>JAPSGF010000013.1:1248944-1752677 GCA_035772895.1 Perdix hodgsoniae
CTTGTTGCTATAATATCTGAACAGATACATAACCATCTTTTCTCAGAGCTGCTACTATAGTTTCATAAAGCTGCCGTGTGTTCATGCAGGCTGGCACCTGCTGAAGTCAGAGAATTTTTATTCCAGCTAAAGGAGGAGCTCTAAGATTTGCTTTCTTCGCTACACAAAACTTCTGCCCATTTATTATATTAAATATTGTTTTGGCAATCTTGTGTCATTTCTTTTCAGTCTACTTCACAAAAGCCCCATCCTCTTGAAAACCATTTCTTTCCTTAGCCTGGCAGTTTCATGAAGCAAGTCAGATTCTTCGCTGATCTCCTAGTGTTTCACATAGTTCCCATTATACAGCGTGTCATGCAAAAAAGTGTGCTCAAATGTTTAGTAAGAGATTTTCTCCTTGGAGAGTCTTCTTGGGAAAGTGGGATTTGCCCCCATCGTGCCTGCCTTTACTGTGGTATTTTGAATGCTCAGTTCAGTTCAGTTTTAGATATTATCTGTACATCTTCAAAATGGCTGATATTTACTTCACCCCCTCAAAACTGGCATTTATATATTTTTGGTTGCTGAGTAGAGATTCTACTTAGATTTGAGAGCATAGCCTACTTGTATGTTACATCTGGCATAGATTGTCTGAGTTGAGTATATTTTGGCAGAATTGTCTATTTTCTTAAAAATAACCATAGTTCCATTCAGGAAACTAATAACTGTAGAATCCCAAAGAGTCTCTTTTGACCTACTCGTTATTGTTTCTCTGTCATCTTACCTTTATTAGAGATTTTAGTGGAGGTAGTTTGAGAGAGTGCTTTGTATGCACTGAAACTTACAGGTGAGCTGTGAAATCCACTACCAAAATACAATCTTTTTTAACTTCTCTTTTATCATTATATATAAAGTCAGCTTTTTGAAGGGATTTTTCTATCTAAAAATGACAAGGAAAATTTTTTTTTAACTTTCTGTACTTCACTAGAACTTGGCTCTTTTCTCTCTCTCTTTTCTGGAGGATTTGAATTTGTCTGGAAGCACTGGATTAATGCCCTATCTTAAGGCTGAAGTTAGCAGTTTCCTCATCCCTCAATTAAAGCAGTGAGTATATTGAATTTTAGACCCTTTCTTTGCTTTAAGGCACCATTCTTACTAGCAGAAAAAAAAACAAACAAAACCCACGACATTTTTTCTTATTCGGCTTGTACCAACTCTTAAATGGCAGAAGATTGTCTTGCCTGTGTAATTACATCTAATTGCTTAGCCACATAGTGGCTGTGGCCACATCAGCACAAAGGAATCACACTGCTAACTGAGAAAGCTAAGCTGGCAAAATGTTTAGCCATTGTTCAAATGGTTCCTGACATTTAAAAAAAAAGTCTTTTCCTTATAAAAAATGGAAGGGTTGTTATGCATCTTGAGGAGAACGAGTATATAGTACCCCATTGAGTGTAGCTTTTGAGTTTGACTCCAGTTTCAGTTAGTGGCTGGAATTTCCAGGGATCTATACTGATATGTAGAAATGAGAAACACTGCATGGACTCTGGCCTGAAATATACTCTCAAGTTTTCAGGTGAGTATGAATTGAAGTTAAAATTCTTTCCACAGTGCTATTTACTGACAAGTTGGAATTAGTCACTGGTGGATCAAAGGGCTTTGTTTGGAAACTGGACTCTGAAGAGAATCTGTTCTTTTCTTTTTAATAAAAATGTTTTCCCATGAACTCTGGCTGTAGCCTAGTTCCAACTGGTGAGAATTACATATATCTAATTATTAGTGCAGTATTTTGGTGCACAGCAGTCTACTGAGTTAGTGTCTTCAAATTAATTTCATCCCAGTGCCTTGAATTTGCTTTGAACTGGAGTCTCAAAGGCAGTATGAGATACATGGAGGTACTTTATACGCTGTCATTCTTCAGGACTAATTTTCAAGTTATTTCCTCCTTTTGCCATCCTTTCATTTTCCTTTTGTTGAGTTTGAAACGTTCATTGTTCAACTAGGTCTTTGATTTTAGACTTTTACTCTGCCTGTAAGGGTAAATGTTGATGTTAACTAGAATAATTAGGCTATCTTTCAATGATTCTGTGCCTCCATACAATTAGAATTTCTCTGGCGTCTTTTACTTTGCCACTGATATTTTTTCTTCCTGTTATTAATTTATTTATTAACATTCTCATTTGCCCTAAATGGTGACTGTGTATCCAGCAGGGTTCTGTGAGCAGTGTAGAACCATTCACACTGAGCAAATTGTAGGACCATTGTGTTATTTCTTTGTGCAGTGTACTTGAGTTCAGATGCAGTTCTGTAATGATGTAGTAAGCAATCACATTTCATAAACTAGACAGTTAACAGGCTCACTTGTGTGAAGATATATTGAGGGTCTGAATATCTTGAGAACTTTGTGTGAGCTTTAAGAATTAAGTAGGTATTCAACTCTTATGCTAGCTCTCGTCAGAAGGGAGTCCATTTCTATTTCTACATATTTTGAATATAGTCCTTGGTAAATTAGGGCTTATTTTAGTTCTTCCAATCTCAGTCCATCCAGAATTAGAAGGTGTTCTATGCTATAGAAACTTACAGCATGATAAACTGCTTTAAAAACATACTGACATTTATATTCTTTTCCTCCTCCCACATATATTCCAGTTAAAATGGAAGAGAATAAAGTCCTCCCATTAAAATAGCCTGTTTTGTTTAGGGCCTGTTGTTTAAAGATGACATTCAAACACGGCAGAAAAGGTGATAATCAGTTTGATGGCATCAGGTAAAGATAATCAGTTGCTCTTTACAATGAGAATACTGTTTTCCAGTGAAAAGAATAGGGCATCTATATCTGGCATTGGCAAAGCAAATTACTTAGTACTAAAAAAACAGTTTTGGTGAAGAATTATCTTAGTGGAAGGGTTTAATTCATTCTGAATCTTTGTGAAGCTTCATTGCTTTCATAAACAAAACAGATTTTGCATGATAAAGGTTTTTGGACAAAAATTAGCTGCAAATTTATTTAAGAAATAAGAAGGAAACAGGTCAAAATACTAAATTCTGGGCATCTGTGCCATTTTTAGCTGCTCTACTGGTGTTTTACCCAGAAATATTTCAGATTCTATTTGCAAACATGAGTATGTTACAGGTGAAGTAAAAGTCTCGGAGTTTATGTGTGGGGTATGTACATGAACATGTAATCTATTTCTAAAGGTTTTTAGGAAAAATGATGTATTTCCTTGTTTGAACTTGGATGAGAACTGTAGTGGGTCATAAAATGCCATCCCTCCACACCATGCAAGATTGATTTAATTACAGAAATACCATCCTTGATAGATGAATGTCAAGTATAGATGTTTCCTGCATTTTAATATTTGTACATTGGGTCCATGAATTTTAGCATGCATGGGAGAAATTACTGTTTTGAAGTATACTGTGGTTTATGGTTGTGCTTTTCCTCTGTCTTTTAACCTGCTTCTCTAGTCCAGATTTGGTATTTCTGACAAGCAAGGAGCAGATGAATTGGCTTACCTGGCATGCTCCTGGGAATCTGGATTCATTTCTGTGCATCTTCCAGGAGTTTTAGTAAATTTTGGCAATTCGTGTCAGCATTGTGTGTCCAGGCCCTTTTGTATGATAAGAGGATTGCTGTCTATCTGGAAGTAATACTGCAGCTTAAGTGCATTAAAGATTGACCAGCATTCAGAGACTAAAAAGAGAAGGCCATGTAAAGGTCCAGATAAGAAAAACCAAACATCTCTCATCTGTAATCTGCATCAGAAAAGTAAAAGCAGTAATCACTGAAGTATCTTCTTCAAATGCTTTTTATTTAGTCTGGACCTAGAAATCCTGATCGTGGACATGCTATGCCATTAAACTAAAAATATTTTGTAAAATGACCAATTCCTAGAGTTCTGACTCAGACAGAATTACCATTAGCTTCAGTAATAGTTCTCCAAAATAACTCATGAATAAAAAGCTCAGGAATTGTTCCAGCAAATGACAAACAACGGAAACCGAACTTGTTTACTCCTCATTCCCGTATTCAGCATGTATCTGGAAGGAAATAAATCTGCTGTGCACCTCAGGGTAAAGTGTATTAATCAACTAGTTATCTTGTTAAGGGAAAGTAAATGGCTTGCTGTGCTGACTGAATACATTGCTATGCACAAAGCTAGCAGTGCTGTTAGCAATCCAATACTGACTGTTAGCCATCCAGAAGCTGCCAAAGAAGTTAAAATACTGGAGAAGTTCAACAGCAGTGCAGCAATACATTCACAAGCTCAAATTATAAATTGTGACCTAGAGCCAGTTGCGAATCTTTATTTTTCAGAAGTACAGTTTGTGGACATTATTCCATTAAGGCTAGTGTATCCTGCTCCTGCCTAAGCAGCAGGTTATGGGTGTCCTGTTTCATTAAGGATTACTATTTTGTATGACATTAAAAAAAAAAGGAAGACATTCCACAAGGACAGACTGCTATTAATTTATTTCAGTTCACTTATTTTCATTCATATGGGAGTGTGAATGTTGATTGTAAAGTGTGCAGAAAGATGCAGCAGCACTAAGGCTGTTTTGGAACAGTTAAGGGGCAGGCAGAGTCATAGAATGGCCTGAGTTGAGAAGGACCACAAAGATCATCTAGCTTCAATCCCCTGCTATGTGCAGGGTCACCAACCAGCAGCCCAGGCTGCCCAGAGCCACATCCAGCCTGGCCTTGAATGCCTCCAGGGATGGGGCATCCACAACCTCCTTGGGCAACCTGTTCCAGTGTGTCGCCACCCTCTCAGTGGAAAAACTTCCTAATACCTAACCTAAACCTCCCCATAGTTTAAAACCGTTCCCTCTTGTCCTGTCAATATCCACCCTTGTAAACAGCCATTACCCTCCTGTTTGTTCATATGCTTCCTTCAAGTATGCCACTGTGAGATCTCCCTGGAGCCTTCTCCAAGCTAAACAATCCTGGTTCCCTCAACCTTTTTTCGTAGGAGAGGTGCTCCAGCCCTCTGATCATCTAGTGGTCCTTCTCTGGACTTGTTCCAAGTCTTTCTGGTACTGGGGGCTCCAGGCCTGGATGCAGTACTCCAGATGGGGCCTCACAAGTATTGAGTAGAGGGGGACAAGAGATGTTTTTTTGCTTTTTAAGAAGGTAGCTTAACATTAGAGAGATGAGGACATGTGTATAGAAAAAACTCTCTCCCCATCCTTCACGTGAGACAGCCAGACATGACCTGTCAAGTGTATTGAAGGTGTGAACCTTGCACAGGGAGAGTCTGCCAGGTGGGGTGCTTTGCTCAGCCAACTACTCCACTTCCTTTGGTCTTTGAGCCTTCCCGTGTCTGTCTTAGTATGAATAGTTGTGATCTTTAACAGAGGATGGCATACTTGGGCACAGCATACACACTCGTTATCTCTCTCCTGTTTTTCTGAATTTTATGAGATGAGCAGGAAGAGCTGAAAAAAACTTCTTCAGAGTATTCCAGTGGTCAGCTCTAATTACAGGGAGACTGAAGGGAACCATATATTAAAGCATTCATGATTTCAGAATTGCCATGTGCATTTCTTAGATGTACTGTTATCTCTTAATAGATTCCAAAGTGTAACAGGAGACCAATTTTTCTTCCCTGAGGTACTTGACATATGCAGGAAAGTGCTGCTGTACTGTCAGAAAGATGTATGCAGGCTTTGCTGCCTTGTTAGACAGGTATTTGTAGGTTTAAGTGGTGGCTTGACTTTGAGACAACTGTTTGGAGGCAGTGATTCTAGAACACCAAAGGACTTGAAGCTAAGTGCTCTCATCTTTCAGACAGGTATAAGGATCTAAGTCAAGCAGGTGATTAATGGCATGTAGGTGCCTAAATTACAGAGAGGTGTTTGTAGAAGCAGTTCAGTAGTTTCCTTGATCACCACTTAGGGTCATTTTTTAAGATCAGTCAGAAGTGTGAGCAGAAGCTGGGTCTGCTGGGAATCCCCATCCCAAGTCTCCACCTGTAGGAACTGCAGATCATTAGCAGCACAGCCTTTAGCAAGGCTATTTGAGAAGTCATTTGAGACATCTGTTACTTTTAAAATCAAAATGGCTATTGAGTTGTTAAAATACATATTGTCACAGTGATGTGAAAATACAGAAGTTATAAATTAGACGGCTATATTTGCAGAAGATATTTAGGCTCTGTATATAATAATTATTAGCCAGCACAATATTTCCTATTGTTTGCCTTGTAGTCATATTCACTTACATTATTTAGATTTCTTTTTAATAGGATCTGTATCAACCTCTGAATCTCCCCTAGGACACTTTAAGACAAGCCACTGCTAGACTGTGGAACAAAGGTTTATTTAAAGCTCTCTTCTGCCTAACTCACAGGCTGCAGGCACTGTGGAAGTAACTGGAAAATTAGCATCAATCCATGCAGTGTCATCAGTAATCCTCAGCTTCAAGGAACAGCTCTCCACATCACTCTCCTTTTATGTGTATATACGTGCATGTTTGATACTGCACACGCATACAGAAGAAGAGCAGATAATTATTTGATCATCTTCTGCAGTGTTAAGGATAGACACTGAGTTTAAACACTGAGTTTAAATGAGCTACTCTGATTAATGATTTTATAAACTCTAGTGTAGGGTCAATAGTAGAAAGAGAATTGCTGCTATTATTTCTGCAAGAGGCATCCATGCCATTTTCTCTTTCTCGTAGCTTATTATTCTTGTGTGTCTGAGTTCAGAAGTCTTGAAAGGAGAGGAGTATATATAACATATTTGTTTGTCCTTTGGAAAAAATAAATCTGTTTCCCACACACTTCCTAAGAGGGATGCAATAGTACCACTACAATAAAAATAATAGTAAGTTGCAA
Organism: Perdix hodgsoniae; assembly: GCA_035772895.1. Taxonomy (NCBI): domain Eukaryota; kingdom Metazoa; phylum Chordata; class Aves; order Galliformes; family Phasianidae; genus Perdix; species Perdix hodgsoniae. The sequence continues at coordinate 1,255,766 of JAPSGF010000013.1, forward strand.
TCGCACTTTAGCTGGAAATGTTTGTACTGTGTTGTTCCTGGAAAATGGTAATAATGTAGCATCCAGCTTTTATTGATACAAAAACAACAACAACAAAAAAGTCAAGGGTGAAGACCTTAGAAGATGCTCCAAGGTATTTTTTTTCTCTCTCATTAAGTTGTTTTGAAAATGCCAGTCACTTTGTTGCAGTCTGTGCCAAAGGAAACAGATTTGCTCTTGAGAAGCATTATTATCAGCTTGAGGGCTAAGTCATCTCCGACAGGTTTAATTTAATTCCATCTAGAGTGGTGCAAATTTCACCAGAGACAGGGAAATGATCTTGGCCTTTCCTTCAAGTCGGTGGCAGCATTTTAATGAGAGCCCCCTAAGCACCTCATGCAGTGTTAGTATTGCCACATCGTGGAAGGACTTCAGTGTCCTGTTCCAAACCTGAGTTAATTTACTCAATAAAACCTCACGTTGGACAGCTAAAGGACGGCCTAGATGATGGAAAATACAAGCTGTTCTAGGGAACTGCGCACTTGCAAAGGTGTTTGCTGATGGATGTGGGACAGACAAGAAAGAAAAGGAACTTTTGAAAAGTGTTCATTGAGAAAGTTTATACTGCACATTTCTCACATTGCTGGAGGCAACTTTCTTCTGTTGTTACAAAATTTGTGAAGGTTACCATATGCTAATTTTTCTATGCCTCATAAAACTATTAATTGTAGATGTCCTGAGCCAACAGCTACTTTAGTAGCTAAATCTATATACACAAATAAGCCCACAGCTTATAAAGATAATAACAACTAGGTGTGTGTACTTATGTGTGTATTTAATCCAGATTCTGGTGTTCTGTTTAACGCTTATGAATAGGGATCACAACCCCTTAAGGGCCCTCTGCTGCTTCATGGCATCATAAACAAAGTGGCTCTGGAGCTCAGCATAGCTCTGGTATTTTGGATATAATGCCAGTAAACAAGAAACACCCCCATGGCATGTTGACTGACTTGTTTTTCTCGGTAAAGTAGTGAAGAACTGCAGTGTGCTTGCAGAGTTACTGTGTTGCTTTTTCCACCTTATTAATAACGATAAGGATTTTTAAGTAGATCAAATACTTGAGGGTTTGCCACCATACATGACATTGCACTTTTTTTTTTTCTGCATCTTGATCTTTATCTTGCTTCTTTTTTTCTTTGGCTGAAGGTTGCTGAGCATCAGTTATTGAAGATGGGAGCTAACACAAATGAGGCTCACTGTGACACGGAGGGTTTGAGATTTTGAGTTTTCATGTGATAGAAAGCTCTAGATGAACAGTGGAGAAGGCTGTTGGTATGCAGCATACCAGGTGAATTTGTTGAATTACCTGCTTGGGAAGACAAGCTGGTGAAAATGAGAAAGCTGTGGCTTTGTGGCCTGTTTCTGCTGTCATTAAATGTATGGTCATCCATTGTGTTTTGCTCAGAATGATATCCCGGGCAAACCAACACAAAGGCTGGTATTGTAAGTTTCCTAGTGTCTTAATGAGGGAGAAGATGACGTAAAATCAGTCTTATTTATTTATTTTGAGCTAATGCCTGGTGCGTTGGTCTAAGCCAGCATTGATGACTGCTCCCCACTGCTTGTGGGGAGTACTTGCTTCAGGGCAGTGAAAGCCTTAGTGTCATGTTGGGAATATGTCTGGTGGTACTAACAGTCCCTCTGGCAAGGAACAGCAAGTACACTGGCCTGTACAGGTCAGCAGAAATTGCTGCTTTTGAAGTAGGATTGCAGTTGCAAAGGTGATTCTTCTTGCTGCAGCCTGAGCAAATTTGTGACTTTGGAGTCCTGAAGGATCAGCTGAAATCTCCCAAGCACCAGCTGGTCCTCTGCAGAAGAAAACTTCTTTCTCAACTCTCCATGGAGAAATCAGGCCAAGAAAACTCTGGATTCTGTCTGACTTAGCAACTAGTTAAATTTAGGGGATAACAACTTGTCTGCCTCCCCCAAAGAGTTGCTGTGCTAGAGACTGAGAAATGCAGAAATGTATTGTTGTGGCCTAGCCTGAAGGCAGATCTGTGGGCTGCTCTGAGCTCCCCTGGAAAACAAATCTAAGATAGGGACGGCTGTTCTAAAAATAATGTGGAGTTTTATTTGCACAACTTATTCAGCAGGTATTCACTGAGGTACTGAAATTCTCTTTAGAATGCCTGAAATTTGATTGGAATCTGTCAGCGTGTCTTACATACATGCAATGAACATACTTTCATCTCACACCATAGACTCGGTGCAGTTTGTTGTAAACCAGTGAAGCTGGTTGAAATTAACGGCTCAGTCATATGTTCAAGCATCTGCTGAGATCTGTGGGAATGCTGCTATAGGAAGGATGATGGAAAAAGCTTTGGTACTGGCCTAGGCTTGGTTTGAAGAAACATGCATTGTTCTTTCCAGTGAAGGAGTAACAGCATGAATCTGGAATTACAGAAAGGTCTGGTGGATCTTCCTTCACCACCTCATGACCTTAAATCACAACCTTGAGAACATGAAACTGGCATGATGCATGTTGTGGTTGCGGTCTCAAGACAGAAGGGAGCAAGAGGGGAGGCTGTTTGGAACCATACAAGGAAAGGCATCCTGTACATGCTGCAGCTCCAACTTCATTCAAGCTGCCACCAACAGAAATAAATGGAGTCTTGTTCAGGCAAAACAGTGTTAACTGACTTCCAGTAGGCATCAAAGATATCTGCCTACTTTTTTTTGAGTTACTGCCACCCCAACGATATTCTTGTCAGTGTCAGGATCTGCTGACTTAAGATCTTCTTTCCATCTTGCCAAACTGGGACCTCTCTGACTTTTTAAGGAAAGAACATACGTTTTATTTGCTGCCAAAAAGTAGCATAGATCCATCTTTGGGCATATCAGTTTGTACACTATGACTGAAAGCTGCTTTGAGTACACCACTCTTACGTAGCAGGCAACTTTGCAGCTATTTGCATGTGACACACATTGCACAGATTGTGTCTTTCCAATATAGCAACAGTGTGTTATAGAAACAAAAATTTTCAATTCTTTTGTGCTGTTTTTTTCTTCTTCTTTTTTTTTTTTTTTTTTTTTTTTTTTTTTTCCTTTGAGCATTCCTGAATTCTTATGTGTGGGGATAGAAGTATCCACTTTAAGGAGTGCATTTTTGGTTTCAGTATTGCACATACCTTGTATGAAGTGAGATTTACTCTGGTGGTCGCTGTTTGAAAATTAATTAAAATTAATTGGTTTGGGTTTTCATCCTGGGTTAAAATGTCAGAAAGTATAGAAATTCTAACCTGTGAATGCAAAACTTGCTAATGAATAAAGAACCACTCAGCAAAACACAGGGAGAAAATCCTGACTTACGGTGCTTTTAACATAGTGGCAAATTAATTGACTAGATGTAAAAGAGATGGACAGCGCTTAGCAAGAAAGGACAGGATGTGCATTATAAGACAGCTGGTTCTGTCTCTGTTGGCTTATGGAGACAATATACATCGGAAAGCTAACGAGTCTCTGTTGCATAAGATAGATTCTCCTTATAATAGAATTGCATGCTTTGTCTCTAAATGGGGTTATTATACACACCATTGCACAATGTTTGAAGAGCTTGGTTGGCCCTTGTAGAGGGTTAGGAGAGAAATAAATTGGAAAACAATTGCACATAAGACCTTCAATCCATCAATTGCTTCATATTTATCCAAATTACCGTTGCACTGTTCCAAAATACAAATCTGTGATACATTCAGGGGTGGAATGTTAATACTGACCAGCCGCGTTTTGACAAGGAGGATTTTTCTTTTGCTGCTGTTTTTAACTTGCAGTAAAATCTTGCATTCGCAAGAAGAAAAGTCAGTAGTGACAGCCACTTGTAGCAACAAAATAATTCTGTACTGAGAGTGAATTCTTAATTTAATTTCTGCCACTATGCAAACTCCATTCTGAGTCTCTGGAGCTTCTGATTTTTCTAGAGATGAACTGTGAACAACTTCATTTATAAGGAGCTCTTCCTCAGTTGTATTCAGAATTCAAGGACGATGTTTGTAAAAGTAATTTATGATTTAAGATGCTTCCATTTCTAGGTCCATTACAGTGCATAGTTTTCAGAAAGTGCAAAGATCTGAAAACTCTGAACACCTTATGCTTTCAAATGCTGAACACACAGAATTTGAAATGTTCAGCACAGAAAGGTTTAAGTATGTCTATGGTGTTGCTTCCATTCAGGCATGGTTATGTCTCGTTCCAGCAAGTATTCTTTTCCAACGAGAAAGCAGAGAAGATGAATGATAAAGAAAAATTACTTGGTGGTAGTTGTGCGAGTCATAGTTGTTCCCATTCATCCTTTCCTTTCCTGTTCCATGGCCCACTCAGTTAAGCTGGAGTGTTTTATGTATTTGTGTATGTGCATCTGTATATGTGTATGCATATATGCATTTGAAGGATTTTGTCTGGAATAAGCTGCTATGTTTTTGTACAGTCCTTGCCTGACATTTCTATAGCTTTATCATTTCCTGTTGGGTGAAGCTATGATCCATAATGTAAGGCAGTGTGGCTCATAAGAAGAAATTGGAGTAAGCACAGTTACTTTCCCACCCCTGAATACTTCTCCAGAGATGGTTAGATGTTCTGTGTGGTAAAGTGTGCTCACTGATGACAGTGCACAAGAGTCTTTCATTCGTTGTTTGAACTAACTGGATGTTTGTCTTAATGAGCTCTCCTACTGCTATCACAACAACTTTAAATACCTCAAGGCTAGCGAGGAAAGACTGACAGACAGGCAAATTTGTTTCTGCAAATATCTTCCCAATATAGTTGCATTTTCTGGTGATCTCTCATTGCAAGTTGTGCTGCAGCTATAGTAGTTTTATAACAGCTCTTTCTTCTATCATTTTCTTAGGAAAAGGAGAAATTATATGTAGAATTGAAGCATGTCCTTGCTCGACTGCCAGGACCTGAAGCTGCAAAACAGTTGCAGCTCTACCGGCACACTCTCCGAGAGAAGACCAAACAGCTGAAAGTAAGGGATGCTCTCTGTCTCTGGATAAAAGTTTGCCAGGTTTGGTGAACAGCTTCACTGCTGTTCCTGGAGACTTAGACTCCAGGAAGATTTTCAGTGTTCAGTGTGCAAGCAGTAGTATATTAGGTTAGGAAAATAAAGTCAATTCTGCACCTCCTCAGTAGCAGTAGGAAATATTTTTGTCCCATTACATTTGTTTATTTCATTACAATTAGAATTTAATAGAATATGTGTGCACAGCATAATGCTGTAAATGCTTTTTGTGCACATTGTGGGACACCACCAGTTTTCCAGTAAGATTATTCTTTCTCTTAAAACGTTGAGATCTTTAATAAGCAAATCAAAACCATTTCATTTATTTTTAACAAACTAGTGGAAATATACTGAAAGTTATGTCTGAAACTGTTCTAATTTATATTAAAATGCATGCATGTATGTTAGACTTGCAAATTTTATAGTGATTTCTAGAGTAACCTTAACCCTTTGTCACTAGAAGGGAAGATTTCTTATTTGAGAAGGAATCTTGAGGAAAACTTTGAAAGTATGGTATTAAGAAGTGATTCTTTGAAAGAATGAGCTGATCTTCCCTTGTTCTTGCCTGCATGAAAGATCAGCCTCCCCAGGAGTTCGACTGCTCCTGTAGCTCCTTTCTCTGTTGAAGTCATCATCTCCTCTTCACTGCATCATAATCACGTCTGTACTAACCATGAGAAAAAAAATGTACGGGAGCAGATGGGCCCTTAGGAAACAAAGAGGCTGTTATGCAAATCTTAGCTTTCCATGCAGAAGAAAAACAATGTAGAAAATGTAAAACAGAAGCCAAAGTTTAGCTAAACTGAGTGTGATCTGAAGTTTTCTGTATGGTTTCCACTTGTCCTTAATGCAGTGAATTGCTACTGTGCATTGCAGGCACAGTATGTTGTAATGCACTGATGTGCATATCATTTTGTGGTGCCAGGTCAAGTAATTCTTCTTAAAAAAGGAAAACACACTATGCGTGCTCTTATTTTCTTTAAAGTTTACAGATTCACATGGAAGCAGCATTTAATCCATATTTACACTGTCTGCTGCTACTTTGATTGTGTGGATTTAATTACTTCATGTTACAAAGTGGATCCTTCTCAATAAAAAAACATTATAATTAAATAAAGCCCTGTGCTGTGATTTGTAAGCCCTTCATTTTGAGCTTTCAACCAGATTTGTGTCCCAGAACATTTAAAGCTAATGTATGTATTAATACAATTCCCATAATGCCTGGGGAATATTTTATTGTAGTTTGTACGTGTTTTATTGTAGTTAAATTGCATATCCTTAATCTCCTAAACTGTCCTTAGGTGGGCAGAGGTGACTCAATGAAAATTGAAGGAAAGTGAAATGTGGTGGAAAATGGTGATTTCTTACATGGTCAAATATGAAAAGCAAAAGTGCTTGTAAAACTAGTAACATACATGTAAGTAAAACTGACATCTCTCATTTCTGCATTTTGCTTTTTGTTTTTTAGATTTTGTCCTCAGAACTGAATATGTATGAATCACAGAGCCAAGAGTACAAATATGAAATTGAAAGGCTTGCCAATGAGCTTCTGAATGTGAAAAAGAAATATCTGGCTCAGAAACGCAAGGAACAACATGCCAAGTATGGGAAAATAACAGTTTTGTCTATACAATGTTTTGCATAAACCTCCATTTTTTTAAGACCCCGCTTTATCCTTTTGATCAGAATGTGTCCAAATTTGACTGAAGTGATAGAGTTTTGTTGTCTGACTTTCCTGATGTTTTCCTTTATGCTACTTCATATTACTTTGTATTACTAATCTGGTTTAGATTTATTATGATCTGTGGTCACATCAAGAACATCCAGCAGTGATACTGCTGATGCATTCGGCAGTATGGTTAAATTATCCATGCCAATTAGATGATGTACAGAAAATGTGGATTGGTTTCTGTCCCTCTCATCTAATGAGAGATACTCAAATATTATGGAGACCTCAGTGCACTTCATGAGTTGTAATTAAATGAAACAGCATTGCATATGGAGGACAACCTTTCTTCAGGTGACAACTACATAATCCTGGTATAAGAGTGTCATTATTGCTACCAAAATGTGGCAGCTGTGACTATCCCACTTTGGCAGCAAATATCATTGCCAGTGGTTGCAGAGAAGAGCACTTCCTATTCACTTCTTGTTTTCTTCCCACATGAGATGGTAGGAAAGATGGAGAGAAATGATGGAAATGGAGGAAAGTGAGCAGTACTTGGAGCCTGGCTTTGTCAGATGTCTTACCCTTTTGAAGGGAGAGCCTAAGAACTTTCTTGTAGGTAGTTGTCTCTCCATAACCAGCAGCATCTTGGGGTTACCTTCCTGCCAGTCTCAGTCCATAACTGAGCATTTGTCTGCTCCTCCCAATAAAAATAAAACAACTAGGATCTTACATGCCCATTGAAGTGACTTAATTTGCAGAGGCTGAGAGATGAGGCATTCTGATCGTGAATCTCCAGGCTGAAGCCTGGAGTGTGACTATTAGTCACTTCTAAAAATTGAGTTATGGGACTTCTCCTGTTAAAAATAAGTTACTTGGAAAGAAGTTTCTTAGATTTCTGCAGTTAGATGACATGACCTGTGACCAATTTTTTCTATGTACGTCTTTCATCTTTCCATCCATTTCCTCAGCTTATCCCTTCTTCACACATCATAGCCAACAATACTTTATATTACTGAATGTAATTCAAAGCCGGCAGTATCTATTTCTTCCTTAATCATATTTCAGGCAGCAAATAGTTTTGATGACTGAATTAGCAGTGATAAACAGTGACTTTAGTCTGTCTGCAAATTGCATAATGTTACCTTCCTGTTTGGAATTAACAACAATTGTGCAGTGCTAATGGCCTTCCTGGAGCTTTAGAATCAATATGTGAGACTACCATAATGCCTGATAATCCATTTCCAGCAGCTAAGTATCCTCTTCACTATAGTTTTAATGTTTCCATTTTGGACCCTGGCATCCTGTTTCTTTCTGATCATTGGATGAGAAGAAATTCACCAATGTTTTGTTGTTATGTTGTACCTAGAATTAATTTCTGTTATGACCACTGAGAAAACAATTTGTTAGAGGCATAACTGCATTAAAGATAACAGAAACGCTGTGTGAGGCGATGTTGACTGAACTTGTTAATTGTATGCAGCAAATGGAATTTTGTGGTATAGGTCCATTAATGACAGACTCATTACACTACTTATAGGTTCAGGACAAAGATATCTGCTATTAGTGGTGTTTGTCGGGTTGTTTTTCTTGTGAATAAGTACGGTTATCGTCCTGTGTGCACGGTGTCTTTGTGACATCTGTGTTTTGGAAGTACAGTCATACACTATTGGTGATGCTTCTGCTGGACTGCTGTGTCTCATTCCTCCCACCTCCAGCTCAGAAGCTACCAGCACTGTGCTGTCAACTTTGACTCTCACTTCCTTTGCATAGTGGCTGCTGAAAGGTAACTGGGCTCTGCTGGGCCTGTGCTCTTCTCTGCCCCTCACTGTTTTGTTTCCTGGAAGAAAACTTGTAGGCCATGAGCTGTGTTGGAGGTTATGTACACTTAAAGGCATAAATGGATGTATCAGCCATGGATAATTGCAGGTTCTGTATCTCTAGATTCCTTTTTGTGTTGCCCAACAGTGAAGGAAACAACCTTGTTATGCTGCCTTCCTTCTTCAAACTGCTAATTGTGCATGACGTGTCTTTTACTTTCTGCAATAGAGAAGGTCTGTTCTGCAGCCAGATGCTTCCCCAGGGAGTCCTTCATCCCTGATATACAGCCATTCCGCGTTCTTGCTGCCTCACTGCTCTGTACAGGCACAGCCTGGTGTGTAGATGCTAACCAGAGAGTCAGAGCCAGTTGATTCTTAGAATCTCAGTTTGCTCTAAATCCCAGCTGACGCAAAACCACTGACTTGATCTCTATCGCACTGGCTAATGTTAACACCATGTCTGAAATAAATGTGTCTGCTTTGCTAATAAAAAGAGGATCCTGTCAGGGCAATAGCATTAGCAGCATTATTGATTACCCTGGTATGAAAGAGAATTAATACTATCAGATAAACTCACTCAAAGGTATCATCTAAAGCTTTTATTGATTTCCACAAGACACTTCTGTTTTGTGATTTAAACTCTTGATATTGAACTAATGCAGCTTTCCATGGGATGCTGAAGGAATATAGTGAACAACAATAGGAATTTATCTTCACTTTATGTTCAAGCTGAAAATATCACTTTCAGATTTTCTGAATCTGAAATCCTCTTTTCCTTTTCTCTGATTCTCAATGTTATCTTTTTTAGATGTTTTAGGCTTTCTTTTCCTAGCTCCATTTTAACCTCCTTGTATACTTTCCGCTTCATTACTTCTTCTAGTTGCTTTTAGCACCAGGATTCTAGTTTGATCTTTGTAAAGGTTGGTGAGAAAATGCAAAGCTTAAATCCACACCAAAGACCTGATCCTTCAGTCTTACCTATGTAAATAACCATGCTGAGGAATGTCAGTAGTAGCTGGGAGCTTTTGTACGCGGCTGCTTGCACATTAATTCTGCATTAATATATTACAGTATTCTGCTGCACAGAATGTTCCATATTGATGAGCACATCTGTTGGCTGTCTCCATGGGAGCGTGAAGCCAGGGCCAGCACGGACTCTGGATCATTTTCTCTTCCCAGATTTGGAAGCCCAATAGTGAGATAGGATGAACCAAAACCTAAATGTAGCATGTTAGCTCTTAGTGCTGTCAGCTGGAATGTCCATTAGAGCTATACTGGTATAACTAAAAATATGTACATGTAGTTTTCATGGCAAAGTTCATCTGAGCTATCTTTTGCCTGTTCTCCCACCTCCATATGAGTTAAATTTGGAAAGAGAGGCAGAACTAGTCCTCCTACGAGGTTTCTCTGAACTTCCTCCTCTCCCCACGCAGACAGTAATATTTAAGGATAGAGAAAAGTATCAATTCTAGGAAGTGTTTTCTTTTCTTTTATGGGGGACTGAATATAGGTGCTAATGGGTTCTAATGTAGAAGCCTGGTTTCACTTACGATTTTGTCTCTGTAAAATAGAAGTAATGGCACTGACCTTCTTTGTAAAGCCTGGAGACCACTGCTGTTGTGATAAACTAGTTCAACATAAAGCTCTACCTCGTTAATTTTAAATATCTCAGGATCTATTTCTGAAACATCCAGGTGTATCACCGAGAGTCTGAAATACTGCCCTTTGTATTTGTTCTGATGTGCTTTCCCTCACAAGCCTCTTTAGAAGGGAACCAGCTAACCCTTGTACCCTCATCTTAAGGCCATCAAACTGAAGCCTACCTGGACCCTCAGACAGAGCAGCTTCCTGGGGCTGCCAGTGTATCCTCAGCACAGTGCTATTTTTTTCTGCAAACGTCACAGGCAGAGTAATTATCACTAGAACTCCCAAGACGTGAAGACAGATAACACAATTTATTCATTAAAATTCAACAAAGTAAAGGCATCTCCACATTGTGCCTTTGATGAATGTAGCTTTTTTAAAACAAATGTCTACTTGCTAGAATGGGTTGATTACTAGAAATCTGAAGTCACGGAGCTCATGCACAAGCTTGCTCTAATGAGGTGCTTTGACCATTTTGGGGAGTGGCGCTAAGCTCATTTGTTTCTGGTTTTAAATAGTCCCAAAAAGCATCACTAGTCTTGTAATTAGATGCAAACAGACACCCAGTCATGGCGGTCTAGCCAAACAGGCTTTAATCAACACATTTTTAATGATCTCTTGATACATGGTTGCATCAAAGAAACTTTGGAGGATGACAATTTCTTTAGTGTGTAAGCATCATTGGGCAGCAGTATGAAAAATGCATTTTCCTTTTCTTTGTTTCTATTTCAAGGGAGAAGGTGCGATCCTCGGCTGAAAAGGAATCCGAGTTCCCACACCTCAGATCTGATGTTCCTCGCTTCACAGGAGGGGGCTTTGCTCTCAGCAGACCCATTCCCAAAGTCACAGCTTAGGAGTGGACTCATCACTTTCCCAGACTCTTGCTAAACTCTGTCTCTGCTGGATTGTTTGACAAATGAGAATTCAGAAAGAAATTCCGTATCAACTTTTGCTCTGAAATCACTGTATGGCCTTCAGGATTAATAAAGGCATTTTGTGGTAGAATTAACCTACTTGTGATTTAGAAACAGTGGACTAAATCTGCATGTACGATGCCAGCAAAAACCTGAACTGTAGAACTGCGTGGAAAGAAATATCTGCATGAAGACCATGCAGATATCTCTTCAATACTGTATCTCTTTATTTAGCAGTAACACCACAAAATGCCTTAAAACGTGGAAAGATTTCCCCTTTATCTCTGTTGTAAGCACTCACTCCGTTTGTCATCTGAGTCAAAACACCTGAAAGAAAAGTGAAAACAGAAAAGAAAAATTAATAAGCTGATGTTCCAAGTCCTACTGTGCAAATGCAAAATTAACAACTCTGCCCTTAGATGTACACATGTAGCAGCTCTTTGTGCAGGTGGTATATAATTTGGTTTATTCAGTGTTTGCTGCTGTTGTTAGTAAGATCAAGGAGGCTTGCGGTTGCAATGTGCATTATTAAGAATGTGATCCGGTTTACTCTGATAGACACAAAGTGACATAATTATGCCTATTCAACTGGGGAGACTGCACACTGGCTGGGACGTGCTGTTCTCCCACGTAAATCCTTCCCAGTAAGTCAAACTTGGACTCAAAACATGGGAAACTTTACTCTTTAATTTCTAGGCTTGGGCATTTTTGTAACTTTCAGAAATTGTTTTTGTAATGCAGCAGGAGCCCTCCAACCTTTTCAGCCGAAAGAGATTTAATTACCATTCATTAACAAGTGAAATAACAAAGTCACGGCATGAGGTGCCGAAGTATAGAAAACTTTCAAGCTGTAAAATAAAATGTTTTCAAACTGATTTGTACATGGAAGCTCTTTCTCAGCCTGGGGGATAAAAATACTTGTCCAAAGAGATATGCTGATAAATATTTCACATGCACAAAAAAAAAAAAAAAAAAGCCCTTTGCAAAGATTTTGTTCTTTCCTTTGGTGGAATACATAATTAAATATTAAAGCTACTGTGGGAAACTTTTAATGGAAGTGTTTAATTCAAAAGAATCAAGTTAAATACGACAGGGATCTACTTTGCTTTTACACTGGGGACCAGAACACTTAGTCATCAGATCCATTGTATTTTTCTTTTGTTCCCAAAATAGATATTATTGCTTTTTCTCTGCTGAGTGCATTATGCTAAAGTTATCATTTTAGGGCAGTCATGCTGTCTGAATCATGTCTTTCGTGTACCTGACACATCCTTATAGTTAGAATAATTGAGAATAACTGACATGGGTGCTTCAGTTTGATGGGATCCCAAGAAGGTTTCCAACCTGCAGCTGGACTCCACTCTGCTTACTGATACTGGGAAGATGTTTATACTGAAGTAAAGCAGTGAAGCCACATTTACTAATTCACACAAATAAGAGGCACTGTTACCCTCACAGCATAACATCACACTGAAGAGAAGCAATTTATTTATCTTGCTCTGAACTGTACAGCATACTGCCTAACTTATCCAGCAGTGATTGGAGTCTGTGCACATCTCTTCCTTCTGTTTGGTATTAGGGTTTATAATATGAGGTGCTATTGTGCTTAGCAAGATGCTGTATTGTTCAGAGCAAAAGAAGAGGAGCCAAGCAGATGAAATACGCTCGCTAGTTGTATTTTTATGAGTACTTCAATAAAAGAGGCTCTTTTCCATCCTCCGATGTATTTCACAGGAGGTTGCATTGCATACATTTGTACTGTTTTTATGGTAAGACTCCATCCCTCAATGATTCTTGACCTCAGTTTTCCAGTATTTAAAATGGGTGGGATAGTACTTGCCTAATGACTTGCAGAGGTGAATTTGCTTTTGCCTAATAAGTGCTTAGTCTTCTAAATTAAAAAAAAATAAACAAAACCAAAACAAAAACCCACAGAGGAGTGCAAAAGAACTGCAGATTTTCTTATGCAACACTTTCCTCCAGTCTGAAGGGCTGGGAGCTGAGTGCAGAAAATTCCACATACAAAGTACAGCAGCTTTTACTGCAGACATTCGCAATACTGGGCATCCAGATTTGAACTCATTGGCTCCAACCTACAGCTTCGTTACATTATTTGCTTATTATCAGAGAAACTAAGTTAACACGTTAGTTTGTGGAAGAGAATTAGACAAGAAAAATAAAAATATCAAATTATTGCTAGTAACTTTCAGCACAATCAGGAATAGAATAAATGCAGCTTCATTTATACTGCCAGCGAGTCAAAGCTATTTCCGAGTTCACATAAGAGAATGGATTATAGAACACCAAATCCTCCCAGTCTACAAAAGTCAAGGAGCTTGAAAAATAAAAATCTCCCCATGTCAGTGAACCCAGCTGATGCTGAGGTGCTTTTAGTGCTGGAGGATTTGGCTTGCCCAGTAGGGAAAGACAGAGCATTAATGAGAGCATCATTTATTTGGTCACTTCTGCATTGTGAGCAGCAGCTCTGAAGCACTTCTCAAAGTTTTGTTGCAGAACAATACTAATAGACTTCCAGTCTACACAAGATTTAAGTCTGGAAGCAGCAAGGATATCTTTATCTTTGCAGGAGCAAGAAATTACGTGAAAGGATGGAGACAAAGGACTGTAATCCACAGCCCTTAAGGTAGAAAAAAATCTTTCTCCACTGGCTTGGATTGGAGCTGCATAGTAGCTCGCACAGTAGATCTATCCTGACTTCTTTTCAGTGAACAAAGTTTGCACTGTGATGGAAGGGCAGAAGAAAAGTTGCAAGGCGTTGGCACCCACAGACAAGAGCTTCTACCAACAGTAGAATAGAAGAGCAATCGCCATGAGCAGAGCAGCAGGTACTGAGCCTTGAGGCACTGATTGTCCTTAATGGACATCATCAACCCCACCTGGGCCCAGGGCTGCTATTTAAGGGTCACAGCACCAGTATTTTCGTACAGCTGCTCCTAGCAACAGGACAGAGGAGCTGCTTCAGGGTTAGTTCCATGGTGCCTTAGAAGAGTGAGCTGCTGTAGGATGGGAGAGAGGGATTCAAAGCATTGGAAGTGGAGGTGAGTGAGAGAGAAAGTTTCTCTGCTGGAGGTGAGGAGCTGCTTGGCTGGATGTCCCTGAGTACTGGAGGTAGGCTGCTGGTGCTCAGGTTGCTATTTTTTGCGTTCACATTCATGTGCAGCTGTAAGGAAAAGTGGAGAACATGTAGTCCTTGACTGTCCTGTGCCCTTTATGATGGTATCAGAGGGTGAAGTTATCAGAAGGGTCAAAAAGAGGAGTTGGGCAGCAGAAACAGCTGCTGCCATTTTTGAAGCATTAGCGATGCTGTCTGAAAGCTGGCTCATCCCAACCATCTTCACTGAGATTAGAATCTCAAAATCATCTGTATTTGTAGTTAGGCACTTCAGCGGTTGAGTATTATCTCCCTAGCAGGTGGTTTCACTGCTGTGCTATTCCCACCAGCCGAGCATGTTTTTAGTTGGTTTCTAAAAGCGGTAGTCTGAGTCTGATGCTCTTTCTCTCCTCGGGTACGCTTTAAGCAGCCCGTGCAGCTCAGTATGGCTGCTCGCACTGTTCAGCACGCAGGAAGGAGGAGGCTCACCGTTTCTGGAGGTGTTTAAGAGCCGAGAGGATGTGGCACTGAGGGCTTAGCAGCCGCGATGGGGGTGAGTTGGTTGTCCGACTGATGATCTTAGAACTCCTTTCCAGCCTTAATGTTTCTATGTGACGGTCCCCTAGGCTTGTAGGAGTTAGTGTGAAGGAGCAGGGCAGGGTATGTGGGATGCACTAAGGCTCTTAGTTCTGCAAACTGGAGTTTGGCAGAGCTGAGCTCCCCTCCCTGCTGCCGGGAGCCTTTCTCTCTTCTGCCGGGCACTAATCCGCCCAGGTGTGAAGTAGATGTTAACGACGGAGCTTTCAGCCAGTTTTGGCTATTTAAGCTTCCCAGTTCTTCACAGCAAGAACCATTTTTCAGAGCTTTTTCTTGGCAGAAGACTAAGTAGCGGTAATTTAAAGCCATTTTAATCTGAAATGAGAATCTCTACATGGGGTTTGAATGCACTTCAAGTTAAGTATGTGTTTGCAACTTTTGTTGCTCCCTTTTAATTTTAACCGAGCGTGCCTGTAGGAAACGGTATGTTTGTGTAGTGGTAAAGCACAGATAGCTCGGCCTCACTGTGGGGTGATAAAAACAAACATAGTGATACATTTGGTATTGATGCTGAAATGTAGGCAATTAACCTACATCTAGTTTCTCCCTGAAAAAAATATATAAAGGAGCCTACAAACAGGAGGGGAATCAACTCTTTGAAAGGACAGATAACAGCAGGACGAGGGGAAATGGCTTTAAGATGAGGGAGGGGAGATTTAGGCTGGACGTCAGGGGGAAGTTCTTTATAGAGAGAGTGGTGAGGTGCTGGAACAGGCTGCCCAGAGAGGTTGTGGATGCCCCGTTCCTGGAGGTGTTCAAGGCCAGGTTGGATGGGGCCCTGGGCAGCCTGGTCTAGCATTAAATGGGGAGGTTGGTGGCCCTGCCTGTGGCAGGGGGTTGGAGATTCATGATCCTTGAGGTTCCTTTCAATCCTGTCCATTCTGTGAAACAGCTGACATCTGTTTCTATCTCACCTCCCCAGGAGCACCCTGAGACTTCATTGTGAGTATAGAATGCTTCTAGAAGTGAAAAAAGGCAGATTTTTCATTAAAAAATGAAATATTAGTAAAATAATAAATGCACTTCTTATGGCCTTCCCCCTCCCCATTTAGATACTGAATGGTCACTCTCAGGTCTCCCTGAAGCCTTCTCTTCAGACTGAAACAGCCCCAGCTCTCTCAGGTCTATGTTCCACCTGTACAGAAGGCTCCATGTCTGGATGCAGCACTCCAGGTGAGGTCTCATAGCTCAGAGCAGAGGGGCAGGATCACCCCACTTGCCCTGCTGGCCACGCTGCTTTTGGTGCAGTCCAGGATACAATTGGCTGTGGAGGCATGCTGCTGGCTTGTGTCCAGCTGCCATCATCTACCATCACCCCCAGGCCCTTCTTGGCAGGGCTGCGCTCTATCCTTTCATCCCCCAGCTTGTAGTGGGAGTTGACATGACCCAGGTGCAAGACTTTGCACTTGGCTTTGCTGAACCTTATGAGGTTCTCTTGTGCCTGCTGTTCAGCCTGTCTGTGTCTCTCTGGATGGCAGTCCCATCCCTCAGGACAGCTAGTTCTGCCCTCCCTGCAGTGCTATGGCTGAATGGTGAGTGCTGGGGCTGGCCAGGCAATAAATGTTCTTATTTCTAAGTTTCTGTTTGAGCTGCCTTATCCTCTGCAATTTCTGTGTTGTTGTTCAGAGGTGTTCCCTTCTGGCAGGTTAAGAAAAATCATCACTGGAGTTTTATCTAACTGATTGCACACAAATCTTTTCTAGAAGTTACCAGGTTCTTTGCTGATTCAGATGCTGTAGGAGAAAAAGATGAGGATGACCTGTAATGTCTCAGACCAGCTTTCCTTATTAGCCCTGTTCTGCTTTATTTGCTTAGTTGTGAGCTGTTCATTAAAGCCTGGTGCTTGCACCAGTCCTGCATTTGGAACAGTTTGAGCAGCAAGCTTTTCTTGCTGACGTTATCTTCCAAATTCCTTAAAGCAATCTCTGCTTTGGTTTGCTTCAGGAGTGGATCTTGTTGCAGAAAGGAGCTTTTCAATTGGTATGCAGCACAGCAGAGGCATTAGAGCCACCCGAATTAACTGTGAGAAGTGAGCAATTAAGTGAACTTCAGTTACACAAGTCAACAGATCTCTGCTTGAGTACATTGGCTGAGGATTTAGTGTATTTCCATTTGCATCTAATCAGGTGCAATTCCTTCTTAACTTTTAATGTGATGTGTGCTTACTGGATCTGAGCCTGATTTTTATTTTCCCTTAACTGCCTTGATACAGAATACTAGCAGTATGCAAACCATTCCCAGGTCAATTGCTGTCCTGTGGGCAGTAATACAGGGCAAAGCTCTGGGTGGGTATGACTGGGTCATGTCTTAAGAAATGAAATCTTTTTCTATTATGGCAGTCTGGAGGCTCTTGTCGGTGTCTGGCTGTGTAGATCCCATGGTGGGTCCTGCAGTGATCAAGTGCTAAAGGAGGACCTGACAGTCTGTTTTATTGGTACTGAGAGTGCTGTAACACATACATTGCCCTTCATCTCCATGGCTTCTACTCTGCTTTTGTGGTATGGACTGGTGGGATAAAATGTCAGTCTGCACTCAGAAATGGTGTGACTTGTAACCCTAGGTAGATCTCAGGCTTTATACTTCCAGTACAACTTCTGCCTGTTTCCAAAGGGGCAGCTGATAGTCCCCATAAGGCTCCATGTGCCCAGCTCCCATCCAGGCTCTCCCTGCGGTGCTGGCCAGCAGCACTGATGCAGAGATGCTTGTGCCTGGGGCCAGGTGCACTGTGCCTGCTGAATGGGAGCAGATGCTGCAGTTGCAGAGCTGTCAGTCATGCACCCTTTGCAAGCACTAAAATTCAAATCGGGTGCTATCAAGGGAAATTACATGCCAGCATCGCTTGTCTGATCAAGAGCTTCACCTTGTGCTCTCAGGGGATGTCTTATAATTTACTTCAGGCAGAGGGAATTTTTTTCTCTATCTTCTTTAGTGCTAGCTGGCAGCAGACTACCTAAGCTTCCTGCTGCCCAGCACATTTCTCTGCCTCTTTTGTTTGCTGGCAGCTTGCAGATTTCTTCTGGGCCTTGACCAAGTTTTTCAGTTCAGATCTTGCTTTCTTTGCCTTCTCTTATCCAATGCACTGGCAGTTCTGGTTTACCTATCTCCATCCCATGTTCCATAGGGATGCCCCTTTCCTCAGCCTTGCTGAGCACCTCGTGTAATTAGATTAAAGGTGTCAGGAAGTGGAGAGCAGGGTGGATAAGGGGCTGGAATGGGGTCCCTGATATGAACAAGGGCCCCTGAGTACATTTGAGACAGAGAAAGGCAATGGTGCACCGTAATGGTGAGCATCTGGGTCATGGCTGAAATCCTCTTCCTTGTGCTGGGCTCACCCTGGGACTGAAGAAGAGAGGTGGTAGTGAGGTGTTAGGTTGAGGGCCTGCTCCTTACTGGTGGTGCAAAGAATTGCTCCAGTGTAGGCCCACAATATTCCACTGCCACCCTGCTGTTCACCCTGCTGCTGCTGAGTCTATGAGCAGCCCTAAGGGTTATGTTTCCACTCACAGATTGGAAACATTTCTAATGCCCACTACTGATGTCTCTTAAAAACTCTGCTGGGCTTTATATGTCCTTTGGGGATGCATGGGGAAACCTGTGCATCCTATGGTCCTCTGGTTCAGTGGGCTTTGCAGAGTATGTGTGGCTCCAGACATTAAGGCTGTTGAAGTTCTGTCATCACCCAGGTGCAGGTAATGACCACACATAATGATCCTGCTCAGTGGAGGAGCCTCCACCCAGCTGGTGGCAGCAGCCAGGGCCATGATGGGGTCCCTCACCTGTGTGTTCAAGGTGGGATCTCTGTGAAGGATCCAAGCATCTCCCAACCTTTGGCCACCATGTGGCCTGGTAGCACTGAGCAAAGGCTTTCCAGCCCTGTGGGGCGGAGCTGAAAGGTGCTTCACTGCCAGGACCTGTGCCAGGTATCCATGCTGAGCAAACTGCCCTTGGGCCTCCTTCAATTGCTCTCAAATCAAACCTGGTTAGTAATGTAGAGCCTCAGGCCATCCCTAGTTGGACTTGGTGCTACAAGCATAGCTGTAAACCTACCCAGGGATTTTTCACATCACCTCTTTCTCTGTGGAGCCAATGTAGCATGGGCCGTGTCTAGGTAAGGCACTTCATCCTTTTTTGGAATCTCTTCATCTAATCCTCTTGTTAAAGGCTTGTGGGCAGCTGCAGCTCAAATCACTCTGCATTTTTCCAGTGATTGCTTTGCCTGGTAGCATGGTGAGTATTTGCATCAAATAGGCACATGATAGATGGTTGGATTTATGCTGTGCCTTGTGATCTGAGGTTACAAATGTATTTAAGTAACTTGTTCAGATCAACCAACAGTGCAGTCTGCTGCTCCCTTGTCAACACTGTGGGCAGAAAGAGAAAGTAGTGGTGGTGATTGTGGTGCTGGAGTCTCACTGGCAAATAACAGGAGCACAAAGACCATTTCCAGAAGCAGATGCATCCAACTACTCTGTAATTTCCTTTAGGATTTCTAGAGTAAGCGCAGACTGAAGACCCCATTCAGGGACACAGCAGCATAGATGGGGGGAAGGACTAACAAATGGTAAGTGGGGAGGGAGCTGAAAACACAAAGGGAAGAAAGCCAGATATCAAAGAAGTGATGATCCCAGAAGCATGAGCTGCTCCCAGACTGCAGCTGAGTTCAGCAGTGGTGTGAGCAGCAGCTGGCTGGCTCTCAGGGCTGTAACTACAGCTCAAGGCTGGGTGTAAATCACTGCAGTGGATTTATGGCTCTCCTATGCGGTCTCCCACTGGAGAGCCACGTGGGAGAGGTCTGTGGGTGGCTTTGCAAAGGAGGCTTCTTATGGTCCTGTGCATTTGTAGGTGGAGGGAATGCGTGCAGCCATGCTGTACAAAGTGATGGTGGAGAGGGAACAATCCCCAGATCTGAGCGGTGTCAATCAGGGAAATTAAAATAACAAATGAGGAGGACAGGTACAGTCAGTCTTCCTGGAACAGAGGGAGTGAGAGCAGATATGTTTCTCATTTGATATGTGGCTGCTTTCAACAGTGCGATAACACTTTTGGTTTGTTTGGTGAGCAGGGGATAGATATGGATGAGTGAGGAGCACAAAGAGTTTGGGATGCAAATCCAGGTGTGCCTGGGAGACCCAGAAGAAAGACTTACATAATCTTAACATCTTCCTTCAGCCCTAATCTCTGAATTCTGCCTCTTGGAGACTTCATGGTGATAGATGTGATAGCGACTTGATCCTATCCCTGCATTGCAGCTGCTCTTTGTGCTTCCATGACACTGTCATGTTGTATAGGGCTCTGCAGAGTGGGGCAGGTCTGTGCTGCAGGACTGTGCCTCAACGCTGCCATAGATGTGGGCAGGAGCATGGAGCTGCTGATCCCGGAGGAGCTTTCAGCACAAGCCCAAGTCCCTCTCCCTGTCCTTTTCTGGGTGAGAGAGGTGAAGAGAGAAGAGCTGCATGGCAAGTTGAATGCAAGAAGTGGAGCATCCTGCTGCACTCGAGCTGCACAGCCTTGCCCCATTTATGATGCACTGTGCAAACATGCAGAGCAATAAATAGTGTTGCTTATGAAGATTGAAAAATGGTGATCAGGATAGAGAGTGAGCAGAGGTCTGGCAGGACCCTTAGGACCACCTTCCCTGCCCAAAGCAGCCCAGAACATCTGAATAAGCTACAGGGACTCTGCTTTCTGAGTTGGGGGAGGACCAATGCTCTGTGCGAGAGCAGCAGACCTGCTGCTGAGGGCTGTGATGTGCAGGATTGCTTCTGGGAATTAAGTACCTCCAACCCTAACAGCCCTTTGTGGTAGTGTCCAGGCTCCCTTTCTGTGCCAGGAGACTTCTGGTCCTACAGAGGGTCTCCAGACAGCAGGCTTTATGTGCTGGAGTATCCTTCTGGGTCTCTGTGTGTTGTAGAGCAGGAAAAATAGGCAGTCACCTGTTTGGAGGCTCCTGCAGATAGAGCAAACCAGCAAATGTGCACCACTGGTCTTTATTACTGATACACAAATGCTGTTATTCCCCTTCCTACGATGTCCTCTGTTCGTCCCTCAATCAGTGTTGGTCCTACATGTAATGGAATGAGTACTGATGGGGAGGCTGGTCCCTGAAATGCTGTGTGGGGTGGGAAAGCTGCTCTGACTTGCAGAGCTGTGGCTATGTTCCCTTCCATACCTAATTTTATTTTGTTAGATTTTTGCAATCATTCCCACTAGAGCTTCATATTTTAACATTTAATTTCTTTTTAAAGACCAAGTCATTACTGTTTTGGAACTATAGGTAGGTTTTATTTTTATTGTTAATACAGTGGCCATAAGCAATTTTAAAGCACTACTTTACAATATGAAACTATCTTCCCTTATGATCAGATGTTGATACCGCAGCCTGACTTATTTTGGAGTACTGCAGCAAATGTCAAATGTTTACAAGCTTATAGTGGTGGTGATGGATGTGTGGGCAGAGCATGTACAGGACAGGATGGTGGGGCTTATCATGCTCTGCAGTGTGAGGTTCTGCAGTGGTTTGGAGGGCTCAGGTCTTCTAGTCTTGAGTTGGATGCTTGGCCCAGGGTCATCCTAGCGTTCTGTATGAGGTAGATGAATGAACTGCTTGAATGCTGTCTCTGCAACTAGTGGAGTGGGTTGCAAGGAGGGTTTATCTCCAGGTGTGGTGTGTTTAGGTGAAGAGACAGAGCTGCAGAAGCATGGAGGAGCAGTGGTAGACATTTAGAATCTATGCAGCAGTAGCCAAAAAACATGCAGAAGGGCCCTGGGTCCTCAGTTGCCTCTCCTCCCATGCAGTACAGTGGGCTCAGGGATGCTGTGTGCTCATGAAGCATCCCTGTTAGCTCCCAGCTCTGTGTAGGATGTGACCTTTTTGCTCCAAGTTCTCACATGGTGTATTTAAACACTGGAAGTTCAGTCTGTTCCTCTCCTAATCCATTAGTGGAATTTATATCATCTGGACCCAGAGCAATGAGGAGAGTCCAACAGGGACTCTCTTCCTGAAACCCAGTTCAAAGTGCATTCCTGCCCCAGTGGTTTTGTGTCCTTTTTTAGGACAGAAGTGCTGGTGATGCTGTGGCAATGCTTTCCTGCTGGTGCCACCTCATCCTGCTCAGCTAAAGGTCTCTTCTCAGGTCATGCATAGGGGATGTGCTTGCTGCCAGGTGTGTCACCACCCCAGTGGATGCTTCAGTGCTTGGAACTGCTGTATGGTCACTATGTCTGATGCACGGGGAGATAAACCTGGCCTGCAGCAGTTACTATTTGTGCTAATAATAAACATTGACCAGCTTTCTGTCAATAACGCATCTTCCTTGCTTTCATGCAATGCAGCAGGGGAGCTTAGCTGTCAGCAGCTTCTGCTGTCCCTGCGTGGGTGGGAAGGGCAGAATTATTGTTCCCTTTTGGAGCAGAAGCCACATCCTTGCTTTCAGGCTGTGTCTGTGGCATTTAACAGAATGCAGGGCCTCCTTGTGCTGGGCACACATTCCATGTGCTGTACGTCCTCTGTGCTCTGCCTGCTGCTAGCAGGTCTATATCTGAATTGTCTGGAGGCAAAGCTGGCTGCTGGTGTCCGTTCATCTCTGCTGACCTGTATCAATGGGAATTCCAGTGAAGGAGAATGCTGGGAGTGAGGGTTTTGAGGGGCAGGTGATGTGCCCCATGTCTGCTGGGGCCAATAGTGAGGAACAGTCCATAGGCAGGTTCTCCTCCATCCTCTGCCAAGTGCTGTTGAGGTGTTAGCATAGCCCTGCCCAGCAATTCCAGATGTCCAGCTCAGCTCAAGGCTCCCACTTGAGCCTTAGCAGATCAGTACCACTAATGTATTGGCGGGTGGGTAAGACAGGACTAATTGTAGGAAGTGTGAGCACTGCAAGAAAGGAATGGCTGAGGCAAGCAATGTGCTGGTAAGGAAAAATAGCTGCTCTGCTCTGATCAAGAGCTGCTTTTTCCTCCCATATAGCTCAGGAGCTGCTCCCTGTTGATGCATAGCAAATGTGTTCCAAGCTGACTTGCACTGTGTTCAGCCCGAACTTTATTCTTTTGTGTGCACTGTAGGGAAGGTGTTGACAGATGAGGTCTGTGATGCTGAGGCAGATGATTTCATGACTTCTGCAAGGCCTCATTTTCTTCCTCCTAAAATGAGACTGGGAGAGGCTACTCAGCTGTTTGAACCACTGTTTTGATCTCTGGTGACAAATCTTCTGCTGATGCTTGTTGTTTCTGTAACAGGAGAGCAAAGGGAAGGCGGTGCCTAGTCTGTTTCCCTTTGCAATTGTGCAGGCCTCTGAAGGAGGCAGAATGCCTCCCTGTAATTGTTGGAGATTTGTTTATCCCATGTCTTTGTGTGGAACTTGTAAGCTTCTGGACAGTCCCCTCAGGTGCCTGTCTGCTTGCAGAGACCAGAGAACTGAAATAAGCCAGCAAAAGCTTTTGCAGTGTAAATATTCCTTCTGAGCAGCCCAATGGTGGTGTTGCTACGGAGAGCGCTGTCTGCCAACACCAACTAACATGGTTGCTTTCCTCCCCAGCACACCTGATCTTTGCCACTGATGATTTTGCAACCTTCCTCTCCCCACTTACAACTAAATCTATTTGTCCCTCGAAGGAGGAGTTGCCTCCTAGATTCTTCACAGCAAACTTTTCCCCACTGCTTTCTCACTTAGAAGGACAGGAAGATTTCTATGAATGAAGAAGATTCAGTAGAAACATTTAATGCTGTTACAACTGTCTGGGAGTGTTCTGTCTAAATGCTTTTTAGTGGGATATGCCCAACTTTGAAACAAACTCTGCAAATACATATGCTTCTTCCGCCAAAACTTCCTGTGGGAAAGGCCCAACAAAATAATTCTGTGAAGGAGGGATGCAAAGACAGGCTACGAGGAGAATGCCATCAGAAAGCCTGCTCTTTGGTTTGGGGTCATGGGCAGATTTTGCAGCTCTAAGTCCTGTTCATTTCTGCTCCAGGCAGTCTGGAGCCTGGTGACATGCACTAATTTTGAGAGATTGATCCTTGCAGTGGACAACTACACCCCGACTGCAGCAGGCATCTAAGCAGAGCTAATCCAAATGGCCTGGCATTTTGCTATTCAGGAAGTAATGTTTTTTGAATTGTTAATGTTATAGAGCATTTACCCAGCACAATAAAAGTTAAAATGTTTGCCCCAGGTTTCATCATTTCTCAGGTTTTACTCAGTAAAGGCAGAAATCGAATACATGGGCATCATGGTTGTTTACAATTAGCAGAAAATTGCCCTTTTATTGTAGATGAGTACTGCTGTTTGTGTTGCTTATTGCCCTTTGGAGAGAGAGGCAGAGAATGCTCCTGAGGTTCTCCTGTTGGAGAGATCAGTTGAAATTAGAGGCCCTCACCTCAATCATCTGCTCTTTGGGAGCATGGTGTCATTGGGGCTGCACATTTATATCAAATGGAAGTTGTAGGGGAGGTGTGGCAAGATCTTGCATGCACTGAGACTTGTTTTACTGGTAACATACAATAAGAATGGGAGGTCTTGGGACAGGGTCTAATTAATCTGTATGGTATCCCCCCCTTAAAGTGTAAGGTGGTTTTGGTGTGTGGAAGCTGATTTTCTGGTGGGTAGTGCAGCTTACCTGTTTGAGCAGTGCCGCTTGAAGGTCTGTGCCAATAGGGCAAGACTTCAGCAAAATGGCATTGTGGCTGTTAGGAGCAAAGAACTCCCTACAAAGAGATTGCTGTTATCTGGGGGGCATCTGACTGGATGCTTGCCTGGAAATGGGTCTCTTATCCCTCTTATCCCACCTTCCACCTAACCAGGAAATTGGTTCTATGGTCAAATGGTTGGGAGTTGAGCTCACATTACTTGTGACCATGCTGGAGGCAGTGGTGACTGTAAGGGAGTCCTTAGAGCTGGCCTTGGGTCCTCTGGTGGCAAGTGCGGGGAAAACATCACAGGTGTTGAAGGGAATGCTGCTACTGTAGTGAGCCATATGGTGTTACTGCATCTCAGTGTGGGCTGAGCTGGGACCCAGCATCACCACTTGTGATTAAATGCTTGCTGATAAGTCCTTGGATGGCAGAAAGCAGTGCTCTGCTGTCTTCAAGGGAGTCGTGCTTACTTGCACCAAGAAATCTGGCTGTGAGCATCCAAATTCATCTGAGAGCAGCTTGTTAGTAGCACCTAGATACCACAGTAATTGGTGAGCTATAAATACCGAAGGCAGACATAATATTAAACAGGCTGTGTCATCAATTAGCTAATGACAGAAGCATAGAAATGTTAGATAAAAATAACCGGTAATAGCACAATCCTTTCTTCTTACTCCCTCCTACTCTCCCTCATCCAGAAATGAGCAGCTCTGGGACACCTCATTTTTTACTGTTAATAATTTAGGAGCTGTAACATTCTATGATGAGCAGTGTCTGATCTGCAAAACATTCACTTTTCGTGATTGCTTTATGCTTCCAATCCACCGCAAGAAGCAAAGCTGTTTAAAAACAAGAGGATTTGATGTGTAGGATCCTCTCAGGTAATGAGGTGGAGCACGTGGTACAGCTTCTATCAGGGTTTGCTGAAGACTCTTGGCATCATGTGAGTTCCCCGTGCTTGGAGATGCCCAAGGTCAGACTGGATGGGGCTCTGAGCACCTGATGGAGCTGTCAGTGTCCCTGTTCTAGGCAGGAGAGTGGGACCAAATGACCTTGAAACATCCCTTCCAACTCAAACAGCTGTATGATCAGTTGTATGAAGATTCAATGAATGTGAGGATGTTGAGGAACTTAGCTTTGCCCCAGTTCCTTGGGTTTGGATCTTCAGCTGTGGATCAGAACCCACAAACACCTCAGCTCTGATAAAGGCAGCAGATTTCTTTCAAAACTGGCCACCAGGTTGAAAAGGTCATAGATTCAATGAAAAGGAGTACAGACAGATGGGACAGACTGACCCACAGGCAATATGAGTATGCAAAGCCTGTTTGTGAAGACTTTCAGTCTGAGAAAATCTGCACGGAGGGCTGTTTTTAACAAAGTCAAAGCCAGTTTCATTCTATTTGAATGACAAAATTGCATTGCAAATGTTGCAATTCAAACATTCTGAGTTCTCAGATCTTTCAGGTTCATTTTCCTGTTTTCTCCACTTGGTTTCCTCTCTTCCAGCAGCAGGAAATAGGACAAGGTTTAGAGAAGAGCTGGTAAGAAAGAATGGAACGAAATCCTGCAATGCCTCAACTTCTGAAAATGGAAACAAAAAGGTCTTATTCCTTGTTTGTTTCTTTGGGATCTTCTGTTCATTTCTAGGGGGGAAAAAATAAAGCACATAATTGTGTCTGAGAAGCAATAATGGGGTCCCAGTCTGGAAAGCTTGTGCTTGCTAAGGCTGGGAAAGCCTTTTTTTAAAGGCTCAGGTGAGCTTGCGTTGTTGGGAAAGTCCACACAGGCAGAACTCCCATGGACAAATGAGAGAAAAAGAGCCCTGATGTACATAGAAAGAGAGGATGAAGCTGTCCTAGTAGGGTTAAGGGGCCCATTATGGGGGCTAATGTGGGGGCTGCAGTCAGTCTCCAGGCAAGGAGGGGGTGATTGCTCCTTGTTCCCACTTCTACCTTCTGTGAAGCCCCAGCAGTTGCAAGCAGGGGTGATTTCACTTGTCACTGTGGTGTGCAGGTGGCTTTGTAGTAATTAGCTCACTGCTAATTAGGAATATCTTTAGTTGTTTCTCTGGAAGAAAACACTGATCCACTTATAACAAGTCACTGCTTGCAAAGCAATTACCAGAAATGTTTTTTTTCCTCTTCCTGGGTAAAGAATGAACCTTTTCAATTTTTAAATCAAAATATGTCAGACACCTGTCAAAAATGATTGGTTTTTGTAACTTAAATGTTGTGAACGTACCCTGGGAAGCATCTACCATAAGTCTTGCTTTGGTTAGGCTTAAAGAAGGAAAGCAGAGTTTAGCAGAGTGTGAAAGGATGTGCTGTTTTAGTAAAAGTGACAAACTCCTTAAACCTGAAGGCCTCTGTAAGTGTGTGGATGCAGTAAATGCCACTATATCCATAGATTTCTTGATCCTATCTCTTTACTGCTGACTTCCATGGCTGGCTGCATGAACAAGTAATGCAGACAGCTACAGTCCCTCCTTTGCTTGATTGTAAAGTATGGCTTTAGTACATAAACTGCTTGGATCTGACACCCATGACCTTTGGATGCCCAGCGTGTTCCCAGCTGTGAGCAATGGGCTGTTAAAACTGTGGCTATTTTATGTGGAGCCAGTGATGGAAAATGGGTCTGGTGTCACTACTGTTCTCTGCAGCAGTTGCTGCCCTGTCTGCTTTGTCTTCTCCTATCCATCCTTCTTGGGATCTGTGTTTCTGGCACAACCCCACTCCATGGAGGTTGAGGTGTATAGGGTGTAGGAATGCTTTGTGCTTCAGGCTCTGCTCTGGGAACTCAAAGGGAGAATGCATGCTGAAGGCCTCCTGTTTCCTGGTCTATTCTAACAGTGATGACGGCAAGCTTGGCTGAGTATGCTACAAAGCTTGAGTGTTTAAAGAGGGGTGAAATGTTACCTATATTTATTTTAAAATATACTTTTTACAATATTTTCAAGACTTAAATCCTCTTTTTACCTTAACTTCCTTCCTAGAAACTGTATGATGTTCTACTTAGTACTCAAACACAAAATGGTTTTCTTATCGTTGATGATATCTGTTTTAAAACGTTAGACAGATAAATTCCTCTTATTTCCCCTTTCCTACCTACCCCAGGGCTTAAACAGCTCTTAAACAATGACAACATCAACAGAAATGGTTTTGTTATTCAGATTAGACTTTTACTTCTCTGCAGACTGTGTTTTTAACAATAACTGCCTAAAGCTTTTTGATTTCTCTTTATAGGCAATAATTGTTGCCAAACCCAAACAAAGCGGAGAGCCTCATTAGATAGAACCTGTTTTGCAATAATTACTTACATGCAGACACCAGAGGGAATATGCTGCTGCATGGTGTAGCTGGTTCTGGTCATGCAGGAGCATCACCTTGCTGCACTGATACAGGAAACTGTCTTGTGGGCTGGAGGATTCCTGCTGTGCTCTTTCATACGGCTGGCATGCACAGAAATACCAATATTTTTGGTTGTATGTGTGTCATGTGTGTCAACAAACATCTAGAAATCCTCCAGTGAATTAGAAACACTAATTGCCAGTGCAGCCTAGTGAGATGGCGTTAGCCTCATCTGGCAGATTGTTAAATGAGACATGGAGAGTTCAAGTGGTTTCTGGGTGTGGAGCTGCTTTTGCAGCAGGCCTGGGGCCAGCGCTGCAGTGAAAATGCCCTGAATTAGTACTGCCAAGCTTTTGCAGGCGGACCTAGTTTAGTGGCCAAGTGGTACTGTGGCAGCTGAGAAGCTGGGTAGGAGCTGGGATATCCTTGTAGGTAGCTTGCAGGAGTGTGGGCACTGGCTGCTCTGCTCACTTGGCCATTGCAGGAGGTGTTTCTGGGGACAGTGGGGCAGTGCAGAGTTGGCATTCCCAAAGGGAAAACTCCACCAATGACCAGAGCAGGGAGAAAAGCATGGCAGCTCATGGTCCTTGGTCCGGTCTTAGCTAGGTCCCTGCCCTTGTCCTTAGCTGTCACTGGCAGCTTGGGTATGCTGACATTGGGTTGCATGAAGTGTTCTCAGGTGACAATTGGCAGTAAAGATTTTGGAATACAAATTGATGGCGAGGGTCTGCAGAGGGTTGTGGTTATGAGGAGGTCTGGTGCTGGCAGCAGAAAGCAAATATGAGGAAGAGATTATGTGCCTAGGTCTGGATTTTGTTGCAGCCCATGCTCCAGCTAACTTGAAAAGCTCTTCTCTCTAAAATGCCCTATCAATAGGGAAATGCTTTCCTTTAAATATGCTGTTCTGGATGGCTGATGCCACCCACCCCATGTGCCCATTGGAGTGATGTGGCTGCCCCCAGCCCTGCCGGTATAGGGAGTCAGCTGAGCTCCTGCTGACTTCTTGGAAAACCCAGCAAGCTGAGCAAACACAGGCACAAAATGCATTTGGCAACCTTTGGCTGATTGCTTTTTTTTTCCTTCCACAAACTGGACTAAGGAGAACTGTGGGCTGCTGTGCTGGCAGGTGGCAGCACAGCCTTGGGGTGGGAACCTCTTTAATCAGTGTGTCTACCTGTAGAGAGTGCCTATGCCCAGCCCTCCCGGTCTCCTACAACCACTGTGATTGATTTCTTGGCAGCTGGAAACACTTTTGAACTCAAGTTTCTAACAAGCAAAGGGAGAGCATGACAGCAGGTGGGTCTGCAGGTTGGCCACAGTACCCGCAGGGCTGGTGTATGCACAATTGCTCAGGCCTGGTCATAAAAGCAAAGGTATTACATCTTGCTTCCAAGGGCTGGGACAGGGAGAGTCCACTCCTGAACAAAATTACAGAGCTAAGTTACATAGTTTACTTTATTCTCTTGGCTCCTTCTCCCTTTTTCTGTTTTCTGCAGAGGGCTCTCTTGCTCTGTGGACAGATGACTTCAGCTGGATCACAGACTTCTAGGTGTCCCCTGCAAGGGCTTGCAGAGCTGTCAGGCATGGGAACAGGAAAACACACCCGACAAGGCCACTGAATTTTTTTTTTTCCACCAGTATAGTAACTTTGCTCTTTATGAAAAGGCCTGGCTAATGAGAGAGCAGCGCTTTTTGGTGCGGGCTCAGAAGGCAAATGGTTACTCAGTTATCTTTTATGCATTAGTTGTTCAAGTTAAGTGGATATGGGCTGGACCGTGAGGAGGTGACTGTTGGGGTAGACTTTTGATGCTGCACCAGCTCCTGAGTGCATGTGACTGAATTTGGAAAAGGAGAACTGAGAAATGGAGCTGAGCCCACCTGGCGTGCGTGCTGCTCCATGGCATGAGCCCCTCTGCATGGCACTGAGAAGCTTCTCCACTGGCTATTAGCACAATCCTGGCCCTTGTTGTAACTCTTTGAGTTATTCTGTGCAAAATGCCTTGATCTGTGGCTAAAAAGCAGTATCTCAGAGCTAGATGTTAGCATGATTCAGTTGCTTTTACCCTCTCTAATCTTGTAGTCATTAAGAGGAAGAATTGAAGTGTGACTGCAGGAATTAGTGCTATGTGTCCCAGTTTGCATAAGGGAGTACATCTGGATTGCTGAGCTCTGTAGGCTTCTCCAATAAGAACTTCAAGGCTCTGGGAGGCTTTCCTATTACTCCTTCACTCACTTTGTTTGGGCAGTGAAGATGAGTCTTCTCTTGCAGTTTTGATCATTGTTTTTCCATGTAAGTTTGAAGGGAGAGCTGATGAGATTCCAAAAAGCTGTGGTCAGGGATCTGACAGGAGGCAGCCTTGGCATGAAATAAGCAGAGCTGGCTCTGAGGCACAAGGGATCACAGATGTGCCGTCCTTGGCCATTGCTCCTGGCAGTGAAATGGTCTTTGCAATCCAGCACGGAGAAATGAGTGTTTTCCCTCTGTCTCAGCTGATCCTACTACTGACATTGTCACAGGAATTGTTTTCTTAGAGGGGCTGGCTGGTCTCTCTCCCTGCCAGGGACATGGCATAGCCCATGATTACTGAAAATAAAGAAGATCTTGGCTCTGGCACTGGAGCTGGTTAGCCTGTGCAGAGGGAGTTGTTTTATACACCTTGGCATCTTTTCCAATGCTCCATCCAAGTTCTCCTTAGTGCCCCAGCTACACTGTCCCATGGTCTCTATTGACTGTCTTACATGCTCATCAAGGTGGTACACAGCTCCATGTGACTTGAGGATGTGAAGCCATGTGTGTGCTGAAGTGCTTTGGTGGATCTGTGGGTACCAAACTTCAAATATTTGTGTGCTGCTTGGCAGCTCTCTAGAGTGACCACAGTGTTCAGGATGGGGTGTTTATAGGAGAAATAAGAACAGTGTCTACACTTGAATAATACAAAATAGAGCTGGAAAGGGTCTTTAGGGTCATGTGTTGTGATATTTTTTTTTTGGTGAGCAGGATCAGTTTGATTTAAAGCACCACCTCCATCTGAACTTAAAACAAGTCACATTTGCTGATAAAGAAGCTTGCTGGCAGTCAGAACTTTGTTGTCTGAAAGTAGGCAGAGACCCAGATTTACTTCTCTGGAAAAGACAAACTGTATTTAAAAAGATGTTCTGGAAAATGTGGGTGATTTTCTCAATGCTGTGCAATGTCCCAGATAGTATAACTTCAAAAACCAATTACTTTCTCTTACACTAAACAATGATTAAGCTGTTCAAACTACTTGGCAAACAAACAGCTACATCACCCAGAGAATGAGAACTTCTGGAAAGGACTATAGCAATTGCTGAGATACTTTCTTTTGATTAGATTAGATGAGACGGATTTTCTTTCTCCTCCCTTTCCTGCAGCTCTGAGATGGGGATGCAGGAGGCTTTGAACTTGTCTTACATTCTTGTGCCTGCCTCAAACCCACCTTGCAATAAATATTTGAAAGTTTGACTTAAACTGCTCCAAATGCTTTCTGGAGTCCCAGGTGAATCACTAAATTGCCTGGAAGGGGAGCCTGAAGATGAAATAAACTCTGCAGTGGAAAGTAGACTGGAAGATTACCTATTTCAGTAATTGATAAAAGCTGTATTTTCAGACCCTTTGTAGGAGAGAGACTTTGTGTTTTAAAGCCCTCATATTATCCAGGCAAACTCATAGCTATAGAAATCAGAAGCAAACTGTCAAGATTGCCTGTTTTCCTTTTCTTTCTAGTTGGTGAACTTCTCTCCAAACAAGGAAATATCTCCACAGAAACTCCCAGGGAAAGCCTGGTTAATAACCTTGTTTTATAACAGAAAAGCATCTGGGGTGGAGGGGAGAAAAGGAGGGAGGAAGGCAAATTACTCAACCTTACAAGAGTTAAATATTCTAGATGCAGGCAGCAGGGTTTGCTCAGATACTGAGAAAGTCTTAACTTCTCATCACTTGGCCTGGTGGTTTTAAAGGATCTCTTGTGCAAGAAGCTCTCCTCTTGACATAGACTGCTTAGGCTGATTTGAAATGGGTTGTTCTTGTGAGTACCTCACTTGTGTCCAATTTGGTTCAGACAGCTAAATGCTTGTGTTGAGATGTTAAGTAGTGTACGGGAGTGCCTGTGTGCAGATTCCTATTATTTCATGATCTTGCTGATCCCTAGATGTGTGGGATAGTGTGGATCACTGAGCATACAATGAGTCCCACTGCATTCTTCATCCAGGAATGTTGAGCTGGCTGTTTGGGACTGCCAGATGCCGTGACAACCAATCTGGTGTTTTCAGGAGACATTTGTTCCTTCCCTGCCTGGGAATCAGCCAGAATCCCATCAGTCCCTCAGTGCAGTTCACAGCAGTCTCAGCTGCAGAGCACGGCTGTGGTAGGTACTGGGTCTGCTTGTAGAAGACTCAGATCCTGCAGCACAGCTCAGTGAAGCAGTGTCTGATGCCTATGAAAGGCAAACATGGTCTGATCGTGTATCATGTGATGCCATAAAACCCCTGAAAGCTTATTCTTTTTGTCAGTTCTTTTTTTTTCTTCCCCCCTCTGGGTTTTAAGTTTCTGCTGCTACTTAGCTTTGTAAAATAATAAATGGCAAAAAATGTTCTTAGAAATTCATGCCTAAGGCTGGGGCTTTTTCTAAGTAATCTTGACTCTTCAGAGGGAAGCTACTACTAAGCTAAAATTACCATAATTAACTATAGTAAACTGCCTGCCATTTGATGTCAGAGACTTAAAAGCTTCTTCTGGGATCCACATGGTTCTTGAAAACAAGGCCTCAATGGTCTAATTAAAAAAAGAAAAAGGAGAAGGAAAGGCTGGTGATAAATCTAAAGAAATCACAATAAACCGACAAAAGGAAAGGTAAATTCAGCCTTGGGTCTTGGTCCAAAAATATAGCTCAAAGTCTGGATTTCATCTTGTCCCAGAATGGCTCTTTCTGAAGTTAACAGTCCCTCTTGCTTTGGATTTCACATAGGACTTTGGAAGGGGAATTTGGAAGAAGGTGCAGAGCTTTTCAGTGTGCAAAATAGATGCAGTGCCTTTAAGACTTCCAATCCTAGGAGAGCATACCAGGCTTCAAGCAAGTTCACCCTGAGGCAGAGGCAGGGTGGTGCTGAATGGGGGCAACACAAATATTTGTATAGCAATTACTCATGCAGTGCAATGATAATAGTACTAATATGTTTATAGTGAGAAGGTGTTCATAGCAGCTTAAATTGAGGCTGTAAATATGCTGCTTTTCTGGGAACCAGGAGGATTTACACCAGCAAAAGTGATCATGTTGAGCTTGTATGTGTTGTACTGTTGCTTTGGTGGGGATCAAGCAGGTCTCACAGAGACTGCGCTCATCACATCTTCAGCATGGGTCTTTCTGTTGTATTGCATGTGCTCAGACTGCTCAGCTGCCCAGTGGAATGCTAAGGGCTGAAGCTGTCTTTCATCACCTTGTACTGAAAGTCTGGAAAAGGAGTCCATGTGGACAGTCACATCTAGAAGGAAGTGCTGTGGATTCCTGTTGCTTTCCCAGAAGCTTTCTAAGGGACGTGACTGACAAAAATCACTCTTTCATTTGGTGATGGAGGGCACTTCTGTCCCAGTGCAAGTAGAGGAGATTGCATCGTGTTTTGTAGACTTGGCTCACAGCTGCACAGGGCAACTCCAGCGTATCTGTTGATCCATGACACAGGGACAGGCTGTTCAGCCTGGTCAGGAGCACTCGAGGCCTTGAATTGCAATGTCATTTCAGTAGCTTCTGTATTGCCCTCAAGAACATGGGCTTTTTGATCAAGAAGCCACTAGAAAAGCTTTGTTCCTGGGATATTTGGTGCTAAGGATCTTTGGCAGTGCTGTGCTGCTGGAGCAGCACATGTCCCACATGTGCATGTTGAACTGTTTTGCAGACCAAATATATCACAATGTGAGTTACCACCAAAAATAAACATGTCCTATGACTGGGGACACAGCTACCTTTCCCATCTTGAACTCTATCTTCAAGTGTGCTGTGGCTGTGCCCTGTCATACCTATGGGCAAGAGGCTGGCACAGGCCGTGTCCCAGGCTGGCCTCTGCCTTCAGCTCCTGCAGCCTCCTTCAGTGCTGCTGCAGGCAGAGATGCCAAGAGGCACATGGAGCCTTTGCAGCCTTGCAGCCATCTGGCTGGGAAAAAAATCAAGTGTAAGCCAAACTGCTGGAGGGAGCCTGCGTTTATAAAAGAATAATCAGTCTTTGCCCTCAAGGAGAAAGTTCACTGGATTGCTACTCCCTGTTTGCTATGAAGGCTGGAAGATCCCTTCAGCCTTTTAATGGGAGAAATTGTGCTCACCTTCAAGTCCTGATGCAGTGCTGAGTTTTCTGTCTATCCCATTTGGTGTTATGTGTGGTGGGGCAAATTCTTTTCCTTCTGATGCTGACTCATCTGCAGTTGTGGCAGTTGGTATACAAATGAGCTTTTGAGTTTGGATTCATGAGTCCCGGTGTTCTCTCCACATCCTCAACTGAGGCTGTAGCTGTGGCTCTTCTGTTTCTGCTCAGTCAAACCATCAATGTGGAAGACTTTCCATCTGATATCTTTAAAGGAAAAAGCAAAGGGTGGTGGTGGTTGTTGATTTATCTGACTGCTCCAAGCAGAAGAGATTAAGACTTTGGGCTGCTGTTTGTGGTTGCAGTATGTTTGGGCTAGAGAGCATGAGGACTTCCCCTGTGGGTCAGAGCAGAGATCTGTGCTGATGTCCTCTGACCAGCAGCAAACACTTGAGCAAGGATAAGGTGAGCAAATAATGATCTCCTTACCTCCACACTGTACATCTGGTGTCTCAGACTTCCAGGACCAGTTATTATCTCTACATGCAATAGCCTTATACTATGGACTGTCCTAGCTGGAGATAATTTGCAGAAACTTTGACAGATGTTGCATGCATTATTTGCCTGCTAAAATCTCGGGCTGGGTGATGACTCTCTGAAGGCTACAAAAGTATGGTGTGATTCCACTTGTTAAAACAAGTTCACCTTGACAGTCCTTTGTTGTGCTTCTTACCATTACAGATGCCACTGCTACATCATGCCAAAGTCCCTCAGGGCAAACTCCAAGCACAAATAATAAAAAGCTGTTTTTTGGCCAGTAGAGTCAAACTATGCAGGAACCAGAACAAACTAGGCCAGTGAGAACATCATTTCTTGCATCCATTAGGGGAGAAATCAGCTATTCATCTAATCAAGGCAATCTAGCATGAGATGCTCCATGATTAACAGAAGATGCATTCAGAGATGCAGCTGCACTGATCCAATGTCTTGCTGATCCTGATAGTTCCTATGTTCCCTCTGCATGTATTCACTGGTGCAGCTGTAGCTAGCTTTGATTTGCAAGTTAGCTCCCAACTGGATGATTCAACTCATTAAACTGATCAACTTGGCCAAAACTTTTCTTTCAAGGCAAAGGAAAGAAAAAAATCTTTGTCAAATTAGTGATCTGGGTAGGCTGTATGTAGGGTCTGATACAAAAGCAAGGGAGAGAGAGATCATGTATCTGATGATCAGGATGAGAAAAGGGAGAAGGAGAGGAGAGGGGACTAGCACTGAATTTTCAGGTGGGTATTAGCAGTGACAGCTAACATTACAGGAGAGCAATCCTGTCTGCAGGTTTGTGGCCATAGTGATTGAGTTGGATAGTCTGTGTTGAGCATGGTGCATGAGCCCAGTGAGAGGGCAGCTTCTCTGCTTTCTGGGGAATGAGTGCACCCAAAGTTATGAATGATTTCTGCCTGAAATTTCTCCCCAAAAGCCTCTTCGAGGTAGTTTTCTTAAAATGCAACCATGTAAACAATTCAGCAGAAACCTCACGCAGAGCTGTGGCGTATGCTAACAGAGGCACTGCTGGTACAGCTATCTTACCTCCCTAAGCAGCATTAGATACAGCAAAGAAAGCAGCTGTCTATGCTACAGTTGTTACAAGCTGTTACTCCCGCCTCCTACTTACCCTTTGAGATGATAATGTTGTCTCTAAAACTCTGCAGTGTATATATACAGTATTTATGTGCTATAAATTGTAGTGCTTACTGTGAAGTGTGCTGCGGTGATGGAACTCCCTCCCCTTGTTCTCTGTCTATCTGGGGGATGTATTGCACAGCTTGGTGGAGAGGCCCACCAGCAGCTTACACCTGCAGCAGGAATTTCTTCTGGGCAGCCAAATGCAGCTCTAGCTTGAGATACAAGTGATTCAGCAGGTGGTGAAAGTACTTCAGGATATACCACCACTGTTGTGATGGGACTTGGAAAACGCTCATCTTGTTGGGGTTGGTCAACTCCTGGACCTGTTCTGAGTACTGTATGAGCAACAAAGCTGTCTCCTTGTTGCATCTTTCCATGAGTAGTGAAGTCAGTGCTTTCTGCCCTGACATCCCTTTGCAGTTGCAGAAGAGAAGCACTAAAAGGGCTGCTATCATCAGAGGAAGGATGAAAAGAAGGATATGTACTGGTAGGATAGAAGGGACTGAGCATGAACCTTCATGTGCTCCCTGGTGCTGAAGGGAGTAGATACGGAGTAAACATAGCACTTTTTCCTTCTATTTTTTTTTTTCCTGGAGGCTGAATTCTGTGGATTTTAGTCTTGCTTCCTAGCAGTCTCAGCCTGGCCAGTTGATGACAGGCAGTGTCGTGGGCACTCTGGAATGTTTGTGTGTGATCTGACTGAAACACCTAAACAAATCATCCAGAAGTGGAAATGTGATTGCTGTAGGCTCCATACAGGCAATGGAGAGCTGTTTATCTTACCTGTGATCTAAAGTATTTCCCCACCTTAGCCACTTTGGCAAGGCATTTGGCCCCGTGTAGCCAGCATATGACCGCACAGTATAACAGTGGGATGTTCCCACAAGTGTGTTGCTCGCTGTGTGCCCTGCTATTTTCTTGCTCATGTGCTTCCTCAGAGCAGGAATAATGCAACATAAACTGCAGGTTATTAATTTCAGCTGGCTGCAATTTTACTGAATCTGAAACTTGGGGAGCTGCTTGTTGTGAATGGAGCCAGGTGCTGCTCTGCCTTCTCCATGTCACTCTGCCAAAGCACCTGTTTCTGAGTACCTCATGCCAAAGGCGGTGCTGCCCGCAACTCCTGCGGCAGCTCCCTGATGTGTGTAGGCTGTGCCTGGATCTGTCCTGACATTTCCTTCTGTTCTGCTAGCTTTATGCGCCTTCCTACCCTCATCCCTTCTTACATCGCTGTTCCTCTCAGCAGTAGGAATGGTGAGAGTGAATGGTTTGTGAACTTTGGCTGAACTGACAACGTCTCTTCATAACACTCCACATTTCTGCAATTAGTTTTTTAAAATCTAATTTTATTTATTTTTAACAGGCTTTGCTCCTAGATTTACTGAGCTGTGTGCAATCGCTTAGCTTCATTATTCTGTTGCAGTAGGTCTGCTGGCAACTTTATTAAGCAATAAGGGATGAAAGGCAGCAGGTTTCTAGGTGGTTATAGTGTGTGTTGTGTAGTGTTGATAAGGCACAAGGTCGAAGGCTCACAGCTTTAATCACTGGAGAAAAACACCCTGGAGAGACAGAATCTTATTGGTATAATGACATGGAAGTGACTCAAAAAAATGAACTGCTATTTCAAACTGCCCATTCCTCTGCCTGGAGAAAGTGATGCTTAGGAAAGATTGTTTGTAGGATTGCTTTCATATTACATCTATGGCTGTCTTCCCCTCAAGGATTATGGGCCAGGTGTGAATATGAAATGGAAACCTAGTGATCCAGTTCCTTTCTTTATCTGCTAGTCAGAGGGCTCCAGTTAGAGATGTGTTACCCCTAGTCAGGCAGGCTTAACACATGGTGTATCAGAAAGATCAGCTCAGCATTCTAGCTTGAAAGCTCCAATCAAATGGTTGTAAACTTGAGTTTATATCCACTGCAGTAGAAGAAAGTGGATTTACCCCTTCTTACTGTATCAAAAACTAGTGCCAAATGTTCATTGTCTCCATAAAGCAGTCTACAACATTATTTTGTAACACAGGAATTTTCTTAACAACAATCTGTTCTCTCATCTCATGCCTCTGAGAAATAGTTTCATTAGTGTGGGACAGGGGCTGAACAGAAAAGAAGAAATTCATTGGCATCAGCTGGTCCAGATAAGGAGTCTTTACATAGTGATGGGAACATGGGAATCTGGATTTAAAATCCCTGCTCATGCGTCTACTTTGTTGCTAGTCCACACTGTGATGTGTGACATATCATGTCACTGATACCAGTCCTGTAAATCTAGGCTATTACTACATCCCAACAACATTACAATGCTAAGGTCAATTAACAAATTTCAGGGGATTACATATCTGTCTTTTAGAAATGTTAAATAGTATTATTGTCTCCATGTGGAGGCTATTAGAAATTGAAAGATGGCATCTGAGGGAGAGATACCTTTGTAACAACGTAGGGAAGCCAGATGGGCAAGTTATCCACACAACTTATGTCAAGAAAATGGGAAGCATCTGTCTCGGTAGGGAATGGAAGAAATAACGAATGTAGCCATGTACAGCCTAGGAGATTGATAGCTGTAATTTAGCAGAGGCTGTTCAGTGCTTTTATCAGCAATGACAAAGTGGCTTGCTGTGTTACCTGTTTCTTAATCAATCTTCTGATTGTGGTATGGAAGGGGCTGGAGTTGCTTGTCTGAAGAGAGATCTTATAAAGTGAAGCATCAGTGACACACAACCATATGGAAGACCATATGTGAGGACAACATCTGTACAGGGCTTCATCTTTCCCTCTTATTTTCCCTTTTCCATTTAACTGCAAAGGGTTACTGGATTAATATGCAAATCAGCTCAGCAGCCGTAGCTGAAGAGCCCAACAGTGTGAATCAGACTCTTGTGGCAGGGAAGCCATGAGAAATAGAGTCCTTTGGCAGCATGAGAGAAGTAGAATATTGCTGATTTAATGCCCTAATGTGTAAAGCCTGTCCTTGTAGGGAATAGAAACTGAAGGGAAGCTTTGTGTTACCTTGTCTCTGAGATGCTGCATGTTGCTATAAGTCGCTATTTCAGGTCAGTGTGAGTTGTTGACGTTATGGGGCACTGTAAAGTCAAAGTGCTCGTCTTCATTTTGCACTTCTCTATCAACCGTGTTAGAGCAGCTAGACTCTGGAATGATGGTTGTGATGGTCTGAGTCTTTTTGCAGGTGGAATGATGTGACAAGGGCTAATGTGCTCAGAGGCTTATCTGTTCCCTCTGTCCTACACCTCATCTTGATATTAGAGATAACCTCTGGCTGCTAGCCTTGTCCCATCTGCAGAACACCTTGCAGTACATCGAGCTGCTTTGCCAGAAAGCAGAGCTTCCAGGACATTGCAGAGATGCAACACGTCCTAAGGATTTGAAATCCAATGTAGAGAGTGATTTACTTTGAGGACAGAAAATTGTTACTATTTTATAAGTTTGATTCTGTTTATAGCCTTTTCTTGTTCTGTTCAACTTACTGAAGCAGATTTTCATCTGGAGTAAATAATGCAACTGTTCCCTTCAGTGGAGCTACGATAATTCACACCAGCTTGGGTTTGGTTCCGCTAACCTTAACTCCTCAATGTGATTAACCAAAGTAATTACACTCTCACCTGTCTATTTTTCCTCTCAATTTTAAGACTGCTGCAGTAGTTTATATAACCTGCAAGGAACTTATTGCCAGTAAAACTTCTTTAAGATCTGCCTGCTTTTGTTAGGGATGGAGATGTTCCTTTGATCCGTGTAAGTTGTCAAGCAAGATTTTTGCATGATTCATACTAGCCTAGTGCATAAAGTTTTTAATGATGGGGTGGATATCTGATACGTTCATTGGTAGGTTAGTGTGATACCCAGACTTCAGCCCCCTTTCCCAGTGAGAGCTGCTGAGGAGGGCTGTCTTAGTGGCTCTGTTGCTGAGCAGTACTAGGGCCAGCTAGATGTAAGGTGGTTTAGAAACAGCCTCAGCACCTGTGTCGTTTCCTTTGGTGTGACACTTTACTGCTGTGGGCAAATTGCAGGGATGTATAGCCAAGGTTTATATGGAAATGTGCTCATTCACATTGCACAAATCATAGTAAGCTGGCAGGAGCTAACAGGATGATGGGGAAATGCTATGTTTTCTGGAGGCAGGCTTGAACAGCAGCTGAATTGCATTGATCAGTTTGTTTTTCTTGATTTTTTTTTTTCTTTTGGATGAGTAGAGATGAATAGATGAACAAGAAAGATGAGTTGAAACAATTATTTTGCGATGACTATTTTCTTACCTCCATCACCTGGTTCTTGCATCCACCAAAAGTCTGGTTGTTAATCTCTCAGACCTTTAAACAAGATCTCTTTCTTGCCATATCTTACGGTGAGGGTGTCCAAGTAATCCTTCCAGCGCTGCTGCGGAGACTTTAACCAAGAACTTATGGTACTCTCACCACAGAAAAGACTGGTGTGGCAGAGAGGAGTGGAGAGCCCCAGTAAATTTAACCTTTGTTGCCCTACAGAGCTCCTTTCACTGAAGAATGCAAAGTGTTTTGGTGATGGATTTCATGGAACAGGACACTATGGAGCAATAGTTATTGGAGTACAGTGATGTTCTTTATGGAAAGATTGTTTTTGTTTAAGCTTGCTTGGTTGTCAGGATGACAACTGTGTAGAGATTATGTGGACAAATGAAGTGAGAGCTGATGCTCAGCAAGAGGTATGCAAGCTTCCCAGGAGGCATGGATTTGCAGTATAGCACAAAATCAGATTTCAGAAATCAGCCATGCTGAAAAAATATTAACTGAAGATAAAATGCAGATGCTTACCTGCTCACTTTCTGCAGTGCTTTATTGCTCACTTTTTCCTTTTGCAATAAGCAAAGATGTCTCCTTCTCTCTCAGGTAGAGCTGCCCTTTGCAGGCTCACAGAGTTCATCTATCTTTCTTTGTTCCTCTGCTGAGCAACACTTCCTGTTGATGACAACAGATATGCAGAATCTGAAGGTGGCTGTAAGCTATGGACCACCAGCCTGGCAGAGGCAGAACTGCTGAGGGTGCGGAAAAGAGGGGAGATAGATTGAGATGGGCACTGGGGAGCTCAGGCTCCTAGGAACTAAGTCACTCATTAATATTCAGG
Organism: Perdix hodgsoniae; assembly: GCA_035772895.1. Lineage (NCBI taxonomy): Eukaryota > Metazoa > Chordata > Aves > Galliformes > Phasianidae > Perdix > Perdix hodgsoniae. The sequence goes on from JAPSGF010000013.1 coordinate 1,296,630, forward strand.
TGTGTAAAAGCCAGAAGGTTTTTGAGATCTTACCTGTTCCCATTACATTTTAGCTGAACACAAAGAAAGTGAAATGTCTGGATGGGATGAGCAGATAGGTTGTATGGCCCAATGCTGCTTTCTCCCATGCATTCAAGATCAAAGTCACTATTATTCAATGCTATCCTACATTGTGTGTGAGATTCTGGTTTATTTCCTTGTGATGAATGTCTCATTTCCAAACACTTGGGATTCAGTGGGCATTGAAATAAATTGTCTCCACTGGTCGGGATGATTGTACAGCATGGACTTGGATTCTCTGCATAACTGGGGTATAGGATGGGGGTTAATTCCCCATGCATTGTACAGACTCCTTCCACTGCCACTGAATTCCTTCTAGAAAAGACTAGGAAAATGTAAGCTGGCTGCCACTTCCAACAAGGCATGAAATCAAAATGATGGTTCTGTAAAGGGAAGGGAAGATATGAGCAGGTGCTGAGATGGCTGCAATACGTTCCCTGCTTCTTCCAAAGCCTGTAGGTGAGAAACATACCAAAAGGAGGGCAAAAATCCAGAGTAGCTGAGCAGATAGAAAGGGAATTTTGTATCTCTGTGCCTCTGCATTTATCTCTGTTTCCCTGAATTTGTCCTTCTCCTTCTATTTTCAGAGCTGTTTTCAGAACATAAAATTGCATAGTTGTTTAGCCAATCACCACAGCTGTAGGCATCCTCCCAGAGCATCTGTGGAGAAGTTGGATCTATAACAAAACCCAGCATGCTGGCATGAGTATGCTATCCATGGCTATGGTATGTAAATATGGTTGTTCCTAGTAGGGTTCATAGCTTGTAACATATGAGGGCTTTGTGAATTCCAAGGTTCCTTGGATGATTATATGTGCTGTCAGCATTACCCTCTGGAAGATGGTAAAGTGGTGGCTCTGATGACTTAGCAGCATCCTACCATTGGTGTAAAGCTGAGGCTGCTGCTTCCTTGGTGACCAAAATGAGTTCATGCAGACTGACAGGGCATGGCCCAGCTGTGTGCAGGGAGGATTTCTTCTCAGAAAGCTATTGGAACTGGGAAGGTGGTGGAGCCTCCATCCCTGGAGGTTTGTCAGAAAAGGGTGGATGTTAGGCTGTGTGGTATGAAATAGAGTGGTTGCAGGCATGGGTAGATGGGTGAACTAAGTGATCTTATTGGTCTTTCCAACCTTAATGATTCTATGATTCTAAATCTACTGCTGCCTGGCCTATGAGCTTTCTTACGCCAGGGCGGTTCTGCAGTGAGTGCTGTGGAGTGTTCTGCATATCCCAGCACGGGGTGGTAGTTCTCCATGTGCTCACCTGGCTAGTACAAGATCCTGCTGATGCTTCTGCATTTTTCATTCCCTCTGAATCCCATTGAAGCCAGCAGGAAAAGAGGATCATGACTCCCAAGTAGCAGGAAGGAAGGCTGCTGCTCACCCTGCTTAACTGCAGGTCAAGTGCTTTTTAGCTCCATCCCTGCACTTAGGGCTTCATTTTCCTTTTTCCCACGAGGGCACCAACCACCTTGGAGACCCCTGTCCTCAGTCCTGACAGCTGGGGTCGTGCAGCACTCATTAAGGAAAGTAAATAAAGGATATGGGAAGGTCCGTCAGTGACAGCTTTCTTGTGGTGCCAGCAGGCCTCTGTCAGGTAGAGCCAAACTCCCAGCGAGTGGTCTGCAGAGAGCCTTTGGGATGTATACAGAAGAGCTCTGTGGTGAGATGAAATATTTAAAACCGCTTTGGTTTGAAGCAAGATGGGGGAGCTGCGGCCTCTTTAATCTGTGCACAGTTTTAAGGCTGCACATGAATCATTGATAAGGAGGGCAGAGTGCTTCTAAAGCTCTGGCAGGTCATTAAACCTGGTGATGGACTCATTAAGGAGGGAGCTGCATGGAAGGCCCTGGACGAAAGTACCGGAGTATTTCACATGCATTACCCTGTGGAGTGCCAGCACTTCTTACCTGTGATTCTCAGCCTATTGTTGCAGTATTTATGAATAAAGGGGAATGACTTTGGCCAGTGGATCACATGGTATATGAGGAAATGTGTCAAAGAAGCTTTTTAATCTGTCAGGCAATAGCAAAGGCAGATACAATAGCTGGAGATCAGGACTTGGAATTTTTCTGACTGTACACTGCACACAGGAGAAGATGAGTAAGTTACCATAACAAAGGCTTTTAGCTGGGGCTTGTCTGGGGTGAGAGTTGCATTGTTAACATTCTCATGGTTTCAATGGAGGCAAACTAGATAAGTCCCTATTGCCAAGCTCCACCCTGAGCCCCACATGTGTTCCCAGCTTTTGCTGGCCATGGTATCACACTGTAAGTGCTGTTTGACTTGTTTTGTGCCTTATAGGCTTTTTCTGACCCACTGGCTGTTCAACTGGTTGGCTAAACTTACTACTATCACAATGACAAAGGCAGATGATCCCTTCAACTGGTTTGAATTTTTCTTTTTTTCCTCAGTGAGAGTATGACTTTGTGCTTGCTGTAGCCCTAAGTAATCCTGACCTTGCTGCATGCAGTCCCTGGGCTTTATCTCCAAATGCTTATTGCGCAGAGCTAGCGACTTGGATGATGTAAACTACATTACCCTCTTGGCTTCAGATGGGTTGACAAGACTTGAATGATATCCCCCAATTGTCTTACATTTACATAGCTGCATAGCAAAGCACTGTGCAAATGCCACATGGAAGGGATGATATCTGCCTTCCTCAGGGGCTGGACATCATCCTTCAGCTGGTAAGAGAACAGCAAATGCCCTTTTCTGCAGAAGGGTTGCAGCTGTCTGCTCTGGCTTCTCCAGCCCTCAAGAGATGGTGGAAACAGATGTAAAGGAGAAAAGACCTACAGAGGAGGAGCAGTGGGCTAATGATGCAGAGGGAGAACACTGCTGGGCTGAGAGCTGAGTTGCTGTTCCCACTGCCTCCTGGTTGTGTTGAGGATGCAAAGAGCTGGAGGCAACCTGGAAGAAGGGCTTGCTGGCAGAGCAAAGATGTGGGGATTTCTCCCTTGGATGCTGGGCTCTTGGCTCAGGTAAGCCTATGTGTTGCTTGAATCCACAGGCAGTGCTGAGATGGGGAAGAACTTCATCCCCTTGCTGGGGCACAGTAGTGTTAGCTGCATGTAGATGCTTGTTCTTTCTGCTTTAACCTTTGTTAGGGCAGTTTACTTTTAAAATGCAATTGCCTCTGGCGGAGTGGAGAGCAGATTACTACTTCTTATTGCTTAGGAATCCAGAAGGGGAAGTGAAGAGCAGTTAAAAAGGAAATTCGTATTCTGCTGCGCAAAGGTATCCAGGGCACTCTAGTTTTGTCCTCAAGTAAACAGTAATTGAGTTGTTCCATTTCTTGCTTTGGTTTATTGATTGAAACAAGTAAATTCTCCCTTAAATGATCCGTTTCCAGAAACCCTGTAAGCAGCGCACTCACTGGAGGTGGGCAGTGAGTGTGAGGGTTTGGGAATTCAAAACTGGGAACAGGGAGTGCAGTGGAGAAGAACAAATGAATTCTGACATTGTAAGTGAAGATTAAGCAAAGAAGAGAGTGTGGCTTTAGCTGGCAGTTGTTACATTAACAGCTTGTATATTTCAATAATCAGTTTAAAGTTGAGTTTATTATGCATGCAAAAAGCTCGACTCTTCAAGGTGTATGGTTGTAGCTCAAAGCCGTTGAAAGTGATTAAGATGGTGTGATGTAAAAGTGCATTAAATGTGTTTTTTTCTTCCATCTGTTGGAGGAAGAGATGGAGATGGTGTAGACAGGAGCAGATTTCTGTTAATCTTAATACCGAACTCAGCTCAGCTAAGAACGGAGGAGGCAGCTGTTATTTACCTTACGTAGAAAGCCCAGTCATCAGTTGAGACTGAACCACATCTGGTCTTCTGCCTTAGTAGCTCTGACTCTACAGTTATTTCTGATTCTCTAGTTGCATGAAGTATAGCTATTTTCTTTTCCCCTCTGGTTGAACAAACTTGACTTTAGTACATGACACAGCAACATGGGCCCATTCTGAGCATTGCCAGCCAGTCCCTCTGAAGCCAGTGGGGCCATGAGGTGTGATTATCTTCTCCTGGCCAGACGTGCATCATGTATAAATCTGCACCAGCTTCTGGATTCACTGAATCTGGAGTCATTTGTAGTATGGTAGTTTTCTTTCTTTTTGGTGTGTGTGTTTCTACTCATGCAAGTCTGCAGGCAATTCTCTTGAAGAGCTGGCTCCTTGTGGAGCCCCTGCCTGGGGGTGTCCAGAGCTGTGCTGTGCAATCTGTGGTATTCCTTTGTCTGTAATTAAAGGCACAGAAGCTTCTATCTATTCAGTTATCAACTCCATTAGATGCTGTCAAGAAATATCTATACCTTCCACTTCAATAGTAATTTAAGAATTCTTGCAAGCAGTGTTCACTCTTTCAAGGGCTCTGTGATGTTTTTTCTTTGCTCATGGGTGCCTTTTCTCTCCATACAGGAGGCTAGGCTGATCCCTGTGACAGGCAAATAACTGGTTCATGAAGATGCAGTCAGAGGACAGCTTTTACAGGCAGGACAGATAGAAAATCTCCTCTCCATTTAGTTCACAAGAGAAGAAGCGTATCAGTGTTAAATGTCTTCCGAAGGGGAAGTGTGATATAAATGATATAATTCCTTTATCTGCTCTATCTTTTCGCCCTATTGCTTTCACAAGATGAGCACACTGGTCCAAGCTTTTGAAGTACAGCAAGGAAAGAAAGTGTAGACAGGTGGGAGGGAAATCCATAGAAAAGACATCCTGGAAATTACCACTTTTCTCCAAATCCCCAGGGCCAGATGAAGATACATTTGGAAAGGATGAAAATGCTGAATATAACTTACGTGGGTAAAGGACAAGGAAGGACACGTGTACTTGTAGAATGCGTGCTGGGGAATGGCCTACAAAGCAGGCCACAAAAGGATGCTGAGAGCAATAGCATAAAATTAAGAAAAGGGGAAAGCTGTAGGCTGGAAAGAATTGAAATTGTCCTGGTGAGAGATCTTTAACAAGGTGTAGGTAATTTCCTCAAGGGAAGTGATAGACTCTCCATTGCTGGGTTTGTTTAAAAAAGTAAACTGGATGAAGCAGTAAGAAATATGCTCTAAGGAGTAATCTGTCAGCTTGATAGATTAATGACCTAATTGGTCCTTTGGTTTCCTTCCACCTCTCATGCTTACTGTTCTGTGAACAGCAGCTTCTTTTATTAGGAAGAAGACTAGGGCAAAGAAGTGTAATCTTAATGGAAATGTTTCCTTCAAGTGATATGTTCTTCCTTCAGACCTCTTAGCTACAAATACCTTTGGTCCTTTAGAAGATAAAGTAGCTGTGGAGCTTAGAAGGTCCAAAACTTATTTTCTACTTTCCTTATGCCTTGAGTTGTTTTTGTCTCTGATTGGCAAGATGCTCTTCTGATGCCTGGCCCAAAGCAAACTGTTCATTCCTACATCTATTTTCTGGATTATGCCGATCTACCCTTCCTGCATGCTTATATATATATATATATATATATACACACACACATTTTTTTAAAAAGCACAAATTCTGATATAGACTGTTCTGAAACCAGGTCTTAAGTCTTTGGGCTGCCTGAACAGGCCAAACAGATGGCCTTTGTGATCATCCTTCTCCCATCCTCCTGTATTTTCCGTCTAAGTTTCTGGAGATGCCTCATTTTCCAAATGTCCAACCTAAGAACAGCAGGCATGAGCAAGGTAAAGATAAAAGGCATGATTGTCTTTTTTATTCTTGGTGCCTGGAAAATGCTTTCTGTCCATTTGAAGAAACTTCAAGGTGCTCAAGAAACCAGAACCTGTCCTGCAGTAAAAGCACATCAGGCTGGTTAGAGGTAAACAGAAGAAAGAAGTACAGTTGAGTCTTGCTTCTGTCTCACTTCATCCCAGTAATGATGAAGGGCATCCTTTTTTCTTTTTGTTTGTCTTGACTGTTTCCCTTTCTTTCTCTTTCTGTACCGTTTAGAACGTATGGATCGTTGCCACATGTACTGTGCTGCTGTACCCAAAATCTCAAGTGCTGAGAAAACTGTCTTGCTGTAGTTTTCTTGTCATCCTTTTCCCTTTGTACATCTGCTGGTAAAGCAGCCTGGCAATAGATGAAACTTTAAATACATTAGACATGCATTTGCATTTGAAGGAGAAAATAAAATATGCATGATTTGTCCTAATTCAGACTCAGAGACTGGTTCCAGATTGCCCTCCTGCAATTGAAATTTGACTTTTTAAAACTGGCTCAATCACTTCAGTTTTATTCAGGTTTAAATCAAGGGGTTCCCAGGGCAGTTAAATGAAAGCTGTTTCATTTGATAGAGGTGATCTCCAGATTTCATGATTTCTTTTCAGTCTTCAGACCGGAATCCTGCAGACTGCTGAGTGTAATTAATCCTTCTGGCCTTGGAGTTTACTTAAGCTTAGCCTGGTTGGAATTGGTCGCAAGATATTCTGTGTGTGTGGGCCCAGCCCTTGTCTTATCTTATTTTCAGTGGCTTCTCTTTTAGAAGTCTTTACAATCTATTCTCTTATTAAAGTTATCTGCTCTATTCCCTTGAGCTTATTAGCACATTACAGGTTGCTGCTTTTAACTTGGCCAATACAACCTTGGCAAATGGCACTTGAAGTGGCACCTTCTCCCCTTATGTTTTACTTGTTATTGCAGTACATATGTTCTGTTCAGAGCTGTAAAATTCCTGGAAAATGCAGTGGAATAGGATCACTGATCTGCTGTTTCATTGTTGAGGCTAAATGTTACATAACTGGCATGTAAAGCACAAACTTCATGTTGAAAGGAGATTTCTGCAGACTGCATCCCTGGCTTGTTCAGTGCGATGCTGAGCATTTTTATGCATGTGTGGGAAGCAACATGGTTTCACATGTAAAGAGCAAGCGTGGGGCCTAGAGATCTCTGAAAGAGGCAATAGTGGACTTTTAGCCATTGGAGTCCAGTAACAGAGGGAGATGAAACAAGTGAATGAGTGATCTGCTAATATCAAATGCTGTAAGATTAGAAAAATAATGCAACAAGATCTTCCAGGCAAAACAAAAAAAGCTGGACAAGAGGAAAAGAGTATGTACACCTAAATGGTCAGCTGTTCCAACTATATCTTCAAATAACTGAGAGGGAAGTTGAAATGTGGACAAAAGGGGGCCTGGTGAGGTATGAAAAAAATAGTTTAATAAATCTGGAAAGATTCTGAGCAAGTTATTTTGTGTCCATATGCAGTCCTTTTTCCAGCTGCTAAAAACTGAGAAAAAATAGAAAGGCTTTGAACAGATATTCACTGGCAATCAAAAGGGAAGTATCCACTGTGCTGCGTCTGTTTTCCTTGGCCACTTCCACTTAATTAATGCCCTTAGAATAGCAGCTCTGCTATTGAGCCAAAGCAAATTCTGCAATACGTTGTTTAGTTGTGTGCCCTGCAGACAGAGAACAAAAGAGCTAATGCATGATTTATGTATCAAACCAGCACAGTGACATTAACTAGCTAAGCTGCACATCGTGCCTGTTGAATAGAGACTACTTCTCTACAGGCTAAAGTGCTTCTTGCCTTGACCCACCTGCTTTACTGAGGTTATTCTAGCTGTTCCTCCCACCTGCCTTTGAAGGTGAAAGCATTCTCTATGCTGCTGCTGCAACAATATTAATCATGGGTGTCACCAAGCTCAACATACTTGCTGAGCTGAGGGATGTCAGTAGGTAACAAAGTCTCTCTAGGCAGGTTTATTGCCATTCATTCCCTGGTGGTATGAACACGTCAATCTTGTGGTTAGTATTTTCCTTTAGAATTTTGTATTGGATTTCTGGATCTTCCTTCTGGGTTCTGCTGAGGCCTCAGCATGAACTAACTGAGCAGGAGTAGGAAGGGGGGGGGGGGGGAAACATGTAAAAAGACTAAATCAGAGCACTAAGCCCGAGAGGGGTTGAGGCAGTTTGATTTTTGGAAATCAAATCACTTTCTTTTTCTTGGCTGTTGCATTTTGGTGCCTCAACCATGGTCAAAGGCCATACTGTATGGGTAACTTCTACTTATTAATGATGTCTGATAAAATCTACCTATTTTCTGCCTGCCTGTTGGCTGACACAATGGCTGGGCTTCCCTGTAAAGAAATTCAAGGGACTTCTGTAAACAGAGATAACCACTTGATCTGTCAGCTTTTTCTAAAAGCCCCATTACATTCAAGAAAATGCTATTTTCTGTGGATCCTTATGCTTAATTTTATTTCTCTTGCCAATTCAATATGTGATGCTTAGGGAAAGTGTACATATAACCCAGCAGGTGGTTGTCACCTCTATTGCTGAGATACAGCAGCAAGATAAAGGTCAGGAATGATCTTCTCTATTTAATGTAACTTCTGTTTAGTAAAGAGCATAGTTAAATGCAGATATACAGCTTTTCCTGGCTCTGTGGTCCTAGAACCCTTTAATGTGGGTGAAAATGTACAGGAATATCAATTCTACCTGTCAGAATGCTGCTGCTTCTGAACCTGTGGTGTTGTGCCAAGTTCTAAAGTCTGAAGACTGTTCTTTAGTGTGCCTGGTACCATGCTGGCTCAGTGGGAAATCCTTATGTCGGGGACTAGTCCATCTGTAAATGCACACATTGGAGGAGAAAGGAATAGCTACTGAATGGCTTTCCCTTCTTGTAGTATGAGGACATTCTCTGCTTTGCTGACTCATTGCCCAGGGTTAGGTGGTAGAATTGTTCCTAGCTGAGCTGGGACAGCACAGTATAGAACTTCTTGATCATGATCTTTCTTATATCCATCATTTCTTGGATATTCTGCTTTGAATCTCCTCAGTTTTGATTTCTCAGATGCCCTTATGAAATCTGGCCCTGCAAAAAAAAAAAAAAATCAAAACCAAGAAGCTGTGGTGCTTGGAACTGTCACAGTGCTTTTCACAATTTTAAGTGTGTCTATTAAAACAACAACAAAAAAGCTATATTGAAAATCAATTTTCTCCTTGCAGGTCTTAAGCAATTTTGTAAGATATAATAGGGTGAGCAATCTGATTCTGGTAGTGAAAAGAACAGATGCCAGGCTATAATTTCCCTTACCAGAAAATGCTGTAGAGTCATTTTATGTCACAGAGAAAAAAAAAAGTATTATTAATAAGGGAGTTAAAACTTGAAGTCTGGGAGCAGATACTGCAGCTGGTTTGTGACATACAGAAGATGGTAGGGGCATATTCTGACCAGCCAAGAGAGATGATGAGGTCTTGGAGCAGAAGAGGTTGACTTTACAAAGGCAAGGGAAATCTTTGGGTAACACATCCCATGCCACTAAGAGGTTTTTTGACTGTGGGAAGCTTTGCTTGTACTTTTTGCTGGGCCAGACTCCATGGAATATGACAGAGCAAAGTCAGTATTGTCCATCTGCACAGACCTGGTATCTTTGGGGTCCTGATTTGGGCCATTTGAAAACCTCCGAACTGAAAAAAGATGCAAAGACTTGAGCAAAATACAAAGAAAACATCCTTGAGGAGTGCTGAAGTTTGCTGATGTGAACATATTTCTTCTGTTATCTCTACCAAAGTCCTGGATCTCTCAGCATCTCCTCCTTGCTGAGGTCAGACATCAGCCAGCTTCTGTAACAGCACAATGTTCCTTGTTCTTTTTTGGTGTGGATATAGAATCATATATTTCTTTTAAAGCAAATCATGGCTGGAGGGATCACAGGTAAATTCATACATGAATTTACTGCATTTTATAGCTCCTGGCAAGCAAGCCCTACCTCTTCTGAATGGCCTTTGACTTGTTCCCTGCTCTGTCCAGCTTTCTCCTCTCTTTATTAGAGTTAATTGAGTTAAATATCGGGTCACAACTAATCTCCTTTTTTTTTCTGGAGGTTGTAGCAGGGATAATTCTGCACTCACAATATCATCAGATTTGTTCTTCTCCATTAACTAATAGGCTTATACTTTTCTTTGCTCTCCTTTTATTTTTAATGTATTTATAGATCTTTAAAGATCTTTCTCTGCCTCTACATCCTTGTTAGCTGTAATTCATCTTATGACTTTCTGATTTATCCCTATATGCTTATGCTAGTCCTTTTTATTCTTAGCCGCCTCTCTTGTTCTCACTTCATATATGGTTTTGGACTGCTCAGCCTTTAGGGCGCTCCCAATGTTAACCATATAGTTTTTAAGCTATGTTCAGTATCTTTCCACTGTAATAAGATAGACCATTACTGTGCTTTTTGTACACTTCCTCTCAGTGGTTCTCTCGTGTTCCTCTTAACTGTAGATTCACTACCCAGGTGGCCAAGTCTCGTGGTTCAGCATGTGTTGAAATCTGCTTTTACCCTTCTTGAAGTCCACTGTCCTCCTGGTTGCCTTGGTCTTCTTTCATTTTCTCATGATCTATTCTACCTTTCTGTTCTTTCTTATTGGAATCATATCTAAAATGACTCCCTACTTTCTATGCTTCTACTGATCTTTTAAAGCAAAGACCTGTCACTGTCACAAATAACATAGTCCCTGTTGTGGTGCTCAGGGACATGGTTTAGTGGAAGGTTGTTAGTTAGGGTATTATCGTTAGGTTGTGGTTGGACTCAATCATCTTTAAGGTCTCTTCTAAACTGAGTGATTCTGTGATTCTATGATTATTTTGAGCTTCTCCAAGACAGGTGATATTTCTATTTACTCAAAAAGACTTATTCAGTTGTTTCTGTTTGAGTTTCCTTTGTTATTATGGACAAATATAAAAACCTGTAAACTATTGTTGAGCTATTACAGCCTTGCTTTGAACACTCTTCCCCTCACATTCTTAACACGTTGTGTCAAAGAATCCATTTACTGTGCAGTTTGAAGCCTCTGTTTCTACTTGTTCCCCTTCTACTCTTCCCCTCACATTCTTAACATGTTGTGTCAAAGAATCCATTTACCATGCAGTTTGAAGCCTCTGTTCCTACTTGTTTCTTCTACAGCTACCTGGTCAGAAAACTCTGGGAGTTTAGAGACTTCAACAAATCTCACTTGTTTCTTCCCTTATTAGCTATGTATTCACATCAATGGGACATGAATGATCATGTAACATCTGGAATTTTTGCTACCAGAAGTCTGCAGCTTCTATGTTAATAACAGTAAGTGGTTACCCTGGACCACTGACAAAGAGTGGCACATGTACACCTCACCTTATTAATATGTTGAGAGATTAAGTACTTAAATGTGGTCCCATATCCCCCTATTGACCTGTGTATAGGGCTGAATGATACTGTAATCCCTCTTCTAGTGATTCAGATAACTTTAAAAAATAATTCTAATTCCAGGAAGGGATTTTCAGTCCAGTTCAGGCTCAGGTCTGAAAGTTTTATACCCCTGCTTTCTTTCTGGTTTCCCTCCAGAGTTGCTCCAGTTTGTAAGTTGCTCACAGAGAGGGAAGAATGTTTTTTCCACTCTGCTCCAAATAATAGAATTTACAGATCTTCCCTCTTAGAAAGTCAATAATAATAAAATTCTAGGTATTTAAACATTCTGTATATTTCATAATCACAAAGTGAAGCCATAAACACATTATTGCAGTACTTTTTATTGTCTTAATAGCTCAACATTTAATTTGGTGTTTTGCTCATTTTGGACAATTAAAACAAGAAACCTTTTTCATAGGTCCTGTGCTACTGTCTATTATTGTCTAATTGTAAGTCTTAATGTACCCAGAATAGCGTGGTTATTTCTTCTGGCTTTTGTTTCATTTGGAAAAAAAAAAACCACATATGCACAGAGAAGCTTGAAATTAAGAACTCTGGTAAGTTCAAAAGTCAGAGTAACTAGAAAGTTGTCACATTACCTATTTATTTTTGAGACCATTACTTTTAATAGCTACCATTGTGATTTTCCTGGAATTCTTACGTGGTGAGTCTAAACTTGTGACCGTGTCCTTTGATGCTGTTGCAGTGTTGCTGACTTAGGAAGGTCTCTAAAAGATTGTTTGCCTTGAGTGAGAAAGAAACACTTAACTTATAAATAGCTTAGCAAATCTTTTGCCACTTGTGCAGGTTGATACACTCAACAGATCCTTCAGGTTGCATGGGCAGTGGTTTGGCTGCCAGGTAGACCATGAGTGGTAGGTTCAAGTTTCCTCTCTGCTCTAGATTGAATCCATAACCAAAATCAGAACAGATGTTCAGAGGTGTTTGGTAGCATAACTCTGAGGAGGGATTAGAGATAAAACTATTTGATTTAGATACCACAGTTTCTGAAGTCTCCACTTGTGTAAGAAATATGTAAATACCTCTCTCTAGTGTTTTGAGGCTGGAAACTTTAAAGGTTCTTTAGTAATAAGTAACTGGGACAGAGCTCATCTACAAAAATAAGCTCAGGGGAAGCATTTGGTATCAACCAATGGAATAAATTAACCATCTAAATTCACTTGAATGCCCTTATTCAGAAATGAAGTGGCCTTAGATTAGAGGAACGAGTAGTAGGGCTTGAAAAATTTCCAGAACAACAATGTTGATTTGGGAATTTAAAGCACCTTAATTTGTGTGATGCTTCTATGCCTTTTGCCGATTTGTTTCATCTCTTCTGAATGTTCCCATGATGATACAGGCAGCAGTTGAGTCTCATTACTCAATTATCTGAGCATAATCCTAAGGCTTAGGTTTCCTTTGCAAACACTGGCAACAAATTCAAAACCTGTTCTCCACAGCTGTAACTGAGGAGTTGTCAGTATTTCTTCTGTCTGATTTCTGACTGAAGTCTCATTCTCCAACTGTTTTATTCAACCATTTCTGTCAAATTAAGAAGAGTCTTTTGTATCTTGCCAAATCTGTATGTCTCACTCACATTGGTGCATTTTGAGCTTTGTACCCTTTGTGGTGATGCTGGATACCCAGGCTGGGAACTAGACCAACTTGCAGAGATACTGAACTTGAATGTATGGCATAGGTATGGGCTGCTTCCAGCGATAAATTAATAGCTAACTTATTTTTTGTATCATCTTTTGCACACCTCATTCTTAATTTAAACTTGTAAATAAAAGCTGCTTTTGCATATGTTCTGAGCAAACTGAGATCAGCATTTGGCTCTGAACAAGCTAATTTGTTGCCTTAATGGAGAGCTACTAGGGAGCCCTGGTCATCCCATGAAGCATAAGCTGCCTTCTGTGTACAACAAGATAACAACCAGCCATCCAGGGATCTTTAACCTCTAGAGCTGTCAGCATAAGAATGAAAACAAAAAAGCTGCCTTGCTAGAGCACAGGGATCAGAAGAGGCCTGTATAATTACTAGCCATTAAATGAAGTACATTCCTATGTCTTCAAATGCTGAGGCACGTGCAGTTTATCAGCTAATTATACAAATGAATCATTTTCCAGCAGCAAAAGCCTGAAGAGTGAAAGGATGCACTTCACCTTCTTGCAGTAACATTGCTATGTAAATTGTTTATTCTGTGATGACTATCTGTATTGGGAGACAGCATTCCACTGCTAGCTCTGGGTTTGGTTGCATTGTGAATCGCAGTGAGATTCATGTAGCTTGGAGACTAATGCTAATTTAACTCCAGCCTTGTCATAGGGGCTGTTGCTACACAGATGACCTGACAGAGCTGGAATGGGAACTGATGCCGGACTCTGTGGCTGTCACTCTGCTCAGGGAGCTCAAGTTGGTAGCCTGGGGGTATGTGCAGGACTGGAGTTCAGGTCCGTATTTTCTATGATATAAGAATGTTTCTATGGATGCTTACAGTTGTTCAGAAGTATTGTAACTTAAATGTCTGCATAAGCCTCTCAATTTCTTTGTTACTCTAAAAATTGTTTCCCTCTAAATTTGTCAGTGTTTCTAGAATTGGCAAAAGTAGGAATCGAACAGACTCAAGAAACTAAACCCAGATAAACCCAGACTTGCTTCGAATTCACGATTTAGGAATTTGCAAATAAAGGAATGCCAGTGGAAACAGATTAACTGTCTTCAGTGTTTTCCAAACCTCAACAAATCTAGAGTAAACCTGTGCCTAATAATCTGTAGCATGTTCCTTGTCTTTTTTTTTCTCTTCCAAGGAGTTGGCTGTGTAATGGGATTACTTGTTTGCTTGCAGTCTATTACTCAGCCTTTAGATGTCTCTTGATGCTGAAAACAGTTTGGAAAGGATGCTCCATGGTTAACAAGAAAAAGAGCATAAGTTTTACTGAAGCCTCCTTCTGTTTTGGGAAAATATCTAATTCCATATATCATGGCAGCTAACAAGGGTGGGAAGAGATGATTCTATTTTCCAAATCAGTTCACACATTTCTTCCTTAAGCAGCTTTTTAAAATTTTATTTTTGATGCTTACAATTAAGTTTGAATGTAACATTTCAAGTCAACTATATACATATTTTTGGAATCTGAATACACAAATTGATTCATGGTCATAGAACAGGAAACGTGTGTTTTAACATTAGATTACTTTATGCTTCAGAAGAAATAGAATTGATGTGTGTTGGCAGTGACTTCAGAATTTGCCTCTTTAATAAGTATGTACATAAAAATGATTTCATATGCTTTTCTCTCAAATAATTCTACAGCATTTTGCACATGGAAATGTTAACTAGAGCCAGAGAAAAACCAGCCACTAAAACACAATCTGAAAGGTACTGAATTTCTTAAAAGTTTAAGTTTTGAAAATGCTAATAGTTCTGACAAGCAATTGTTCTAAAACGTGACGACTTTCATTTTTAGTTTCTCTGATTAGTGTAAAAAAAAAAAGTCCCCACCAAGAATTCGTTATTTTTATTTCTATGAAATCTTTGAGGACAGGCCTGAGGCAGATGCAGAAGAGATTTTAGCATTGATTTCCACACAAAGTATTTCAGGGTCCATGCACATTCATCTCTGGACACAAACTAAGGTTTTCTGCCTTATGTCTCTTCTGAAAAGAGAAGTTTGTTTTGATGAGTTGACAACTTCTTCATGAAATATGATTTGATGCAAAAATGGCTTGGTGCAAAAATTCCTGCCCTACTCTACTTCTGACACAACTTAGCTTAAGATTTGATCAGTGAACTCAGTCAGGAGCTAGCCTTAAAATGTAGGAAAGAAAGGGAAATGAAATTAATTTTCTTCTCAGTAAGATGACTGGAGTGCTTCAGTATGCAAAACACAATGACATTGTTCATAGTTGCTACTTGTCCTCAGGTTGCCAGCTCTTAAATTCTTGAGGCTTACAGAGATATTGCAGCCCTGTCTCATTAGAGACTCATTCTTAAAATTTTTAGTCTGAAATATTCCTGTTTTTGTTATCAAGTGAAATAAATGCAAGGAGGAGATCTGAGTGATAGATTTATGGGACCAGACAGGAGTTATCAGGAGAACGTTTTACTGTGAAACCTTTTTGTAACTCTTTGAACTGTGTCCAATTAGGACACAGAATACTCTATCTTCTTCAGAAGTAATGAAATTAATTTTGCCTCTGTTCTTGTATACAGTACAGAAGCCATTTGTTTCTCAGAGTGTAAGAATAGAAATGAATCTGTAGTACACTGAGAAAACTCACAAATTAAAGATTGTTTGCTGAAATGTCCACTTTTCTGTAGCACTGCAGTGAGGATCAGCGGTCTGCTGCTGTCTTGTATTTAGGATATTGTATAAATTAAACATTTATTCAGTGTCCGATGTCCCTGTTTATCTGGGGAAGCTAGAGATAATCAAAGGGAAGTTTCTCAATGAACCTCATTGAATAAAAAAAAAAATGTTAGTCATGGTAAGAATGATTTACTTTTACACTTTTAATACAAATCTTCCAGTGTTGGTAAAATTTCTGAAACCTTATGCACCACTGAAACTCTTCCATAAAAATAAAGGTCGAACAAGAGACTCTTAGGTTAATGAACTGAATGCACTGAATTCTGATTCTTGGGTGTGAAGAAAGCTCTTATTTCAAGACACTAGTCTTCATTGGAAGCGTGAAATGTTGGATATCTCAAAGTAGAGTCCATTCTTTGAAGGACTCTGATCAGACTTTACAGTTCAAAGAGCTTTGTAAAAACGTGTTAAAACCCCACCCTCAAATTTTCTAGAAATACATTTGAGACAAATAAAGATCTAATAGTTCTGATTTAAATCAAAGTGGTCATTCCTGAGAATATAGAAATAGAGAAAGTCTTCTACTGGCTGTATATTCTGTAATTCTTTGATTACTTCTGATTTCATACCGTTTTCTTAGGGAGATAGGAAGGCTGAATTATTTGGATCTTCTTGGTGACTTCTGCTTCCTCAAGTTATACTATGGATAATATTTAAAAACTGGAACTTGTTCCAATGATATCACAAATCACTCAGACAGTTGAAGTTGTCTAAATTTTAATTTGATTTATTAAATCTTGAATTTTAGACTGATCTAAGGAGATAACAAATACTGACTCAATTATACAAGCAGACATGAAAGTTCATAGATATCGTAAAGATTAACTGGAGTAATCGATAGTTCTCATGGCAACTTATTCTTTTTTTGCAGCTTTGATTATATTGGGAAAACAGCTGTTGATTCACTTCATGAATCTTTTCACAGATAAAAGCTTTGCACAGTTCTGAAACATATATATGTATGGAGCAGATTTTATGCTTGGTCTCCATAAATGTTCAGCAAGCATCAATGAATGTCAGTGGGTGCCATTTTTTCTGCATGGAGGTATTCAATTACACACTTCTGCTTCATACTCACTTCCATATCCATTCTGTCAGACTGCCCCTCTGCTGACATCTATTGCATAGCAACAAAATGTAATGGAATATTTGTGGGAAGGTTCAATCTCTACTGCCATACCACCAACATCTGCTTCTGGCTCCATGGGCCAACATGATCTGAGGCATTACTTTTGGGACTAGCCCTTGTATTTTGTTTCTTATCTGTGTAGCTGTAGGGTCAGTCAGACGAGCCTTCTCTAGGCTCAACCCCTATTTCCTATAATTAATTTTCATAAAACTGCTTTTTTCCCTGTAATCTCAGCTTGGTGATATCAGAACATGCAATCAGCAAAAGATCATGGGTAAGGACAAAAGTTCTTGGAAGTCTGAAATGATATTTTTTTTTGTCAGTTCCTACTAGGCTCTCTTAAAGTAAATAAATAAATAGGAAAATTAGGCCACATGAGGAAAGCAGGCTGAGAGCTTCAAGGTATTAGATTAATCTAACCCTGTGCTTTGCTTAGGGAATATGAGTGTCTGCAAACGACTCTTCAGGGAACTGAGGAGCGAGTTGCCATTCACATAATGCATCATACATGCAATCTCCTGCTTGCTAACGCAGCATTTCACAGGCATGGCCCTTTACTGCCTGATCTCCAGAGAGACACAAACAGGACAAAAATGTTCTGTATCAAGAGCTGCTCTGGGAAAGAAATGTCTCAGTGGCTTCAAAAGTCTGTGCTACCATGGAGCTTCTTACAGTGTTGTCAAAGTGAGTTGTCTTAGGCTATTTCATGGGTATTCATCAGCCCAGACAAAGGTTCTGGAGAGCGATTTCTGCATAAATTGCTTCATCTGTAAGTCATTTGGCCAAAAAAGTCATGTTAGAGTAATCTTGGAAGGCTTTTTTGGAGACAAAGGCATTTTAAAATCTCTAAGAAAATGCAGAAATTTGTAAATGAAAAATAAAGGCTTCAATTGGACTCTGTATCTACAGTGAATAACAAGCTTCTGTTATGGCAACAGTGCATCGTGCACTGAGGCTGTCGCCGGAGCTGAGTGGGGACCCATCCAGTGCTTGAATCTTTTCTGAGAGACAGTGGGGGCTCGGTTTGTACCCATGGGCTTTTGACTGCTATTAATGGTCAGGCAGCAGGGAGTTAAGAGCAGAGTGGTGCAGAGGGTGTGAGGGAAAAGATCTTTCACCCTGTGGTTCTGAGGCTGCCTTAATTAAAGCGTAAAGGGCAGAGTAATGCACATTGAAAACAACTGTTTGTATGCGTCAAAAACATTTCATTTCCTTTGTGGCTTTCTCTGTTTATTGATTTACTCAATTAGTGGTGCATGCCATGTTTTTCTTTTAATAAAACTTGTATTTCTTCTGACATTTAAAGGACTCAAGAGTGCGTGTGAAACAGAGGTGCTGTTTAAGACAATCTTTGGTATACAGGTCCTGGATTCTTTTTCTTGGGTACTTATAGGTTTGCCAAAACATCCCCCTTCCCACTTTGCAAAGCATGGTGATGACAGAAACATACTTCAGTAATTGATGAGATACTTCTGATGTATACAGTTGCAAGGAAAGAATGAATGATACATGAAAATATTTTTTCTTGAAGTGTTGATATTGAAGTCTGGATATCAGATGAAATTAAAAAAAAAAAAGGAAAAAAACCTCAATATCTTGTGTGTTTTTTTTTTTTTTGAGAAAGATACAATGATCTCTCCTACTCTAGTGGCCAGTTCATTTTTGTAACCTTCAGAGCCCTTATTTCTTTGCTTCTGATTGTGGAAAGATGTGCTTCTGCACCATGTATGGAACAAGGCTGGTATCTGACCTTCACATTTTAAGGAGGGTGATTCAATGTTTGTTCATTCTGCCAGCTGTGAGCTGGAGAAGCTGCTCAGAGTACAAGAGCTGAGTCCTTAGTCACTCAGTGACTTACCCATGCTTGCTGCCATGTTGATTTGCTCTGTGCCTCCTTTTGCCTCTTGCAAATTTGGGCTGAAATTGCCCAGACTTTGAGCATGCTTCCAGAGGAACTTTCTAATTATTGCAGTTTGATTTGCATTGCCTACAACTTGACGTTATAAAGGATTAATATGGTTTTAAGGTAGAATTAGCAGAACACTTAAAGGATCTGTAACAAATGTTATTCTTTTCTTTGATTCCTGTGTTTCCTCACTCTATAGGTTACTGACTCCGAAGCTCCTGCTGGGGGAGAGATGAAGCCTGGATGTTTCTGCTGAAATGGTAGGCTTCCTTTCTAACTAAAGCAGATGGATGGCTTTTATCACTGCAAGGGCTTTGATACTGCTGGCTGGAAGAGAGCAAGCAGACATGTCAGCTTGGCATGACTCAATAGGGCTGGCTTTGCGCAGTTAAGTCTACAGGACTCACAAAGCAATTTATGTATCAAGCTTGATATGCCAAATTTCAGTAGAATTTAAATATCTCTTCATGGGTATCTTCAAAAATCTCAGCCTTGATGACCTGCTGATTAAACTCCATTTATTGTACTCGATTCTACTTTCCCCTTTGTTCTGGTTTTATTTTGTGGGATAAAACCAGAGTGACGCTCATTAGAAAGGAAATAATATCTCTGACAATAAATTGAATATGATCAATAATTTAAAAAAAAAGCACTTTAAAGGAAAAAAATCAATTTTTAAGTTACTAAGTCTTTGTCAAATTCGACACAAAAATTGTTTGAGTCATGTAGGGCTCATAAGATATTTATTTCAGTATGGTCTATGCAAAGTGTGAGTTCCTGATTTCTTTTTTCTTTTTTTTTTTTCCTAGCCTATCTGAGGCCTTATAACTACTTAGGTTAGGAGAAAAAAATGCCCAGTCAGTCAAGGGCCTTCCTAATATATCTGCATTTACCTGCAGTGGCTGTACATAAACCCTCCTTTTAGCCCCTATTTGCCCTTTTTTGCTCTTCCTTCAGCCCTTTCTCAGAACTTTGGCTCTGTGTCCTACTCTGTGGCTTTTATTTATATATATATATTATATATATTATAAATACGTATATATTTATGTATATTTCCCTCTCACTATCATCACTGTGGTTGCATATGATTTCTGTGCATATGCACAGGTGCCCACTTGCACAGCCCCTCATGCATGGAAACAGTTTCTGAGGCAGTACTTCCATGTCTGTCACTTGCTAAATGAAGGGATGTTCCACAGTTCTCTAATACTAACCATGTGAAAGAAAGCTACCAAACCAGTTGCCTCTGGAAAGTGATGTGGCTTCCTATAGATCAGAATGAAATAGCAGTGAACCAAAGGATCCTCAGTGCAACCTTACTTGGGCTTTTGTGCATAGAAAATAAAGTTGTTCTTAAGGCCTTATTTAGGTAACATATCCAGAATGTTCTTTTCCTCCCTACTCAGAATACACTGTCTCATTCACTTTTGTGGTGCCTCTGCTCTTTGTCAGGATGCACTGAATAATGCATGGTTCCCAGCAGAAAGCAGGATGGAGTCCTGTTGTCATATGAGCTGAGAAGGAGCCCTGAAATTAAATTAGATAGGGCTATTGCCAACTGCTTGATTGATTTCTGACAGCTTGCTCAGGGAAGGAATAAATATATTGAGATAAATTAGACTCTTCATCCCCTACCTCCCTTTCTGTTCTATGAAAGGGTGATTCTGCTGTGGTTGCTGGAAGACGACATGGTGAAATGAGGTTGTTCAGTTTATGAGGTAGATACTTGCCCCGGATGTCCATGTGATTTTAGCAGAGCTGCTTGGTTGAATTTCCTTTGTTCACATCCCACCTCACAGGGAGGGTCCCTTATGAATTTGAATGCCAGCAACCACAGCTTTGAAGCAGAGTCTGGTATCCTCTTCCTGCCTGCTGCTAGCAGGATTTTGGCTTTGTGTGGCCTCCAGCATCCTACAGAGACTGAGTCCTAAGCTTCAGTAACTGCTTAGGTGCCACTGGGTCTGTCTGCTTTCTTGCCTGCTCTGTCCTCTCAGGAGGTTTTCTGGCCTTATGAATGTTCAGAACCAGTCACATTCACATGGTAGGCCACAAACTGCTTCACAAGAGCAGGTCATGTCCTAAAAAACAAAATTGTCCCTTCTTTAAATGACAGACCTGATAAACACAGTGACTGTAGTGCTCTTGGGAAGCTTCACTCAGTCTTCTGCTAAAGGCAACTATTTGTTCATTCTGCAGCATAATTGCCCTATTTCAAGGCTAGAGCTACCTTCCCTTGGGACAGGTTTCACCTTTGCTCAGCTGAGCATGTGTAGGAACAATCCATGGGAGCACATGGAAAGCAATTTAAAACAGCTAATTCCCTGCTGCTTTTGGAAGCTACTACATCAGGTAGGTCCAGTGTGAAGGGAAGGTACAACACGAGCATTTCCCACTTTTTTGGATGAGCGTTCTGTTGTGAGCTGACATGGTTATTTTTCCTTCAATGCTAAATGCTTCCAGGACAAATTTTTCAGTGAGGATTGCCTTTTTTTTTCTTAATGACAGTGATGAAAATCATGTGAGAGAGAGGGGAATGTTGATGAATGTGCTGTGTATTTGTTGTGCAGTATTTCCTTTAGCTCAACAGATCTATGATAGAAAAAAAGAAGTGCTGTGGGTACAGAGAACTAATATTTTTCCCATTTGTTTGACACCGATTGAGGGGAAGGTTACATTTGGCTGTATGAGTGACAGAAATAGGCCATAAAACTGACTGAATTTAATAAATGATAAAGGGTACCAGTCATGTTTCTACATGTCTCCTCCCCAGCAAAAGGGTTTTAGTTCAGTCAATAAGGAACCCCTTTTGCTTTTGGCTGCAGTGGGCTTTACTGGTGCTTGGCCTGCGGAATCTGGCAGCTTATGCTATAAATGAATGTTTTGTTCTGGGACTGCTGTGAAAATAGTTCTTAGATGTTGCTGTGGTGAACTCTTTCCATCACTTTCTAATGGTTAATATTTTTCTCTTACCTGAAGGCTTCAGCATCTTTCAGTTAGAGGCTGTTCGTGCAGCTGGGACTCTGCTTGCTCTTAGTCCTTCATAGCAAGTAAAACAGACCTGGGTAAAACACCCTTCAGTTAAAGAATGAGCTGGCTTCCTAGGTCTCTCTTTTGCTGTTTTCTGTGCCTTTGCTGCACATGCAGTATTTTATGCATGGCCTAGTGAGTTTAATTGGATTGGCTCTCTAGAGATCTCAAAACATGTAATCAGCACAAACAAACTCTTTATGTTCTCTGAGATTCGTATCTGTTTCAATCACACCTAGAAGAAATATCCCAAATAGTTTGGAAAGTCATTCATAGAGGATGACATTTGGACTGGTTAATATGGTACATCTATGATCAATGGGTAGGCAGTGTTCTGTAAGTGAGTACATGCTGTGCTACTCTGGAAGGCTATAGAAATCATCTCCTGCATTTTTAAAATCAGGTTGGTTTTTTTTTTGCAAAATTCCCAGGTGATCTAGCAGATATTAAACCAGTGAAGTTATATGCGAATAAAATGTCATAAATTCCTCCCAACTTTAATTGAAGAGAAATGATCTTTGTTGGATTTCAATTGTAAATTTTATATTTTTTTATCTGATAGCATTTATTACAGCTGTCTCTCTGCTCCTAAATTGGGAAGATATTTTCTTTCAATTATTTTAGTGAAACTTTAAGCTTCTATTTGGAACCTATTCATTAACAATTTACTTTTAGTTAAATGATTATTAAAATGTTATCCTTCTCTCCAGTGGGTCACTAGGACCTTTTCCAGAGCTGCGTGTAGCCAGCTGTAACACACTACTCGTGTTCATAATATGCTTAAGTGTCTATGCCACAGCTACAGGTTAAGGCCAACAGCAAAGATACCAGCTAAAATCTCATTTCTGTTCCTGTTCTGTCATTGGAGTCCTGTCTATGCTATAATTTTCATCACAGAGATAATCATATTCATTAACCCTTTATAAAGTGTTTGAAAAGCTTTAGTTGAAAACTAAGAATGATTATCATACAATTATATATGAAACATTAGCAATTAATGTGTGATCTTAATGAATTTTAGGTTTCTTATAGTCATTTCTCTCTCTGTACTCAAGCTACTTTCCATCATTAACATACTCAAGTTGTCAACATCTTGTAACACAGAGGGATTATCCTGGGAAACTCCTAACTACCAGTCAGTAGAAAGAGACAGGTGCAATACTTAAGCTTCTCATATATTCATTGCTCTTTTAATGTTTTCTTTCATTCAGCAGTGTCTCATTCGTTCATTGTTCTTTCTACTTAAGACAGAAAAGGTAGCATGTGTGACTTGCTGAAAAGGAGCCCCCACTGCAGCAAGGAGGTAAACTTGGTCTCTCAAGTCCTTGATGGGTGGGCTAGTAACTAGGAATTTGCATGCTTGTTTTGTCAACGAGTTTTGATTCTTACTGTCCATTTTATAGGTAGTAAAAACAGATTGACAGAAAGGAAGCTATTCCCCCTTAATACTTGAGATGTAAATGATAGAGCTGTCATCAGCTGACTGCCATATGGAGCTTTTGATGTGAGGCATTGCTCTCTGGTTTAAAAGTGTACTATTAAAGCTGTTCTGAGCTCAGTGCACCTTTGTCTTTTGTCTCTATTTTGTTCAGATGTCCAGTGTAACTGTTGTGCAAGTTGTCAGCCTGACTGTGCTGCAGCTGCTCTGTTTGGGGGATGACGTGTTCACGAAACAGCACATAAATTCACACCAGTGAAAGTCCTGAGAAGCAGAAGTGGAGTGATACCAGCCCTATTTTCTGGACTAACAGATCAGGTACATGAGAATCTCATGTTATTTTGTATGTGTTCATCCCTGCGTGAAATCCCTGGCTGAACTTGCACCTTAGTAATCACTCTTATGGAAAGTGTTTTAACTTCAAGAAGTTGTACCAGGAGCAGCATAAGGAATAAAGGCTGCCTTCCTGTGTTACTGTGACTCTCTTATTTCTATTGTTTTCTGTCCAGATGACTGAGACTGGGGAGAGAAGAGGCTAAATTTACCATGGTCTACTGGAGAGCCCTTCCTGGGAGGAGATACTAATTTGAGGCTCTCTCCATTGTGTTACTATGTGTGTTGAAACTATTTTGAGAGAGTTTACACCTCTGAAGCCTTCACTGGTTTGTGAAACTAGTTAGAAAGTGGCTGGTAAATTCAAAGCGAGAGTGTGGGTGGCAGTGACGGATGGCCAAGTTCTGTGCATGTACCTGCATGGAGAGCACAGCTCAATATTCTTCCCTTGGGGATTTCCAAACTGTAAAGAGTGTGCCAGAGATTGTATGGGTGGCTGAGTTAGTACCATTAACCCATTAACCTCTACTGTAGGGAGTAAGACATACTTGCGGAGATTATTATCTTTCCTAGCTATATTGGTATTGGATTCTGCTTTTAGAATAGAGATATTGAGGTTTACAGTAGCTGCTTTTCCTTGGATTGCTGCAATGCACTTGCTGCAGAGATAATAAATTAAACCTAATCCCTGAGAGGCACTGCTTGCTGAAATGACATGATGGTCAACTCTGGCTGTTGTCTGAGGAGATCTAGGTGAAAGCAAGTTTGCTTATATGCATTTACTGGTTTACTTTGAATTAAGCACTCGAATTCAGTTCATCTTGTTAAAAGCAGAGCATGCTGCAGCATGGCTATAACTTGAGATAATAAACAGGCTAGCTTTCAATGCTGATTAATTCGGAGACCCTCTGCTTTGCCAGAGTAGAATTCAACTGCACTGTTCTGGTTTACTTGCTCCTGAGCGTTCTCATTAGACCATTAGACTTACTCTTCTAGCCTTGGACTGACTGAGGAGACAGAGATGAGTCTGCTTTTGTGAGCAGTATTGCTGGAAATGGTGGGAAGTGAGAAGTTATTGAAAGTATGTTATAGACATGATCGAATCTTCCCCTTAAACTATAGCCTATGGTCAAAGCAGTGACTCTGAAACCTCCTCAGATATTGACTCTGTTATCTCTTGTGCCTGTATTGCTGTTCTTTCTCTTGGTAAGAATTCCATTAATCTAGCTAAGGTAGTGCACAGATGACAGGAGAGCTGGTTTGGATCGCATATATAGACTACTCCTGTTGTTCAATGGATGCCTTGAAAAGGAGGTCCAATCTGTTGCAGCGACTGGCCTTGCTAATTTTTTAAGAAATGCTTGTACTTTGGCAGATGTCATTATAAGAACTTTATTTATCATCTTATTAATCTGTTTTAGTTACTTTGCAGCCGACACTCAGGATGGGCCAGGCTGTGCACATCATCAACTTATGGGCTGTAAAAAGAATAACAAGGAAGAACAAAATGAAAAATGGGAAAAAAGTTCACAACGTTCCGTGGGATTTTCAAGTGGAAAGAGACTTCTTGCAAGTCTTGATCTCTGAGAATTGTTTCTTCAGACACTTTTCACAAAGGGCTTTTCCATTCCTTACTTGCTTGACTGGAAAATGAGCTAAGCTCATGTTTAACTAGTAGCTATTTGTTTTTTAATCTTTCTCTTCTCATCTATGTTACTTTAATGAGGACTAGATCTTTCTTATTTCAGACATTGTTTGGACAAGGCCTGGCTTAGTAGTTCTGCTTGGTTGTCCCATACAGTTTGAAGAGCATGCAACTTAGTCCATTCTCTAGAGTATATTTTTTCATTCTCAAACTACCTGCCGGTTCCTTAATTATAGGTTAAATCTTTGAGGAAACTCTTTATACTGATTTTTTTAGTGATTCATCAAGGAAAAGAAATGGATGCAAAATCCATGCAGAAAATAGCTTAATGTCTGTCAGCTGACTCCTTCCTTTCAGTAACATCTTCAAGGATCCAGTTCTCATACAGATATGGTCTGCACCTCTGAACTGAACAGATTTTGTGTGAGGGCATACTGGATATTCTGTAAACTTGGAAATGAGCTAGCAAAGAAATACAAAATGATATCATTCTTGTAGTTAAATGTTTCTGGTGTAACCAGAGTCTCAAAAGTGATCACATAACTTCAATACAGGTTTTGTCTGTATCCATATCCTCTGAGGAGGCCCCTGTTTTCAAAGTTAGAGTCCCAGCTGAGGCATTATTTGAATGTATGAAAATCTTCAAAGCAAATAGGAATGGAAACATTACATCTTGGCTTAAAAAATTCATTGAAAATGGGTTTCTATCTGTAAAATATTTAAACATTTGCCTGTAGTCATTGGAATACAAGCAAAATTGCAGTACTGCATGAAAATCTTATGAACTAGAATGGAAATGGAGGTCCATATGCCACTGCAATTCAGTAGATGACTCATTCACCTACCTGTAAATTATTCTTCAGAAAAACAATTACTTATTGACAAACACTACGTTTTGTGACAATTCCAAAACTGTTGCACAGGAAAGAAATACTTATCTATATACGCACATATACAATGTTACCATATGGAATATTAAAAAGTAGATTCTCTAACCTGCTAAAAATGGTCCAAAGCAAGACCTGCTTCCACTAATCCTGTCTTCACCTTCCTATCCTCCTCCAATTTTTCCCTTCACCCTTCCATCTATCCCATCTATCCTTACTCTTTGGACTGGGACAATAATCCTGTGTGCATTTGAGATGTATAAAACTTATGGCTTATATGCTGCCAGTAAATGAAGATGTTTTGTGCACAGGGAATTATTATTTTATTATAATAATTATAATTATTAATATAATAATAAATAAAAATAATATAATAATAATAAATATAATTATAATAATTATATTATTATTAAGTACCACCTTCCTGAAGTTCTTTTAAATAGTTTCTTCTTGGCCTGACTGATTTAATCCAGTTTCTTTCTTGCTTGTTTCCTGGACTTGAACACAAGGGAGCACCAGAGAGTCTTTCCTTTTCTTATTTATTTATTTATTTAAGAAAAAGAATCACTGAGGGGATTTGTTTGAGGATGGAGTAAAACAAATTCCAGCCAGAAAGCACTATCTGAATGCAAAGAATGGCTGAGAAAGACAGCCTGATCTTAAAGTTCCAGTAACCTGGGTCAGATTATGTTCTGTCCTGAAATTCTGTTTGTAGACTCCCGAGTAGCTCTGTTCTCAATCTTGAAACAGCTGGCTGATGGATGGCAAAGCACCTTCACAGTTTTGTACTACTGTACCTTTTGGATTTTAAAGCAAAGAAAGCCAGTTGTGACAGAAAGTCTCATATCCCACGTCTGTGGGCATCCTGCAGCTATCTGCATAAAGTGCTGGACTGAGAAGCTGTATGCTAAAGGAGGCTGCAGATTTGACCTGGAACCCATAGCGATATACTCAGCATCCACCTATCTGTTCGCCCTATTTCTGCCAACCTCAATGGCTGTGCTCCGCTTTGAGCTGACTCTGTAGAATCATTGAATTGTTAAGGTTGGAAAAGACCTCTAGGATCATCTAGTCCAACTGCTCATCTACCACCAATACTACCCACTAAACCATGCCTCTCAGTGCCACATCTAGACACTTCTTGAACATCTCCCTGGACGGTGACTCCTCCACCTCCCTGGGCAGCTTGTTTCTGTGTCTGACCATAGATAAGAAATTTTTCCTAATATCCAACCTGAACCCTCTTGGCACATTCCCTCTCGTTCTATTTCTAGTTATCTTGCCTATAAGGAAAGGGAAGGGACCTCTGCAACAGCTCTAGAGCTCATCTCCTGCCTTAATAGACCTGGCTTGTCCCAACCTAGTTTGATTTGGCTGGTTCACTGTGACCCAGTTGTGCTTGACCTAGGCCCCACCTTGTGAAGTAGCCCACTGTTGTGCTTTCAGCGAAGGCCTTGTCCAAGTGACAAGGCGAAGGCCTTGTCCACTAAAGTGACCAAAGTCTTGGTCTTGGGTCTTTTGGTTCTGAGGTCACTCTGTGACCTTACACAGTTTAGCAGTGCTCCAGAGTGCATTAATGGTGTCCTGTGAATGTTATCTTGTTTCTAAATGTGTGCTTGTGGTCCTAGGGGAAGGCAGAGCAGGGTTCAGCTTTTGCTAGAAAGGTGAGTGTTCATGTTTGCAACTGAGAGCTGAGCCTGCTGTGGAGCAGTGCGGGGCAAGGAGCAGAGCAAAGCTGGCAGTATTAACATATTTATGTTCTGCAGCCCAAAGAAGCGAAACTGCAATGTGCCAAAGCTACTTATCTGTTGCTTATGACTATTGCGCTACTGTGTAATCAGCCAGAAAACTATCTTAGGCAGCCCTATTTTGCTTCTCTTGATGTCACGAACAAAAACTCTGTTTACAGCAGTGAAACAGAAATGGGGAGGAGCAGTTGCTGAAAATACTTCATTTTAAAATTAGCTTGATGAGGGAAGGAGGGTGCAGAGCAGTACTATAGAATAAACGTACCAGATTTGGTTAGACACAAAACAAGCAGAAAATTAATAAGTCTTTTTAAAGAGACTTGCCTACAGGACCATAAAGCCTGAAGACCAATTTCCTTGGTCTGTGGGTGACATGAGTTAGAGTTTTGAAACGTAATGAATCTTGGCCTCCTAGCAGGCACTGTTGAGTATGGTGACTTCTGTAATGTTTTTCCATACAAATGTGCCGCCAATCTTAATGCATTCTCCCAAAATAGGTAGGGGCCCTGTCTGTGAAGAGGCCAGTGAGTTTCACTAGGTATTGTGGCAGCACGCTTCAGCTGCTTCATCCGTGGACTGAAGGCTCTGGGATGGAGACAGCATTGTTGGGTGAGTATGCTCATGATTTCTCTTCGTGTTCAGGCAGATAGATCACTCTGGAGTGGCTCAGTTTTTTCAGAGTCATAGGAGAGCAGTGGGGCTGCTAGAAGATCAGGTCTTTTTACATGTAGAGGTAAGCATCCAAGCTTTGTGGGGAATGCTATGCTCATCCTTACAAAGGTCCAGGAGAGCCTCACATTCTCAGGAGCTGCAGTGCAAAGCTGCAGAGCTGCATTGCTCTGATAATGTTTCAGCTGGTAGGAAAGTGAAAGAAGGGCTCCTAGTGAACAGTGCTGTACAAGGCTGTAGCCTTGAGCTTGAGTCTCTTTTTGCAATCATCTGTACCTTTAAAATACTACTTTAGTCTGGGTTCAACTGCAGTTGATTCTTCCAAGAGAGGGGGTGTAGTGAGGCCATTATTTACCTTTGATATGAAAGCTTTACAGTTGTCTATCCTCAGCCAGGCGGCAGCATCAGGATGTTTGTAACAGCGCAGCTGCATCAAAGCAATAGAACTGCCCCCGCTCTAAGTGTCCCACAGTCACGCTCATGGGCTCAAGCTGGATCCTCTGGTTTCTTCAGGATGATAGAAGGGTGGGAATCTGCCCTGTCTCTCCCCTGCTATGCATTTTTTGGTGCAATCTACAGGCTTGTGGCTGTGGCTGCTGCATAACACCTGCAGGTGGGCAGCTCTCCAGAACTGCAACCCTCCCTTCAGAGGAAGCTGGCTGCTGGAACGGTCGCTCCCTTGATGCCTTACCACCATGCTCTGGTTTCAGCAGTGTCAAATACACTGATACACACAGAATTAAGGGACTGCTTTTAGCCAGGCTGCAGCAGCTCACACAGTGTAATGTGTTCATAATTACACTGTGGCCTATTGCAAGCTTGAAAGAGGCATTAGCTTTGCTGCACATCTTTTTACTGCTCCAGCAATGCTCTTGCCTGCTCCTGGAGCAAGGGGCAGTGTTGTAGTAGGCGACAAATGGCAACAGGGCAGTCCAGCTGTATTTATTTTTTTCACCGTCTGTATTGACTCACAGTTACTTTTCAGTGCTTTTTAATACAATTAAAATATAACTCCTGGTCCTGGGAATATGTGTTTGATTTTTCACGTTTTATCTTTCTTGTTGATCCTTTTCCAGTTACTGTGGCCAAAGGTGAGGAAGTGATATGTGAATGATGAAGCAGCTCTCTTGAAACTAGACTACATACAAAGAATTCACTGGTAAGCTAGGATTCCTGCTTTGGTGCAGCCAAGACAATTACTCCAGGGAGAACATACTTCAGTGCACTTTTCACAGGCAAATTTAGTGCACTGTATACTGTACATATTTCTCCTCTGGAGAGTGAACTGGACAAAGATTACGCAAGGGATGTAATCTTGTGAAGTAAGACCCATTGCTGATATTTAGTACAGCCTCGGCAGTAAGAATTGTTCAACACAAGTTGCAAGACAGTGAGGATAAAAAGCTGCTGTATGGGACTTACTTTAAAAGAATTTAAAATTTATTCTCAGCTAACATGTGGCAAAACATAGAAGAGAATAAACTGATTTTTAATTTTATCTGATAAGGGTTGTAAGCTCATCATAACATAGTGAGTTGGCCTATAATTATGTGGCAAATGCTAGCAAAACAGAGACCATCTTCTGTCCTTAGTTCTCAGCAACTCTCTGGTGTTGCTTGTAGTCACTCCTTTTCTTTTTAGATAATTAGATTTGGATTGATAAAAGGTGCAGCAACCTGCTGGACTTCTTGGTGGGGGGAGGATTTCCTGGTGCAGGCTAAAGAAAAAATAAAAGTTTTTTCAGAATATTTCAGGAAATACTATTTCTGGTATATTATTATGATATCTGGATCTATTATTCTTCTAATCCAGAGAAGAAAGGCACAAATAAATCTGCAAGAGGGTTATCATACAGTGTCCATGTTCCATGTTTGTTATTTGACTAACCAGGTACCATACTGTCTGGACAATATTTTGCATACAAGCACCTTTTCAAGCCTAGAAAATACAACTGTCAGAATTCTGAGCGCTATAAAGAAATGATTAGAGGCTTAGGAAGTGGGTGTACATCTTCTATCCTACAGAGGCCAATGTTCACATGTGAATCTACCTTTGACATTGACAATGGAAGAACTAGACAATATTTTCTGGGTTTTGGTGGAATATGTGGCTTCATATTTTCCTCCTACTATAGAAGAGATCTCATAACCAAGAGGTAGAGCACTGAATTTGAAGGAAGTCTTTTAACCAAGAGGCAAGTTTTTGGGCAGCTGACAAGTATTTTTCAGAGATGCATGAAATGATATTGTGTTCTGCTATTATCTCCTCCAGTGCAGCACAACCCAGGCACACTCTCAGCTATAGATGCTGTGTGGGTGCATGCATTAAATTTTGTTGTGACTTGGCTCTCAAGTGAATTTCCTGCAGTGCCCTGCAGGTCTCAAAAGCACAGACTGCTATTGCTGGAGTAGGAAATATAATTCTGCTTTTCGAGACAAGATTCATCAGCTTCTGTCTTCTCCTCTCAGCAAATAAACATATCAGCAATGGAAAACTCTCCTTAACTTAAAAGTCTCCTGAGAAGTATGGGCTAGGGGACATGTTAGTACTGCTTTGTTCTGGTGGTGAGTGGATGCAGTGTGAATGCAGAGCACATCTGAATGGGGAAGGTGGCAGTGTATCCTAATACTAGGAAGATCTAAGTGCCATGCACTTGAGCTGGGAGTACTTGTTCCTGAGTACATAAAATCAGGCTGCTTTGGCTGCATGTGTCTTGAAATCAGTCTTGCAAGTCTAGGTTTACTGGAGCGTATGTTTAATGCTCCATCACTGAACTTTTCTGCCTATTGATCAATGAGATAATTGAAAGACTCAGGGAAGTGATCTAATGAATATAAACACATGGCAGGTTTTTCCTATTCCAGCTGCACTGGAGCATAATGTGGGGGCAGGAATGCTGTAGGTGAGTTGTAGTAATGGATGTTCTGCACCAGGACTTGTACCATGGGTTTAGGTTCCCTCATACACAGTAGCACTGAGGGTTTCATAGCAAAATCTTACATGTGTCATATGTGTAAGTAGGGTGCATGGATAACCTGCTGTCACCTGTTTGGAAGAGCTTTGTTTCTACATATGAAGTTCAGCGTAGACCAAACATTCTAATTCTTCCATGGTCTTGCACTGCTCTTTAGGCAATAATAATGATCTTGGTTTCTGTACAATCATCTGCTTTGTAAAACATTCTCAAATATGAGAGTGAGGACATTCTGAAACAGAAACCTGTATGGGAGTAGTAAACAGTCTGGGAAACAGGCTCTGAAGTACCAGTCGATTGCTTTAAACAGTTAAGCAACTTAGTGGATTTTCTCATACGAGAGACATTTGGGGATAATTTTCTTGTCCAGTTTCCAGGAGAGTTCCTCCTCTAGAGTTGGAAGAGATAAAATCAGTGGGAGAAAGGGGAACATTTTATGCCAGTGTCAATATCAAAGATGTAAAGCTAGACTGTAATATCACTAGAGACCGTGAAGAGACAAATGCTTCAAGAATTCAGTGTCTACTGCAGATATTAACAGGACGTCAACTCAAATGATCTGACTCATTCCTTTTTTCTTTTTTTTTTTGTCTTTGTGCCTTCTAGTTTTTGTCTGTTCTTGAAGATGAAATTGGATTGCTAGGGCCACCTCCAACCCCTCTATTCTCCTCTTCCACCCTGATTTGTTCCTCCCACCCATTCCTTTGTATAGAATGGGGTGAGCATCCTCCAACACAGCGTGCCCAAAAAAGGATTGTGCAGTTGTAAGGTGCTTGTCACCATCACACCTCGTTCACAGAAGGAAGATGACTCAGCTGCCACCCCACATGGCTGGGATGTGTCACCAAATGAGCGATGACATTTTCAAATGCAGTGGGACTTGGGAGCGGAGAAGGGGGGCGGGGGGAAGCTTTGGACTTTGAAAGAGTGGTGAGGAACATCGATGTTTCCAATAATCTGAAGCATTTAGTTAAAGCTATATATGTTTTAGAGAAGTATCACTTGAACACAGAATGATCTTTCTTTTGCAATGCAAGGAAGTCTGGTTCAGTAGTTAGGGTTTTTGCATATGATTTAAATAATCCGAGTTCTACTTCTTGTTCTTTTGTAGATTTCTTGCAGATCTTATATTCCAGTTCTAAACAAAGGCTGTTCCCCTCATGATACCATGGGGAGATTTCAGTCACAGTTACTGGTATCATGGAGTAGGTCTGATTGATGGATGCACCCTGGTGCATCAGTGTTTGCAAAGCAATTGGAGCTCTTGTGATGAGTAAAGTCATAAAAGTGCAACATTTTATCTATTCTGCAGTACAAAATCTGGTTGTTATTTGTGCTGATGTAATTTGGACTGTAATGAAATCTGTTGTGTTAAATGGTACTTAGAAGAACGAGTCTTAATGCTCACATGGAAACTAATGCATGGAGACTGCCTGTTTTGAAAGGACAGGCTACTTAAGTGCTACAAATGGTGAAACAGATTTTGCTGAAAACCCGGTTAGACTGGGCTTCAGTGTAGACAGATATCTCATGGATAAACCTCATATTTATTCTTCACTTCTGTGGACATCTGCATGAACACCTAGAGAGGGAACAGCAGCTGTATAAATTGGAGTTCAATCCATCACAAACATCCTTTGCTACTGTGGAGGAGTCACTCAGATGCAGTGAACTTCAGATTATCTGTAAACATGGAAAAACATCCTTGTCCTGCCTCATAGTGGACCTAGATTCTAGTGCTAATTTATCAGATTTTTTTGAGACAATTCATGCACTATCCTGCCGTCTGGGACAGTAGAGAGCCGTATTTGGATGCAGTCTAAAATGAAGTTCCCTGGTGCTTCAGAAATGTTACAGGACCATTTGTTGGTGTCAAACATGAACTCCTGGACAGAGTCCAAGTGTTGTCCCAGCCTGTCTGGCAGAAATTCTCTTTTGCATGTTCAGTAGGGAATGCTCCTGTCTGTTATGCGTTTCTATTGTGAAATGTTAAAACAGCTGACATGTTTCACCCCGAGGAGCTGCATGCTATAATTGGTAAATCTTTTTTTAAATTAAAACAGTGCATGGTATTTAAGTGTTTTGAGATTACTTCTGAGAGAAAAGAACTTATATAAAAGGATGAAAGGGCATTCTGTTTAGATGAGAAGTGCCTAAATATGTTTTTTTTTCTTTAGTGGAGCTGTAATCATGTATTCACTGCTTAATGAACAGATGACAATGATAAATGTTCAAAGAATATCATTGTTGAACAAACATTTCAAGCCAGCAGGTGGAAATGTGGATTCACTGCTGTTTAGGAGTCCTGGAACATGAAAGCAAAAGCCTGGAATGAATTTCCTGTGTCAAGGAGTCCAACTCTGTGCTGTCAAATGCTTTAATTCCTTCACTGAGTAAACTTACTTTAAAACAATCTAGAGATTGCTATTACAAAAAAATTGTCCCATAATCCCACTCGTGTGATAGATAGAAATCTTTCTTTATTACCCAGAGGAAATGTCATCGCATGCTAGTTCTTTCTTTAGTGTTAATCACCTAAGATTTTTATGAAAAACCATTATATACCTTTTCCCTACTGTATTGGTAAACTAGGTCTCCCTCGTGGGGTAAGTTTTTTGTCTTCCCTGATTATACTGTTAGTCCTATTCTGTGCCATTTCTGAGTCTTAACAGACTTACTGAGCATAGGTGAGTTTATCCCAGGGGAGAGTTCTTTTTGTAGTCTAACAGCTATTTCTCTTACTAGAAAGAAGGCATCTCGTGTCACAATGATATTTTTCCCCCATTCCTGCCTCTTGCTGGTGTCATGTGCAGCACACTGAATACAACATTCTCTATCTTTTCTGTTGCTAAGCTTCTGTCTTAAAGCTACCATTATTATTAGTCCTTAACTGCTTGGCTTGACTGTGATCCTCCAGGGTACTCACTGATGATTCTTGCATTCTTGCCATTGGCTACTTTCTGTTACTTTTTAGGTGTGATTTCATAAGGGGAAACACAGAGTAAGACTGGTCCCTATAGCAGTCTACTAGTAACTTTCCTCCATCCTTGTACTTCCATGCTTGTTTTTTCCTATGTCAGTTATTGGAGTTCCTCACCCAAACCCTTCTGCTAACAATTTCCAGTTGTTAGCAAAGCAGCTGCTCTACAGAGTACAGATAGATGAGACTTACTCCATTTCTTTTGCAGAGCAACCAATCCTTATCAAACATGGTTGTTGTAATATTGTAGATCAAGCTGGGAAAGTCTCCTTTCAGTTTCTCTCTCTCTCTCTTTTTTTTTTTTTTCCTCCAGAAAGGATTGTAAAATCCTGTATACATGAGAGATCAGAGCAACTGGCCTGTAGAAACCTGGTAATATTTTTTAAAATCTTCTGGCAGTTAGCAGAAAATAGTTATAAATCTTTGAATTGAGGTCAGTGGATCCATATGTGGATCTTTTCTACAGGCACAAGCGGAATTTTACTTCTTTTCCATGGAACTGATAATTTCCAGATCTGTGTATTTATTTCCAAACTTTTTTTGACTGTATTTTCATAATCATCATCTTTAAGAAAATACAAATTTGACTACTTATTCTATTTTGAGGTCCTATCTCCGTAACTGTAATCTTTACCTCATGTTCATTATCAACTCAATTTTTCCTTTCTTGATTTTCTTCTACACATGGAAAAACTCTTCCTGAGAAACCAGCGATTTTCATTTCATTTTCTAAATCTTATGTGAGATCCAGTGGCATGAGAGATAAATTCATGCAAAATTCAAACTTCAGTCCAACCAGAAAAACCTTCTGTGTGCTAAGAAAGGTAAAGATAGGGATAAATATTTGAGGAGAGAGATGAGCTGTCTAACAGAATGAGCATACAGCAAAATGCAGTGAGTTTCCCTGTGGGCTTCCCAGCAGCACTGAAGCAAGATCACTTTAAAGTCTTGGTTTCTTGAGAGCTTCCACTGCTAGCCTGGCTGTTCAGGAAGTTTCTCTGTTGCATCTTCCTTTGAGAATGAAATGTGAGAGTCATCCCCGTGTCTTATCAATCCTTTAATTCATCTGACTTGGAGGGACCAGCCAAGGAGGGAACACCAGTTCATTATTTTCTGTATGCAGGAGTTCTCTTTGGTTGCTTCTGTGCCATGATAGCAGACTGTGACCAGGATCCTCAGCTGACGTAAACTGGGAGAGGTTTGCTGAAGTCAAGGATGTTGTGCTGACTTATGCTCCTGTATAGAATGAATGGAAACATTAATCTCTGTCTGTTTTCCAGGGCTAGTCCAAACCTGCAAACAAATACTGTGCCAGGGGCTTTGTTGGGAAAGGCTTTTTGACTTGATCATGTTGGATGACGAATCTGTATTTGCTAAATTAAGAGGACTTATACTGAGGCTTTCCACAGAAAAGTGTACAGATAGAGAGTAAAGAATTATCCCCCTAGGGAGGAGCTGTAGCAAGCTTAAATTCCTTATGAACTGAAAAAGTGGGCAAACATACAACATGGTTTCCATGGTTTTATCACAACCTGAGTAGCTAGAGTATTTAAACAAAAGAATATTTGAGAAGGAAACTGGTGTGAAATAGTCAAATCACTTATTCTCCACTACAGTTGCACCTAGTCTATTTCCCTTATCATATATGTAGCATCTGGTCTTTTGTTCCATATTCAGTGGTGTCTTATTCCCTGCTGTCTATACAGCGCCTCATACAGTCTACATCCAATGACAACTGTCTTGTTTCTCTGTTACTTGTTTCAAGTAAGCATGGGAGGACAGAGACAAAATATGCTATGCAGAGCAGCACAGGGAATTCCAGCAGCCTAAGATAGGGAATCATGACCACATGATTTCACTTTTCTTGTAGGATGCTTTCACTTCAAAACTTGCCATAGCTGCTAAAACATTGTCCTTGGGTTGCAAATGATGACAGTGCAGTCCCACTGAGTATTGCCCTGGCTGATAAAGCTGCTTGTGTGGCCTCTGAGCTAGCACAGGATATTATTTCATTTTAAGAAAGGAAAGACTAGAAATGATTGGCTGCAGTGTTGTCAGTTTCCTCCTTCCTTTCTCTTGCCTCAGCCCGAACAAGTCACACAGGGGTTAAATAAGGTATGAATTTATAGAATATCAGCACCACTTTTGCCATCAGATGAACTCTGCAGTGTAGCCACTACACTAGACTCTTCTTCCCTCCTCTTGCAAGTAGATTGAGAAATCAGGTAGCTGTAATCTTCTAAGTGCCCATCAGCTTAGCTCAACAGAATTGACTGTAGACGCATTCACAGGGAAGTCAGGAGCTGCCAACATCACTAATTCAGCTCCTTTAAACTGTAGAATACACATAGTCCTAATTTATCTGTGTTTTTGTCACTCACTAAGAGTAGCTTTCCTGTGGAATAATTCCCAGCTGGTTCCATTGATCACACCACTCATGATAATTAGTAGCCAGCTGAGAAATTAGTCCTAACTAGGCAGACTGGGAGTTTGCACTTCATAGGCAGCTCAGTAGGTGAAAGCCTTGGATGTTGGCTCAATGTTTGTTAGAGACAGGATGTTCAGCAGAGAACCCCTCTCTTAGCCACTCATTTACTCTGCTCACGATACTGTTTACTTTCAGAAGGAGGCTCATAGTGTGGCTTTTGCACCCAGGGCTGCAAATCAAGTCTGAGGAGGGTGACATTCCTCAAAATTAAGAATGATCCACTAGCAGCTCACAGAATTGAACGCCATTAGTGGGACAAAGAACCTAAACAATGAATTGTTAATTGCTAATACTAACTGTAGTGTTTGTTGGAGTCCTACCACAGATTTCTGTGCTTAGTGCAGCCCTTTTAGGGTTCCTCCAGCTACTGGGGACAAACTGTATCTTCACAGCGCACCTAAGGATGGGATTCTGTCCACATTATGACTGCTGTTAAGAAAAGTTTTAGAAGTCTGAGCCTTCAAATTACATAGATTTCCTGATTGTTCTGGGGGACCAGAACGTTCCAAGTCCCCCAGCTCACTTCCATTCCACTGTATTCTAGATTATACACTCTGGTATCTCTCTACTTGCAGCTTTTGCAATCCTGTTACTGCCTGGTGGACACTATTTACTGAGGAGAAAGTAAAAGAAGGGGCAAAAAGGAAACACTGGACTCATCTACACTGACGTGCTGTGCAGAATCTTGTCAGTAATATGACTCTGCCTTCACTGTCTTCCTCTGGATGTGAAAGACTGCAGCCAAGCAGCCTGATGACTGGACAGAGGCTGGGAATATCTGAGCTAGTTATGATTTTTTGCCTAGGTTTTTCACTAGCCTGATGGGTGACCTTGTATAAAGCATTACACACTCCTCCACTTCCCTTCTACAAAATGGAGCTAGTAATGCTGAATTGTGTTTTCCTTTGAAACGAACTTTGGAACTTACTGATGAAAACTGATATTTACTGTCATCTTGATAGCATCATGGTTGTTTGCCTAGCATATGTTGCTTACCAGTCCTTCAGTGAAGATACAGGTGGCAGCAAAATTGTAACTCTTCTATGTTTGTCTCTTGTGCTGGCAAAACTCAGTTGGGCTTTTTTCATCACAACTGTTGTCAGCTTATTCTAAGATTCACACTAGGGAAACTGAAGCATCCAACAAATACTAGTGATAGGACTCCTGATATATCCAGTATAGAGATTACTTTGCAGATAAAACAGCCACCGCTGGATGAGAACTAATTAACTGCATCCTGCCATGCACGTGAGTATTTGACATGTTATGCAGCTGTGAGGTGCTGTCAGCACCCACTGTGACTTCCAGCATATTCAGTGGGGTTTATGGCTGCAAGAGTTCACAGTCTGCTCTAAGCAGACCTATCCAGAGACAGAGAGCTTACTGTCGCTCCTCCATCCCTGGAGGTTTTCCAGAAGAGGGTAGGTGTTGCCCTCAGTGACATGATCTGGAGCGATCACAGGTATGGGTAGATGGTTGGACTCAGAGATCCTATTGATCTTTCTGACTTCAATGATTCTATGAAAGTAGGCTTCAGACATGCACTGAGGCCTTAGTTGTCAAAAAGTGAAACGCTCTTGTGGATTTGAGTAGGGGTCAGGACCTTCCATGTTTTCTGGGGTACAAGGCCTCCTTAGGATACAGGAGCTGTGTGTATGTATTGGCTATCTGAAGAAGAAAAGGCAGCATAAAGGGAAATAGAGGCTGCTGGATACGAGAGGTGAAAGCGTAGATCCAGAGAAGAAAGTATGACGAAGGCATCTGATCTCAGCATAGAAAAAAACACAGTACTGATTAATGTGAGACAATACGGAATCTGAAATATGCAAGAACAAGATCTTGGAAGCAGATGACCTCTGCTTATAGCCACTCTGGTAGCTGGAAAGTGCCCAAGAGATCTGACTGTATTTTTGCATGTTATCTTCAATCACAAGGTATCTTAGTCATAAATCTTGTTCTGTGCAGACATAAAAATTCCATCTCAGTACTCCAGCAGTTGAATTAAACATAATCTTCCCGCCATTGTCTGCCAGCACCTCGCTCTATATCACTTGTTCATAAAGACAAGACTTTTATTGCAAGGAAGCCAGTAACAAGGCAGTGAGTTGTTTCTCAGAGTGTAAACAAAAGTGCAAAAAAAAGTTCTACTGACAATTTCTGAGGAAGATTGACATTGCAGTGTGATACTGTGTAGCCCCTACTATGCCTTGTAAGTTCAAAATCTTTTAAAGAAGTGTATATGTGTTGTCAAATTGACTTAACACTAAACTTCTTGAAGCTTTGTATAGCAGAGCAGTAAAGACATTTGAGGGAAAAAGTCGTGCTTTTAAGTCATGTTTTAAGACAAGTTTGTGTCCACACAGCATCCAGACTTGCATGGCAGCTAGTGGTGGAAAACTTTGTGCTGAATAGTTGTTTTCTTTAAATCAGCTTGTGAAAACTTTATTTGATTCTAAAAAGAATAAAGAAAATACTTCTTTTTTTTTTTTTTCCTGGAAAAGCTTTAAAATAAGTTCTTGTTATTTGCTGAAATTTTTTTTTGCTTTTTAAAGCTTCTGAGATGGATGGGAGGAATGAGCAGCTTTCCTACTTTCCTTCCTCTTTGTGTGAATAGGAACAGACTGCAAGAGGTGGGAAAAAATCAAAGCAGCAAAGCAGTCATAAAAACTTGTGGCAAAATTATTGCCATTTTTAAGCATGGTTATCTTAGTTTGCAATCTTCTCTATGGGAAAAATACACAGCCAGCAGTTACAAATTTGAAGAGAAAGAAAAAGCACTCAAATTTTGAAAAGAAAATAATTTGTTTTCCAAAGCAGCTGTTTTTTTTTTTTTGTATTGTTTTTCTTTAATGAAAATTTTGTAGAAATAAAAAAAAAAAAAAAAAAAAGGTGGCCAGTCATCTCTTGCTTCTTTAAGTTGCACCAAGAGCTACCAAGAAACCTGAAATGTAGCCAGGCCTGAGCAGCAACTGAGCCTGCAATGGAAAATGGAAAACCAAGGCAGAGCCTGAACTCCGAGCAGCTTCCAGGACAAGGCAAGGGAAGTGCTCCTTGTGCAGTCTCCTCTCTGCTATCACTGCTGTAGCTTAATCTGGCAGCTGGCTGTGGTTTTGTGGCAGCTAGTATTGGCAGCTTCAGAGCTGGAGAGTGGCTCTAGCTGCTGCAGACAATTGTATACTCTTACCTATGGATTGATCCACAGCATATGCTTATCAATAAATTTAATAGGGAAATTAATTCAAAGTTCTATTATTATGTGCATAAATTAATTATTCGTTTCCCCCCTTCATACCTATCAAAATATTACGATGCTGGACCTCACAAAATGGAGAAAGAATATGGAAGTCCTAGTCCTAGCATCTTGCTTTCTTTACAGATCCACCACCTCTCCAGCCTTTGCTGATGTCTGATGGCAAGCTACAGGAAGGCAGCTGGAGGCCAGGAGTTCCCAGAGGTGCAAGATGTGAGTAGGCTACTGTACTTCCTGCTCTATTCCACCTATCTCTTTCCTAGGGAGGTATAACTCCTCCAAAATTACGCAGTTTCTGAACGTGCTGTGAGAGAACCAGTTGCTATGGTGGAAAATGGCTGTGCTCAGCATGCCTCCCCTGCTGCAGCTAGAATTTGCCCTCATGATACGGAAGACAATGGGAGCTGCAGCCCTAGAATTCCTATGGATGTGAAAAGCTCCTCACACCCCCTATCTCTACGTTGTATGCATCTTCATCTGCCTGACTGCTCTGATTGTGCTCCATTGGTCATAGTCAAAGGGGTCAACCTGCTAAGTTTGCTCTTTCCACCACAGACTGTTGACAGTGTTGAAGTTGGCTCAGAAGCTAATCCACTAGAGTGAGGTTTTGTGTTTAGGTGGCTGAAAATTTCTCTTTGTGGACGAACAAAGCAGTGTCATTCTTGTTGGGCATGGTGTGCTGTCAGACATATGGGCTAATGGAAAGAGGGTAAGATTAAGTTTGTGATACATGGTGTGTATTCCCACTGGAATGCTATGGTGCTGGTTCACATGCCATGCTAATGTGAACTCTTTAAGTGTGGATGTATGGGACCAGGCCCCCAAGTAGTGTGCACTGCATCCCCTACATTGCTCCCACTACGTGCACTCTATACAGGTCTTTTTGCCTTCCAGCTCTGCTAAAATGGTCTTGATTTTGTGGCTGCAAATTATTCATTGCTCCTCCTGCAGTATGTATTGTGTACTTAGCATAACAACTGTTTTTGGCAATGACAATCTATACAACATCCGATACCACAAAGTCCCAGATGTGGTTGCACTGCCTAAATGCTATTGCAGTAGACTGGTTAATGAATTCTTGCCAGATCTGTGTTGTACTAAATCCTATGGATGTGAATGCATTTGTATTATAAGGGCATTCTCCTCTCTTAACTTGGTTTTCTGTTTCCCAAAGCCGATGCTGACATCAAGTACGTGTATCCGGTCACAAAGAGAATGACTCCTTCCTTATGCTGAACTGTTTCTGACTTAAAAGAATGACAAATTTTGTGATTGATCCCAGAGCACTGAGGTGTAACTGGCAGTAGTAAAACAAAACCAAACCAAAATTCTGATAATAGTTAATAAAGGAAGTGCTTTTCTAGGTGGTTGAGAGAGGATGTACTTATAATTTAGCTGTTGTTCTTTTAATTAAATAAAAATACAGAGAATGTGTTGGGGGAAGGTACTTTGATATGCTGGGTGCTCATCTAACTGTGAGAATGTGGT
Organism: Perdix hodgsoniae; assembly: GCA_035772895.1. NCBI lineage: Eukaryota > Metazoa > Chordata > Aves > Galliformes > Phasianidae > Perdix > Perdix hodgsoniae. The sequence goes on from JAPSGF010000013.1 coordinate 1,338,176, forward strand.
CTGCTCAGGTTAGACCGTTTCTTGCTCTGCACAGAACAGAGCAAGGATTGTTCGAGAATGACAGAGGTGGAACTGTGATCCTTCAGACCACAGTCTTGTTACTTCGAGCATTTATGTTCAGGAGTTTCTCTAGCCCAACAGCTTGTACTGTGCTGTAATGCAGAATAGATTATAAATTAGTCAAGGATGAGAATTTCTCAGGTTTAAACTAATGTTGTTCCTTTGATACGCTTGATTTTGTTTCTTTGTGTGTGTGTGTTTTGTTTGCTCTGAGATTTGCCATGTCTGTAAAAGCAGGTCTGGGACTTTGTTATCAGAACCCAGAGGAGGGCTGGGATGGGCTGTAAAGGAATACATACCTTCACCCGTAACGCATATAATTGGGCAAAGCTCATTTTTTCAGCTTTTGTCATTGTATGCTATTTGATTCTTATCTCTGCGACAATCCAGTTCTTCCACTTAGGAGGAATGGAGGGAAATTTAGTTCTTTATGATGTAGATGATACTAATTTTATTTAGGGGCAAAATAATGAATAGAAGTCCTGGCAGCTTGACCTCATTTGGCAGACTCTGTACTCCAGTGATGCCAATGAAAGGAGACATGGAACAAGGTAGCACCTCCAAATTCTCCTATGTCTGTGCTGAAATTCATCAGTCCAGTGAGCAATGCCCCTCACTCCTAAGGGCTGCACTGAACTGCTGCTGTGGTACATCTCTGTACAAGCTGTGTAGCTCTGCGGGATCTCCCCTTGGCTTCGTGCTGGTCAGCCTGTGCTCCCGTCTCATAACTCTGCCTCAGGCCCTCCCTGTACTAGTTCAGATGAAGACAAGAAAGGACAGTGGAGTTGTTCCAGCACCTTCTTTTTGTCTCCAGGCATCCTTGCTCTTCAGGCATTTTTAAAGCTGTACTGTTTTTCTTTTTATCCTTCTAGGAGGAATGCCTCAGTGCAAATTTTCCTTTTTGCAGGTGTTGTTTTTTTTTTTTTCCTGGCTAAGCCAGTTCCCTTCTTGGTAGGGCCCACCTGACCATGTGTTTGAAACACAAGCTGTGGGATTGATAATTTATTTATTTCTCCAAATTAATTTTACCCTTTCAGTATCTAAAAGGGAGCTGCAAGAAAGAAGGGGACAGACTCTTTAGCAGAGTCTGTTGTGACAGGACAAGGGGAAATTGTTTCAAAGAGGGGAAGTTTAAAATGGATATAAGGAGGCCGCCAGAAATGAATCAGGGAACAGCATTCTAGCAGCTCTTGACGTTTCAGAATCAAATGCTGGCCACATTGCCTGTCCTGTGGTATTCAGCTTAAGTAGATCACTTACCATCTGTATGACAGACATCAGAGCCTGGCTTTGGTGCCTCTTGCTGAGGACTGCTCTGATTCCATGTGAGAGTAAAAAGGGAAGAGAGGGCAGGCACTGCAATTTTGTCCTATGTTGAGCTTGAAGCCTTATAGGCATGTTTCTACCATGACTTTTAATCTGGCCACAGCCAGCCACATCAGACGTGAGCCTATGCACTGCATATTACATCACACATGTTCAGAAGTCTTCCTAGTAGCTTCTAGCAATAGAGAACACAGAGCAACGAGAGGATTATGAATGGATGAATGAATGATTTGTATAACGGGGTGGGGAGTGCTGTAGATGTGGCATGGGGCAGGGTTATTTGATGATATTGTTCTGGTTGCTAATCGTGCAAAGCCTCAAGTGTTGATCTATGTGGATTAAATGCATACTGAAGATGTTTTCTGTACTGTGCCACTTGAAATTCTCTTTCATGATGCAGCGCGTTCAAAGCAAATCATTTTCTGTTTCCCATTTGTTAGTGAATGCATGCCATTTAGTTTGTAATTGGAACACAGCATGCTGCTTGTGTCTTTGCAAGATCATGAAAAGTGGACCATTTCCTAAATTGCACAAGTATTTGTCACCTTTGTTTTAAAATGGGAGCTATAAATTTGATGGGGCATATGAATATATATATCAATTTTCTCACAGAAGTGAATCAGTTGTATTCTGCTCTGACATGAGCTTTGTGAGCCTGCCCAGGTTACCTTGTGCACTAAATTTTGTTTGTTGCTTCTATGTTTAGATTTCAGCTTTGAGTTCTTTTAAAAAGACAAAAATACAGGGGAAAAGAAAAAAAAAAAAAAGACATAAAAAGGGGCTGTGCTTCTCTACAATATTCATAAGCCAGGACATTCAGTGAGCTATGCCAATTTGGCATGCTGAAGCTACTTGACAGTCCATTTCCTATTAAATATGGTGTATTTAAAAACGTTGATTTTACAGAACTATGGATCTGTTTGATTAATATGTTTTCTAGGGAGTATTTAAATACTTCAACTGCCTGAGAAAAGTCCACTAATGCTTAATGGGGCATGACAATGGCCTCAGCCTAGTTCTGATATGGAATGTCATCTGACAGGGGAGACAGAAGGGGTTATGTTCCTAATGTTATGAGGAATAAAATGCGAAGGAATTAAAAGTATGGATTTTCTTCACACTTCTGGAAATAAAATATTTTTCAGGTCAGCAAACGCTCTGAAAACCTTGTCATCTTTGCGTCTGAAGAACATGTGCCTTCCAGAAAGTCAGAAACAAACTCCTTAATTTTTCTTTTTCTGATCCTACAATTTTCCTTGAATTTGTGATTTTGTCTTTTTTGTTGATTGGTGAAGGGGCAGAGGGAGGGAAATGGGAACAGTTTGCAAACGATGTGACTTAACATGACAGGAGTTAATCAGGGCTCATGTGCCAAGCCAACGTTAGTCAAAGAAAGCACTGCTGCTCTTTCTGGGAGAATAAACATCTTTGTGCAGTTCAGCTGTCTTTATGTTTTGGCAGGGAAAAGAAAGAGTTCAAAGAAATGCTGTACAATTTTTGCCTGCCTATGATATGTAATGTACGTGGCATCTGTAGTGCAGAGGACTGCAAAATGCAATGCAGTGAAAAATTCTGTTACAGAGTTGAAGTGGGGTTATCTGAAACACCTAATTTCACTCTTGGAGGAAATGTTTACCGTTACTCAAAGAAACTGAATTTAGGCCGTTGCCAAGAGGCTAACTCAAAAGGAGCTTTGCCACTTTGTGAAACAGGATCGGGATCAATCAGGAAATGGAAGAAAAAAGGAAATCGGGAAATACTCACAGTGGTTAATGAGTAGTGAGTTTGGGAAGGGAAGGAGCTCAATTTTCAGTCCATTGAACTGAGTGGTGCTAAACTTAGGCATGAATTGATTTGTGGAACTAAAGTGTATGTTGTCTGGAATTAATGTAAGGACAAACAGGCAGATTGATCCCAAGCTTAATTCACTTTTGTTCTCGTGGAATGAGTAGGTGGTCAATGGGATCTTAATCTCTTGCGGAATTGCTGGTCTATTTAAAGCATAATTCTGTGCTCATTTCTCTGAGATCTACTGGTCTTATCTCAGTACAATTATTTATCAGTAAGCAACAAACCTAAGTGGAGGTAGGGATACAATCTGCCCTTAAACATGACAGATTTCAAGGCAGAATTGTGTTATGTAGGAGATAGGTTTTCATTGCATGTAAATAAAATATTGTCAGCATTGTCTCCTGACACGCCAGTAACTTTTCTAAAATTCAGAGACGATTTCACTCCCATCCCTGTCTTTGCTTTTCACCAATACTCATATTTTTACAAGAAATAATCACGTAACTGGTCTCATTTTCATGTAGATCACTTTCCTGCACATTACTCATGGTGTCATAATATAAATGTAATTAACAACCACATTAAAGAAGCTTTACAGTGGATCAGAGAAGCTTTAGAATACAGGAGAAGCAGATAAAATTATGACTTGCTTCTACTTTTCCAAATATGCAGTACGCAGAGGATTTTCTGAGCCAGGTGCACAAGGAGTGTTGAAACATATTCAGGCAGGGAATAGGTTTCCTTTCACACTCAAAGAAAGAGTCAAGAATTCTTCCATAGTCCCATCGGGTTGAAAGCAAGATTCTGTGTGTCATTTTTTCTCTATAACACAAACCAGGTCATTCATCTCCTGACTTATCAATTAAAGAGTTGCTTTAGAGCACACGAATCTCATTAGACCTGGAAACTCAATGCCTTGATCTATCATAAATGGTTTAAGATTAATATGGAAGCAGCTAGCTTTCTTTTAGTACTTTGCAATTTGATTTAGCCTAGATATTATTTCCCAATGGAGAAGGGAGTTGTTTACCTTGGAAATATCATAAGTGCTGGAATATTGAGAATCGATCAGTCATTGCCTTGATGCTTATACACAGACATCACTGAGATGCAGGGACAATTACAAACAGCAATGTTCAGGTAGAGAAGTGTTCTGATTAAACCTTGTCAACTAGTGAAGGGTGAATCTGGATGTGGTAGTTACTATCAGCACATTATGAAGGAGATATGCCAGCTTTTGTCTTTGAAATGTTTTGTACTGTTCAGAAAAATTAGAGTGCATAAAATGATACCACCTTTGTCAACATAAAAACCATATCTGTCTGCCTCAATTGCGTGTTGCCAATGTTAATTGAAAGCTCATCCTCTGATGCCAGGACAGTTTCTTTGAAGTGATGCAACTTAGGACAGTCTTTGGCTACAAGCTTCTTTCATTCTCATTTGCTTATATTGACAACGGTATAAATCTATGAGGGCAAAGATTAAATTTGTTCTCCTTTTAATTGGACCACTCATGCAAGGGCTTTGGGATTAGATCTTAAATTGGCACCTTTTAAATCTCTGATACGGTTACAAACTCATTGAGCCATGCAGAGCTCTCACTCTTTTTACAGCAAGAACTAGCTGGAAATGACTTTTCTTCTTTGTCAAAATGCATTTTTTAACTAACAGTCTGCCTGCTAAAAACAATGCAGAACAAAGCAACAAATATATTTTAGCTGAAAATATTCAGTTGTATTTCCTTTTCTAATGAATAAAAAAGCACAAACAAACCAAAAAATGGCTGAGAAAAAAAGTATATGACACCTGGGAATAAAATCTCTTGCTATGTTTTAAAAGAAAATCTTGTGGAGGATAAGGACAAAGAAAGGAGCACAAGATAAATTATTGTATGGTATGTTTAAGACATAGCTTCTCTTTGTACCTCCTCTAAAGTAAAATGGCAACTAACTAGTAAAAATACTATTTCCCCCCTTGATCATCCTCAGGCATCCTTACATTATCTCTTTTCTACAAGGAGGAAAGCGGCCAGTCTAGAACAGCAGATACAGCTGCACTGCTGTAGCTGTAAGATTACTGTCCTTATGAAAGAATGGTTGCACTAAAAATCTGAAGTGTACAGGAGCAAGTGCAGTGAGCATTCTCCAGGGAAATGGACTGCTTCAGTACCTGGTGGGTTTGCTGGGAGTTTGCACACCTAGATCCAAGGTAGTCTGCATGTGTGAATGTGTTGTCCTTGGGGATTGCTTCAGTTTCACTCTGTGAAGAAGGGATGTCAAGGGTCTGGAGGTAGGTCTCTGTGGTGGGGAAGTACGCGGCAGAAAAGTTTACATTTCTACAGCATTGCCTCAAAGCTGGTAAGTGGTATAAAGGCTGGATTGTTGCATTCCTTCCCAGGCATTTGAGTCTCAAGTCTTGGGCTGGAGCTTCTATATAGTTGTGATCTTGAAACAAATACACTTTTATGTGCATTTGTGCCAGGAAAAAGTGTTTCCAAGACTATGAGGTGGATTCTGTGTGTGCCTGAAGACATGATGAATCCTCTGGGCTTTGGTGGAGGAAGTATGAATGCTTCTCTCTATCTCATAGAGAATTTTCTCTGCAGAGTTCTGGGCAAAACATTGCTGATATCAGGGTATGAAGCAGAGTAAGATGTGTCATTATTCCCACACAGGAGGATGTTTCTGACCAGGAGTCCATCACCCTCAGGACTTCTGTGGGGCTGATTTTCTGCTCAACAGCATTTTGTGCATTTCAGCGAGGGCTGAATGTTCAAAAAATACCTGCTTGTACAAGCCTGCTGCTGATGTGAATTATGATGAAGGTATGAAACAAAATTACGCTCTATTGCTTTTCACAGACCTTTTACTTGACTTTGTTGCTGCAACAAGTGGTACTGATTTCTATTAGTACTTGGTTCTATGCTCACACCAGAAGGAAGATGACATAGAGAGAATACTACTCAGACTGCTGAGATACTTAGTTGCCTTGACTGTCATTGATTTAAACAGTGGTAATCACATCTTTGAAAAAGATCCTCAGCGCCTTCCAGGATGGGGAGCCTTTTAATAATAAGCATACTGGTTCAGGCTTTAAATTGCATCTGTTGGGAGATATTTGAAATAAACTGCCAATGATACTTCCTCTGCACACATCCTTGTAATTCGTTGTTATGCAAAATGATATTAATGTTAGCCCTGCAAGCATCTACGTCCTTCAGTCTCAGCAAGGATGTATCAATGAACTAGGCAAGATGAAAAGGGTTGCAGAACACATGGAAAGCCAAATGTCATGTCTAAGAACTTCTCTTTGAGGCTGCAGACTTGGAAAAGAGACTGTGTAAAACTTCCCTTGGAGATGGAGTCCCTATCAGAAATAAGTTTTATACCTCTCCTCCAGGGCAGCGACTGAAATGAATGAGAAGTGCTAGATTGTTCAGAAAACCTTACCATACCTGTGCCAGAAGGCAGAGCAGCATCAACAATGATGAGCTTTTTAGTTAACTTTGCTATGGATACTTTCACATTTGCCCAATTGAGCTGTTCTAACATCCTTTATATATCCTTTACATGCTTTAAATCATTCAGAAAATCAGTGTATGACCTGCATTTGCCTTCTAGAGTGATACCATTTGCAAAATCCTCTGGGATCTGCTGGAACCAGGGGATAAGAATGTCACACTTGTATTTTGTTGGCTCCTCTGTGACAGGGTATATTCAGAGCAGTTGGGGTTGCTGACTCATACTTTCATTCTGGAGGTATTCATTCAGTAATGAATGAGGCAGAGGAGCAGCGCTGAGAAAACTGCAGTCTCTGATATCCTGCTGGGTCTGCTCAGAAGGTAATGGAGAATGTTTGTTCTCTCTAGGGGTGTAAAGAACAGATTTAAATGCAGGAAAAAAAGGAAAAAAAAACAACACCCTGAATAAAAACAAGCTCTTTTAGATAAAAAATGTGCATGTAGGAACAAGGAAGATGAAGAAATGAAAAATTAAATGAAGCCAGGCTTTTTTCCTCAAATGAAAACTGGGCTCACATTGCAAACAGAAAGAAGCCTGCAAGGTAATTCACAAGCTTGGGAGCTTCTATATGAGTTTGACTGGAAAGAGGACAACAAGCTGCAGCATCCTAACACTGCTTTGCAAGAGGACTGCTATCAATCACACTCTACATCAATCATGAGCAGTAGAAATTAGGAAAAGGAGGAAGAAGTTAAAGATCAGAAATCTTCTTACATCTAACTATGTCCTCTTCAACATACACTTTCTGCTGGGATTTCATAATGCATACAAATTTGTTCTTGCGGCTGTTATGGACTAATTTTGCTCTGGTGCTCATATTTTGAGGAATGTGGGGTCTCACAGTAAAGAAATACAGTGAAGAATCACATCCTCTGAAAGCTCTTCTGTAGAAGAACTTAGACCAAACTAGCTTTCTTGCCAAAATGTTCCTGACAATTCTGATGTGAAAGAAAAGAAATGAAAACTACAGTTTACAGTCAGTGCCTAATTGATTCTTTAGAGAAATAACCTGCTCTGATGCAATGATGTGCCTTTTTTTGACCGTGGTCTGGCAAATGAGCAAACAATCTAAGTGTCTGCTTACAGTTTCTTGTCTACAAGGATGTTTGGTCAAAAGCTATATTTAATTGCATGGCAAATGGCCTCAAGGGCTTCCTAGGTCACACATGTATGATGTGAGAACAAGTAACAAAAGGGGAGATGTCTATGCCCTTAGATTCTCCCCATAGTGAATTTGGCGTGGATGCATCTTGGATTCTTAAGTTATGCTTCATTTTTAATGAAGAATGTAAACATGGGCTAAAGTAAAAAGTTCAAGTATAGCTGTGAAGGGCAGTAGGTAAAAGCCAAAATAAGGGGAGCAAAATCTATTGTAGAAAGGAAGCAAAAGGATCAGTTGACATTACCTTCAAGAGATTTGCCTAGATGTGCATACAAACAGGAAAAAAAATAAAAATTAAAAAAATAGAATGAAGGAAGACTTGCTCCCTTTCCCCATGAGATGTCTGCACTCATGGACATCTAGCTTGGGCAGAATGGGAGAGGCCAGTGAGGAGAAAATCCCATGTCTTCCTTTGTCAGGTCTGGCTTGAAGAGGAAGCAGAGGACCAGCAGCAAAGTTAAAAGGCAGAAGACAGTTCAGTCACTGTCAGTATTAAAAGCAATGTTACAAGTGTGTGCAGCCTCATCTGGGACTGCCAAATGTGATGAGCAGAGATTTCACCCTCCATTCATCCAACATGCTACAGGCTTTCTTTTGCTGGTGTGGAGGGGAGCATATATCATAGAATCATGGAATCATAGAATGGGCTGGATTGAAAAGAACCACAATGATCATTGAGTTTCCTAGAAGGGGAGATCTCTACTATAGAAGATGTGGAAATCTGAATCCAAGACCTACAGGAACTCTGAACTGAGATGTTAAATCACTCTGGTTGCTGCAGGGAGAGAAGTAACCTCAATGTGAATGGGGGTGTGTGAGCTCCCTCCTGTGTCTACTTGTGTGATAAAGGTGGATCTCAGTGAGAGACCTCATCAGAGACGACCCTTTAGTTACCAGTTTAAGGTACTCCTGAGTCTCCTGTATTGACACTGCAGTGTAGGAGAAAGTCTAGTGAGAGGAGTAAGAAATACTCTGTTCTTCTGGGCTGGAGGAAGTTAACTGCGGCATAAAATGCTATTATGGTATTAATGAGAAATTCACTTGTCCAAAGTCCAATGTCAGGCTGAACCTGCTATTTATAAAATTTGCATAGCAATTCACTAAAACTAATCTGCTTGATTTAATCAAAAACTCCAGTTTAAAAATTCATTAAAGAAAATTTTAAAGACTTACAGAAGAGCTTTATCTGTGAAAGTCTTTGTGATTTTTGTCTCTTTCCTCTGATTTTCACAGAGACCAGAAGCCTCCATATTTCAGATTTTCAGATGAGTGGTGCTTGAAGATCATATTTTAACCCTATTTTGTCTCTGTTTTCTTAGATTTATGATAAAGACTGGAATGAATAACTGCCAGATAATTTCTTCTTCTATTTTACTTCCATTGTTTCTTTTGCCACTCTATCAAGCTTCCAGGGAGAGGAAATGTTTAAAAGATGAAATGTGAGGAAATGAAAGACATCTCCCCTCCTTGGTTGAAAAACGAATAAAGCCTCTGAAATCTTTAGTTTCTTTGCATTAGAAATGAAGAAAGAGGAAAAGAACCTTTCATTTACCCAAAATAATAGAACTGAAGTGGCCAAGTAATGTGTGGCCAAATGAAGGGTTGGTGCCAGAAAGCTCCTCTATTTCTCACGGTACCTTGAGTGATATACGAACTGTTCCTTTCCAACAAACCTTGCTTTAAAGTCTCAGCTATTTCTTGCTTTGAAATGATTTTTTTAAAGAGTCAGCTAAAAGCTGTGAATGGAAAATGTGTTACATCTTGGGATAAGGTGGGATCCAGATGCTCTCATCCTCTTTTCATCCAGTTCTGATTCATTATTGTTCTATTGCCAGCCAGGTAGCAGATTAATAGTGCAGGTCAGAAAGTATCACCATCTGTCCAATAACTGGGCTGAGATAAATCCCTCAGATGTCAGTCTAATGTTTCTTTACTAGGAACACCCTTCTAAAAAGGAGCAATAGTTGAAGTACTTCAACATCATGAATACTGTGAAGAGTAGGACTGTGAATGCTTTCTGAGGAACATGTAATTGTATGAAGGAGTAGGAGGGGTGGGATGGCCAAAACACTCTTCAGAGCTTCAAAATAGTGAGACAATTTCAGCTTCAATTTACAGATGGAGAATAGAAAGAGGTATTAAATGATTTCTTGTAGGTTCTAGAGGGGAAATCTGGAACTCTCACCTCTATCTCTGTTTGGACTACAGTCAACTCCTCACAGATTAATAATCACAATAGTGCCTTTCAGCTTTTATCAGACCATCTCATCTGACCTGTGGGTGTGAAGATGAAAGGCCCTGCTTGCTGTGGTTAATTCCCCAAGCCATCTTCTTTACTTTACTTTTTCTGTCTGAATGCATTATTTTCCTGTCCTGGCTGCCTACTTTTGGCAAATGTCTCCTGCTGTCTCATAACACTGATACTGGCTTACATCTCACTCTGTGCAGAGGACTGCAGTCACTCTGAACAGCAGCTGCCTGTTTAGAGATGCTTACGAGTTTCCTTTAGTATTTCCTCTCTTCCCTTGGCAACTCCTCTCAGTATGATTTATGAATAGCAAGCATAGCTGAGGGTGCTGCGAAGTATCAACACCTCTGAATTCCAGTGATAGGAGCCAGGGTAATTAATAATAACAAACCAAGAGTTTGTTTTGCAGGGAGGTCACGTAGCAGAGAAGTGCTATTCTGTATTCTTTGGGAATAGGGGAAGTCAGTCCTTGCCCTTCCCTGTGCTGTTAACTCTGCATGTCATTTTCCTTAGATAATTAAGTAATTCCAGCCTTTCAAGGAGAGAGCCTCCCTCCTTTTTCCCTGTTAGCTTGCAGATGTAGTACATGTATCTTGCGGCAAATCAATGCTAACTACATTACCATGCATTATTGCAGTAATGGAGTAGAGTAAGCCCAAGGAAAAATGTTCAACCCTTGCCGATTGCATTACAAGCATGAGGATCTTTTATGTAGTAGGCTTATTAATTGCACTTTCATTTGTGTCCCCAAATTTTAACCCTTTTGAGGTTGCTCTTCAGCTGTAGCCTGCAACTAAAATCACCAGGTGTTGGACAGATTCAGAAATGGAAGCATGATGAGTGGTCTCTGGGAGGCTGCACTGGAACCTCTCTGTCAGCAGCAAGGTTGAGGAACAGATTTAAACCACCAGCAAAAGAAGACAGCTGTGAAGTTGCTTAGAGATCCACAGAGTAAACTTATCCTCTGTCTGGAGCAATAAAAGTTGTGGTCAGGTGCTCATTTGAGGGAAGAAGAGAAAGGTTTTTACCTTTCTGCCTGAGCATCCTTTGGCCTGCTGCATGGTTTTGGTTTGCACAGAATGCAGGTCCTTTCTTCTCCCTGATTTGCCCAAGTGACATTTTAGTTTTGTGAAGATCATCCTCTTTAGAGGTTTTCACTCATCCTCTGTCTGAAAGCAGTGAACTAGTGAGTTATCTGCAAGAGGCTTAATTGAGAGTAGGGACTGTCTCACTGCTGAAAAGGCATCACTCACACTGAAAAGGCATTTGAAGGCCTTTTCCTGGACCCTGGTAGGAACTCTTGGCAATACTAGAATTTAAATGATTAATTTAGCAATTGGCATTTGTTTCATGGAAGCGGATGCAGTAGTGATCCTCAGCATTTGCCTGCCTGGTATTGAGCATGCATCATACAGTGTGTGGGTTACAATCACACAGTGTGTAGGGCCAATGCTATTTTTGGTAATTTCCTGTGATTCTGTGAAACTTCAGCGAGTTCTCATGGAGCACAAATTATGGAGCCAAGACATTCTAGCAAAGGCTGTAAAATCTGCCACTTGGTTTTGTCCTTCCTGGCTTGCAGGCACTGGAACATGCATTCACCTTGGGCTTGCCCTTTCAGTATATTTCAACCTCCTCTTTCCATGATATTTAATTAAACCTGGCTCTTTTTAGGAGTAAGTGTGAGATCTGGTGTCGCTAAATCAGTGCACTGGAGATCTGGGGGACTGCCAGGACTTGGTACGAAACATCTGCCTAGCCTACTGCCAGCTGCTTGTTGCTGTAGATCTATGTTTCTTTCCCCCTATATTAAGACTTTCCTTACCTTTTGTTATTTATACACCCTTCCACTCATATTGATTAGTATAAAGTCTTTCCTTGGTGATGTAGTCCAACTTTTCTCTTTTTTGGTGGTGTTCTTAAGAGGGAGGGAAGAAGTAGCCATAGGTAAAAATCTTAAAAGGTATTTTTTGCTGTGAGAGAAAAAACAGCACCAAGCTGTGGCAGGTTGAACATCCTCCTGTGAAGTCCCACCGTCAAGCTGAGGATTCTGCCAGACTTGTTTCTCTCTAGGTAGCAAAGAAAATTGTGCCGTTGTGTGTGCACACACACACACAAAACTCTTTGGATTTAGCTTGAGAAGAAGAAACAGAAATAACTCCTTTCAAGTCTAGCTTTCTATGGGAGAGAAAGAGGGAAAGATTTGTCTGGAAGAGGAAATAAAATGGAAAAAATACTTGGGGTGAGAGCAAAGTCTTATTTGCAGAGTTTCTGTGTCACTAGCAGAGCAGCTCCATTCTTCTAGTATGAGCTCTACAGGGTGGGAAAAGGCAGCTGTGTCATTTTTCTCTCATTTCTTATTTCAGTAGTACTATTTTCTAAAACATCTCCTTGTGCAGCGTTTGGCTGGAGTCTATCTTGGAAAGTTTCCATCCAGATGGATTTACAGGTTCTTTCTACTTCTTTTCATAGTAGCTGTGGGGACCTGAATGTGGCTGATGTTTGGTGATCCTACTTGTTTGAGGCACCCCAAAAAAGAGAAAAGTTGAACTACATCACTAAAGCCTGCCAAAAGACAGCTGGAATCCTTCCTTGACTGAACTTTCCCCTCTGAGCAGTGTTGGTGCTTGCCACAGGTGCCATGGCATGGTGGAAATAATAGAGCGATCCTGTTGTGAAACCCTTAAACTGAACATTCTGCTTGTGCTTTATTAGATCAGGCCTAGTTTTCACAGCTGTAAATGTCTTTTCTTGGGGCTTCTTCCCTGAATAAGGTGAGGAAGTAGATCAGCTGGGATTGCAGAAGACAACCTTATCTACTTGCGCTGGGAGCCAGCACTATGCTGCATGCAAATACTTAGCGAGTACATGATCATCTCCAGTTAGTGATACATTCCTTAGCTGAGGTTTGTGTTGTGTGAATTTTGAATTTTTATGGAGACTTGAAGGGCTGATTACCCCTTAATCGGTGCTAGGGTTGTCACTGTTGTATTCTTTGGATCATAACAGTTACCTTAATAATAAGACAGTGATTGGATTGCTCTAAAAGAGAACTCCACTCTAACAACAGAACTTCAAACACAATGCAGGGTGGGGAGGGAAGTCTTGAGTCTAGAGCACAATCTGTCTTTCATTGGCCAGTTTCACATCTCTCCCTCTCCCTCTGACCAACTCTTATCCTACTGTTTTAGCTGTGACTCACACGTTGCACTTTGCTTTGGTTTGAGTGTGGTTGATTCTGGTTTCTTCTTTCAAAGATTTATTTGTGCTAAACACCCTCTTCAAAGAGCCTCTTGCATCTGCAGTCATCACAGCAGCCACAATTCCTGCTGTGAGTGTCTTGAAGAGAAGACCTGAACCTTTCCAGGTCCCACTGTTCCGTAGAGAAAGAGCAGAACAGAGAGAACGCTTCAAGTTCACTAAGATTCTTTTGGCATAGCAAAGCAGCATTTGTGATGTGCTTCTTGGAGGCAAAACCACCCCTGAACAATCACGGGCGCAAAGCTTCATTAACAGCCAGAAATGAGAATCTGATGAGAGGCGCACAAAGCTGCTAATAGAAGAGAGGATTGCTCTTCTGCATGGAACCTGTAAATGAGAGGCACACCTTGGGAGAGGAAGGGAGATTAGAGTCATTTATGCCTTCTGAATCAATGACCAGGTCAATATTAGTTACATTCCCTGTTTTTAATCAGATTTCCCCCCGAGGGGATATCGTACTTCTCGCAGCGTGTTCATGGATATTATAACATCCTAAGCTACGATTATGCCTCTCTTCTTTATACATGGCACAGTTGGACCCCGCTTTTCAGAGGGGCTCTTTGAATTCTGGAGACAAAGAGAGAATGCAAGTTTAAATGTCCTGACCTAATACCTTCTAAGTAATACTGAGGAGCATGCTTTCAAAAACTTGGCACTTGAAAATGTAGGATCTTACTGTGGTCTGGGGTAATTTGAAATCTGAGAGACAGGATCTTGTATTTCTGAGTGGGATTTCCAAGACAGGAATGTATGTGACCTGCAGTATGCAGTGCATTCAGCACAGTGAAGTTATGTAGTACACAATTGATCTTTATGTATACTGCAAATCTGCACTTTTCCTGCTTTGATCAGCTTTTTGACGTTTCTGATGATGCTGAAAATTATGAGCAGAATGGCATTTTCTTGTCCTGGCTTTAGGACCAAAACTAGAACCCAAGATTGAGTAGGAACATGACCCCAAATCAGTAGAACCTCCCTGGAATCTAGAACAACTGCCTTTCTCTGTGGGTTGCTGAGTACTTCGTCTGTTCTCTGCAGGTTGAGCAGCTTTTAAGCTAAGCTGGCAGTAGGTGAAGACAATGAAACCGTCTAAGCATTTTGAAGGAGCACTTGTGTCTTACATATATGTGGTGTCCTAAAGGCTTCCTGCTTTAGTCCTGCTGTACTTTGGAAGTAAACTGTCTGCTGCATACCCTGATGGGCTGAAAAATCTGTCCCTTATTGAGGGTAGTTATGTAACAGCAGAACAGACTGTCCAGAGAGGTTGTGGGTGCCCCATACCTGGAGGTGTCCAAGACCGGGTTGGATGGAGCCCTGATCTGGTGGCTGGCAACCCTGCCTATGGCAGGGGGTTGGAGCTTGATGATCTTTAAGGTCCCCTTCAACCTAAGCCATTCTATGAGGTGGAGGCACTGAGTGCAGGTGATCTTCAGTCTGAGGATATAGGGATACTTCAGCTTTTAAAGATTTTTGCTTAGTTGGATTCAGGCCTTTCCTTAGTAGACAAGAAAGCATTATCACAGAGCTGCCTTGTTTTCTAGCACCCAGATTCACACATAATAAATGGGTTAAAGTTAACTGAAGCAAGCACTGATTTTTCTCTTAGTACGTGTGAGATTTCCTTCCTTGGGAGAGCTCAAGTAATGCAGGACACATTTAGGGGAGTGAAGAGAGTGCGGTGTAGTTGAGACATGACTTTTTGTTTGCATCCCTCCATTTTCCTCTCATGATCTCTTCTCCCCACTCCTTTCTTTCTGGTTGCAATAGGAAAGGCTCCAGCTCCCATTCAGCACTTTTGTGGGGTGAGGGTGACAGGGTGCGTGCAGTCCTGCAGAAGGAGAGGGGCATGGAACAGAGATGGGCAGTGCTGGGTTTACCAACCAGAAGGGATTGGGCTGCTGGGGAGTATATCTATGTACAATATATATTTAGCCAGCAGTGCAGGTATCGATGCTGAGGTTATTGGATATGTGTTGATGGAATTAAATCTTTGGTTTTGTTATTTTTTTTCTTCAAATGAAAGTTGCAAAATGGGGACGGGGGGGGGGGGCAGAGGGGGGGAAGCATCAATGAAAACCCCAAATGATCAATGCTGCTTTAGATGGCTTTGGCATGAAATAATAGCCAGGCTCTATTTGCTTCTTACTTTAGATAGTGTCATTAAAATTCTTCCATCCAAATTATCCCCTCTGAACAAACATAACTTTCCCAATTGTTTCTCTCTCCTTAATTGAACCCAACTCCCAGTTGGTTTTAGGCATGTTCTGCTACTTTACATTTGTGCCACAATTTGCCTTCCAGAACATTTAATTTCTTGCTTACTTGGAAATCTAATGTGTTGCCGGATGTTATGGCATATGGTTGCCTCACATCAATTAAAAACCAACATGGTCTAACCGAATATAACACCGACCCCTGCTTCTATGAATGGATGTTTGCAGCTGGGTAGGGATTAAAGCAGATTGTAATGGATTAGAGCAGGGATTAAAACAGCCTGTAATGGATACTGTGTTGGAGAAATCCATTTCTGTTCTTGGAGATAGACTGTGCAAATTGAGGGTTGTCAGATGGCCTCCTCCCTGACACCCAGCCATAAAAGAGGCCATGTTTGGAAACAAACCTGATATTCTGGCACAAATGGGAAAATCCCCTTTTCTGTGTGCTGGTGATGGGCACGCAGTTCGCGGATTGTGCAGGAGATGGGGGTGTTGCTCACGTTACCTTTGTCTTCCAGAGTAGGAAAAGGATTAGAGAGCAGTGCTGCTTCTCGCCTTGGCACCGAGGCCTCTGCCACGGACCAAAGGTTCTGAAGGAGCAGGTTTTGATAGACAGTCCTACATCATCAGTGGGTTTAGCCGTGCCTCAGCATCAAACAGTGATAAACAGGCTCAGATGATGGGGTTTCAGCATCTTCTTTAGAAACACTTGCCCAGGTATCTGCCCGAAAAATGAGAGCATGGGGTAATCTTGCTGACAGGGTGTGAGATGGGGGTGATATCAGCTGCAAGCAGCTGGTCTGCAGTCTACAGGTTAGGAAAGAGCTGCTATTGGGGCAGCAGAAGCACTGCCCTGAAGTAAATGCTGGTGAGCACATCACACAGAATGCCCATGGCATTCTGCACTATGTCCTGCACTGCTGGGCTCTTATGGTGACAGAGTGATGTGGTGGACACAAAGTAATGACTTGCATTGGTAGGATTTGGCAAAGGAGATACGTCCACAAATCCTGTTTTGGCATCAGTAGCTTGGATTATGGAGATGCTGCTGCACAAATGAGTAGCTGACCCAGGTATGAACAAAAACTGCATCTTAAACAGTGTCCAGCGAAGATGAGAAAGTATACATGACTGGGTTAGCTGCACAGTAACTAAGCAGTGCTCTTACTATCCCCATGGCAGCTCTGTGGTGGCAATAGTTCTGGATCACCATCCAGAGCTGTTCAGGAGCAGCACCGAGCTGCTGCTGGGCCCAGAGGGACTGGAGAAACTTTAACCATAACTCGGGGACAATGGCTGTGTGTCACTGCAGCAGCCTCACTGTAGGATGGCATTTGCTGGGCAGTGCATCCCTTTGCAGGGAACAGCAACAGCAGGATCCAGGGGCGGGATACAGGGGGTGGATGCTCTGTGCTCAGTCGGGGACACTGTTCTTGCAGTAGTCAACCTGGTAACAGAACTGCCATCCTTCCCCCTCCCTGTACTATGTTGTTCCTTTGCCAACAGTTGCAGAGTGCAGTCTTGGGGACCATGCAGCACAGCTCCAGTCCCTGGTGTGTTCAAATTGTGTGGGTGCTTGTGGATGGGCTTAGGCCCACGTCACTGTTCCCACACAAACAAAATGCCATCTCCTAAGCATTTTGGCAGCACTATTTGAAAAGCCCATTCCAAGCCAGAAATAACATCCATTGGGTAGGGAGTGGGTGATTTGCTTTGAAACCCCTTCCTCCCACTTTCCCCTCTCCACATTAGGATTTGCAGCTTTTCCAACCACCCGGCACCCTGGGCCCTCTTCACTCACTTCTCTCCCAGCCCCAGCTCGAGGTGTGCAGCTAACCGCAGGGCACCGGCTGGCAAGGACATCCCTGGCTCTCCCCCAAGCTGCCACAGCAATCACCCATCCACTTCACTCCCTGCTGGGCTGGGAGACCCATGTTAGGTGGGGGAAAAACTGTTGAGCGGTGGGGATAGCTGATGCAGTGAGTGGGATGCTGAACAGAACGCGAGTTATTGACACTTTTCAAAAGGAGGAGGCAAGGAGTGGTAGGAGGTCGACCGTGGGTTTGATCTGAAGGCAAAGTGCTGCCACGTTGCTGCAGTGAACCGTTCTGCAGGGACGTGGCACGGACACGCGTGGCTCTGACGAGGTGACCCCCGGAGGCGGGGAACGCACGGCAGCCGTGGGAGGAGGCAGCCTGCCCCAACGCACCGTGCGATTACTCACACCTCGTCCGGGGGCTGAGGCTGCGGAGGCTCCTCGGGTTCTGCCAGCAGAACGCAGGAGTCCTGCTGGGAGTAACGCTGCGCCGGGAGCGGCAGGGCTGCACTACCGTGAGCTGAGGACATCCATCATCCTCCCTCCTTTTCCCGACACAATCCCGAGACGTCGCTCCAGTGAGCTGCCTGCAGACACGGCCCTTTCTTGGTGACCCCACACACGTGCCGCCGCTCTCCCTGCCCCGCCGGTGCCCACGCACACGGCCGGGGAGCGCCGCTCGGGACGGCCGCATCCACGCTGCCGGAGCCGGCGGCGGAGCGGGGCTGCTGAGGGGCTGAGCGCGCTGCTCCACGGCGAGATTCAGCCAGGAGTTACTCATCCCAGCCTCCGCCCACGTACAGAGATAAACACAGGGTGAGGAATGCCTACAATGCTGTAAATACGCGCGCGTGTAAATAGACGTTCGGAGAAAAACAGTGAAGGACGGCTGCTTTGTCTCGGCAGCAGCACTCGCACCGAATCAGGAGGACAGGGCTGGGTGATGCTCCCGCCCCCGGCCCCGCTCCCGGCCCCCGGCGGCGCGGCTGTGACTCGGCGCTGGATTTCAGCGGCGCTTGGCAGGGCTCGGGGCTCCTCCCCCCGTGTGGTGTTACCCTCTCACTTGATCAAATCCTTGAACGTGAACAGTTTCACTGAAAAGCACTTTTGAAAAAAAAAAAAAAAAAATTCCCCCAACAACACGGAAGAACATCCACCAACCAACGGAAGAGGGGTTTGTTTCTTTTTCCTTTTTTTTTTTTTTTTTTTTTTCTTTTCTTTTTTTTTTTTTTTTTTCCTTTTTCTTTTTCCCTCTGGTCACCGTCTCAGAGGCTGAGAAAGGGGGAAGAGAAAGAAGCAGAGCGAAAGAAAGAAGAACATCTTGCAAATAATAATAATTATAATTAGAAGCCGGCCCCTTTCTCCTTAAAAAAAAAAAAAAAAAAAAAAAAGCCCTAAACGCAGCGCCTCACCCCCTCCCTCTCGGAGCCCCCCGACTCGCTCCGCAAAGGCATGGAGAAGGGGACTAACTGCTTTCCGACCTGCCACACCGTTTGCCTCGCCTGGATATGGCTCTTACTTCTCTCCTGGTGTTGCACCGGCGCCGAAATAACTTGCAGATCCTGCTCGTCTCCATCGCCCTCCTGGCCGTCCTCCTCGTCTCGCCTTAGGCAGGAACAGCGACAGCCACCGCCGCCAACGCCGCGGGGATTACGGAGCTGGCCGGGCGGCCGAGCGCGGGGTTCCACTGGGGCGGCGGTGACAGCGGAGCCGCTGCCGGTCGGGGAAGCGGGGGGCCGCGCGGGGCCGCGGGGCGCGGAGCTCCTCTCGGCTGGGGCGGGCGGCGGAGCGGCCGGGAGCCGGGGTTCGGTGGCCCCACGGAGCAGGAGGAGCAGCGAAGGGCGCCCGGCGGAGGGCGGCGGTCGCGGGGTGCCCGCGGCCGAGGGGCAGCGCAGCGCCAGGGCTCAGCCCCGCGGTCCGCCGGAGGAGGGGAGAGCTGCGAGGCTGCGGGGGGCTGAGGAGCTCCGGCTGGGCAGCACTACCTTCGCACTCACCGGGGATGCTGCGCACAACCAAGCTATGGTGCACTGGTCCGGGCACAACAGCAGCGTGAGTACAGCCGCACCGCTTCGGGTGGGACCGGAGGGGAGGGATGGGGCTACGCTCGCCCCTTCGGGTGCTGGCAGAAGAGGGAGCTCAGAGGGTGTTTTGCTGTCAGGGTTAGTGGGGATCGGACGCGTAGCGATCGCCCCATGTGAAAGAGAAAAGTTTTGCTGGGGAAGAAAAAGC
Source organism: Perdix hodgsoniae (assembly GCA_035772895.1). Lineage (NCBI taxonomy): Eukaryota > Metazoa > Chordata > Aves > Galliformes > Phasianidae > Perdix > Perdix hodgsoniae. The sequence continues at coordinate 1,357,806 of JAPSGF010000013.1, forward strand.
AAGAGGCACCCCCACCCTGCACCCTGCGCAGCTCTGCTCTGCGGGGTTACGACAGCCTGAGCGCCCCCAGGTGCCAGAGCTCGTTCCCTTCCTTGCTTGGGAAGACCCCCAGCTCTGACCCTGTCCCGTGTGCCACACAGCCGGGTCCCCGTGCTCTGTCTCTTCCTATGTGATGTTCACCTTGGCATGCTTCGCTGCCTCTGTGCCGGGGGGGGGGGGGTGAGTGATGGGCAGTGGTGACGGAGAAGCCCTCCGTTCACAGCTCTGCGCGCACAAGACGGATCCCATTAATTCATTAAGGGGTGAAAAGCTTCTCAGCATGCTGAGGGATTCCTAGAGGGTACAGGTAGCTTGAGCACAGGGGAAAGTTTGTGAAAAATCCATGGCATCTCATGCCTTTTCCCTGAAGTCAGTAATAAAGAGGAGCTGCCACATCCCTGAAAGTTTGTGGGGCTGTGGGGAGGCATCCCTTAACCTGCAGCAGTGCTGTGGTAGTGCAGGGCCCTCCCTCACATCCTATGCTGCAACACCCAGCAGGTGGATGGGTACCAAACTTACATTTTTTTTAAGCTGGTACCACAAATGCTATTTCTACTCCGCTGCAAAGTCTGTGAGCAGGCACAATCTAAAGGGCTCCTGGAAACCTTTATGTCTGGTGACAATATTCCCATTATTCTGATTACTGTAGCTCTTCGCTGCCTTGAAAATGCCTCTTTTATTGTTTTGCCGCTATTGGAAATGTGCATAAAGCAATTAGAGCCACAGAACAGATCAGCTGGATTTTCAGATATATCCCTCACGAGATTGATTAGTCATTAAAAAGCAAATGATCTGTCTATCTGCCTATCTATCTCTGCATCAGCCACAGCATAATAATGTGCCATTCAACCACCTTCTTACATTTTTTGACTGGAAGTTTTTCTCTATTTATTATTTCTGAGGCAATAATGCTGACAGCAATGTAGATGTTACTTTGATTTAACCAATTTTTAAAGGCAGTTGTGTTTGCCAGACATGAATTCCACTCTCATTAAAGATGAAAGCAAACATCCAAGAGAAAACAGCCTCATGGTATATTTTAGCACTACACTTGTCTCTGGGATTATTTATTTTTAATATAACGTGGCATGCAATAAAGAAAACAACCTACATGCCCTCTCTTTTGTTTCATTTCAGTGCTGAATCAAAGGTGTTGAGCAAAAGAAGCTCCCTCATCCCCTCCCAGCCTGGGTTCTGATTGTTGAGAGTATTTCTGATTAAAGTAGCAGAGAAAACTCATTCTGTAGGCATTTGTGGGGGGTGAAAAAAAAGAAAAAGTTATTTTTTCTAAGATACAAGAAAACGATTTCACAAAATTCCCCCACCTTCGTCTGCTTCTTTCATAGAAATATGCAATTTTAATTGCTAGCTTCATTTATTCTTTAACTCTGGATGACAGAGAAGACATAAGTGATAAAGGCAAACTTTTTGATTGTTCACGACTTTCCATTAAGATTTTGCACCTCAAGGTACCACGCACTGAAAGCTTCTGACTCAAAAGCATAAGGAAATGACTGGTATTTGCTGCCAGTGTGGTGTCCGTGGGAAGGAAGAAGATGCACGTTAAGAAATAATAGTGTTGCTTCTCGTGTTTTTTTCTAGAGTGGAGTTTGGCACTGGGAGACTTTTCACTCCTGTCTTTTGGAGAGCACACACTGCGTTCAGTGATTAATCGGATTTTGTTGTTTTTTTTTTAAGCAGTATATTATATGACTCCAGAGGGACAGTTAAATGCTTGAAGCTGAGCCCTTTCATTTATTATCAGAGAAGGCTGACACTGGTGCCTGACTCTCTGCTGCAGCCTGTTTTTTTCCTAGTTTTACTATTGGGTTGGCTGTGGCGTGGGGAGGTCAATCAATTTGCCCAAGGTCACGCAGGGAGCTGGTGTGACCTCTGTTCTAGCCACTTCTGTTCCCAATCTCTCACCCTAAGATATGCTAAGAAAGCATATGTTTTCTTAGTTCATAGTAGACAGAAAGCAGCTCGAAGCTGGCTTGAGAATGGCCAGAAGATTAATTCATGTCTCGTGACTGTGCTTGATGATTTAGTAGAGCACGTAGGACATCTGCTTGTCACTGCTTTTAGGCTACTGAAACAGAAAAGATGCAAATGGATTGCTTTTACCAGTTTCCTGTTACTTAAACAGACTTCATAACTGAGGCTTTTTGGCTTATGATTTATTAAAAACATGATCAACCACAGTTCATGCCATGAAGCAGTACATTTCAAATCAAGCAGTGGCAATCGGGGTTTCCTAAGACTGTACGCATTTGGAAAGAAGAGGGAATGATTGTTATAAAAAATTAATTTTTTTTTTTGTACTGGGATGTATAGATGTACAGACATTATAGAAGGAGATGTTTGTAGCTGCTGTATGTTCTGTTACCCAGAATATTTAGAATCTCCTGCAAGTATTTCACTGTTATTTTAAGAGCAACTCCCCCTCTTTTTCCTCTCCGCCTCTTCTTGCTCAAATCTCAATTTAACATATTAAACATATTAAAAAAATAATCCCTTCCAGGCAACCAACTTTTGTTTTCTCCCTTTGCAGATAGTGAGGTCAGGATTAGAATAGAGGCAGAAACCTGGTGAGATTGGGGAATTTGGGCTCTCTGCTTTGTCTTGCCCACGAGCTTTCTTTGTGACCTTAGGAAAGACAATTAACCCAGCTGAATCTCCTCTTCCATGTTAAATGAGAATAGTACTGCTTACCTCCACAAAGTGGTGTTGTGGAGCAGAATTCTGTTCTGTATGATACCTGAAGATCTTCAGGTGGTAATTACTAATTGGAAAATGCAAAAATAATGTTCAGCATAGAAATGAGGTTTGTGTCCTCTTCTTGTTATCTCTGGAGCTGCACTTGGCTTAATTCACTGGGTCTGATATAAGAAAAAGGTGACTTACACTTAAGAATCAATCTGTCCTATAGAACCATTTGTTGAGAGAGGTCGCTAAAGCTCTTGAGGGACCTGCTGTAGATCAGATAAAATGTTTTCTTGTTATGGCCTTTCTGAAAAAAAGGAGAATTTTTAGTGCGGGCTAGCATTATTCTCAGAAGATCTGCAAGACATTCTGTTTAAAAACCTTTCCAGTCTGCACAGAGTACCAATGTGCTGTTCAGTGAGCAGTTGTATCCTCTTCACTTTTTTCCCCTCTCTCTAGGTGGTTGTGTTATTGTATGAAATTTTTCCTCATTCTGCTCACCAGATGCTCTCTCCAACCTTTCTGTGAAGATAATCACAATCAAATTATCCTTTTTTCCTTTTTCCCTCACACGTACCTAAGATAAAGACCCACAAAAATAAGCAGCATCACTTTTAATGTTATAGTTTTAAATCTTGTTTCTTGACAATAGTTTTTTGTTTTGTTTTCAAGAGAAGCAGCAGACAAAACACTCAGGTTGCTCTGTTGATGTGATCCTTAGTGAAATGGTATGCTGGGACACCAGCTGTCATTAGGTTTCAGAGTTATCACTCTGATGAATGTAACTGTTTGTAGGAAGTATTTAATTCTGTCTATGCTTTTTTGATGGAAGCCCTGCAAGTTCAGTGTTTTGATCTGTTCAATGTAAGATGCAAAGATATGCATTCTTAGTCTTTTAACCTCTAGAAGATGTTTTCAGTCCATTTTCCAATAAGTGGCCTCAGCTTACGACCGCAGTGTACTTCACCCATCCCAGTGTGTGTTTTCTTTCTTTCTAGTAACAACTTCAGGCCAAAATTCAGACTAAAAGATGAGAATATGTTCCAGAATGCCACAAAAACAGAGGATATTTGCCTAAGGCACATATTGAAATTGCACTGATGCTTATAGTATGATCCAGGTTCTGGAAGTTGGGGAAGATAGGATGAGAGCTGGTAGATGGCTGGACAGGGTCTTGTTTTATCATGCCAGCCTACTGCTGCCATTTCTAGAGTTAGCATGATTGTGAGATTCACTCCAAGACTGGGAATATGAGAAGTCTTAGGCAGAGGAGTTTGATGAAGAGATGGCTAATAATACTATAGTAACCAACTGCTACCTGAAGTAGAATTAGAAAGATGAAGCTTATCTTACTGATAGAACATGTAATGTGTGACAACAAACACAAAATATGTCCAAGTGGACACTGAGGAAGAGTTCATTCTCAAAGAAAGTGTTGTTGCAAGTCTTTAGAATGGCTTTTAAGGCTCAGATAGACATGGTGATGGTGATAGACCTGCCCTGAACATGTTTCTGTGTTTCTTTTTCTCCTGCCACCAGAGATCCTTTTGCTTTACCTTGTGCTAGTTCTGAGGGCTGGCAGTGTAAGGCAAATTGTCCAAGTGAAGCCTGTCTTTTCCGGGAATGATTCTTCTGAATACTGTTGGCAGTGTTCTGGTGTGATCTGCTAATGTACTGGTGGTTTGATGCTGAGACATTACTCACTCCCATGGTGAATTACAAGCTGGGGAGGTTGATGGGCTTGCTGCCTGCCAGGTAGTTTTTCATTAAGATGCCTAACAATGCAGTGCACAATGGGCAGAAGAAGGTGGGCAACATTTGCAATTCCAAATGGACTGCTGTACTTGGAAAGGATGAAGGGGAGAAAATGAATCTTTAGGCAGGGAATGCTGCAGTTAGTTGTCAGCCATGGATAACTGCTCCAATACTCCAGTTGGATTCCACTCTAAAAAGTTTACTCCTAGACTGTAAGATAGTGGTAGAGCAATCATATTAACTTCACTGAAGTTGGTATATATTTTAATTGCTTTTCTAGACTGATTTTCCTCCTAGTGGCTTTTGCTTATGTTGAGGTCTTGTTGACCCTGAAGGGACACCAGCTGTGTCACAATGTCTCGATTCATTTCCATTTCTCCAGTAATGAAGTTTGCCACTAAAGCTATTCCACAGGACTTCAACAATCCATTTTAAATTCATATTCCAGTGGGAAAGATGGAGAAATAGAAATGAAACCCTCATGGTGCAATTGCTTTATGGTTGTGTTGAGTCAGTAAAGAGGGAGAAGGGCATCTGGAAAGGATTCTTTGGGCTATTTCTCTCCAGGCTGGCTTCATTGTCAAGTCAGGTTGATGCCTAGTTGGGCCACGTTGTTGCTTGCGTGCCTTGTGAAGTTGGCTGATTCCCCAAACCATTTCACTGCCCAGAGCAGCAAGTTGTTGGTATTCTCATAGCAGTATCCTTTCAGGCTTCAATAATTGGATTCAGAGATAAAGTTTTACATTGGTGGCTAAGCTTTCACAGTGAAAGCAAACAGACACAGCTATGTGATTCCTTTATTCACTTCTTTAAAAATGGAAAACATTCATCCAATTAGATGACAGTATTTTGAAAATGAGTTTGAACAGAGAGCTAAAGGTAGGCCAGAGAAACTTCTCCCAACAGAGATGTGATAAGGCAAATATTTTTCTAAAATGCAAAGCTACAGGAATATGAAACTTTCTGAGAGTTTCTGATTTCATAGCTGAATTTGTGGTAGAGATTATAGAAAAAAATATGGAAGCAATGTTATTTGAGGGGTAAAACACAGTTTAAGTAGCAAAGATCTTTAATGTTGGTTGTATTAAAGGATGCTAAGAACTGGTGTTGCAAACAGTCGAGAATTTACTTGTCATACCAGTGTCATGCTCCTTCAGCTCCCTGAATCTCTGTAGATGGAACGCAGAACAGTATGTGCTTATCTGAGTCAATGATCTCTTTTCAAGATTGAAGGCTAAACCTGAGCTCATGGTCGGGATTGGTTCCAGGGCAATGGCAAGAAAACTCATCAGCTATGGATTTAGGACTTGAGCTTCACTGGGGTCTGTTCAAGAGTGAGAATCTGTGTTTGAAGGTGTGGAGTCTGGCCTGCCTCTAATCAAGAGCATACATTAAATAACATATTGCTTGTGCAGTATTTAATTCTGTATTGCAGAAGTTCTCCAAAGCAGCAAAATATGTTTGATTGGATCCTTAGTGTAAACTGATGTAAGATTGCTCCTTGGGTTACAGCTGCAGGACTGTGGGGAGATGAGCTTCCTTCCCCTTCACTGGAAAATACTGCTTTGCTGATGTGAACACTGTACCTACAAACTTCTTGGTTTGCTTAAACTCTCTGTAGAATCTCAATGCAAATAGGTTCCCAAATCTCTACTTCCCCTCAACATCCAGAGAAAATTGCAGCATCATTTCCTATGCAAAAGGAAGGGTGTGGCAGTATTTCCTTTCCTGAATTTCTAGGGTACTGTGAGACTGAGGGAAGCAAATAGTTTGCTGGGTGTTTGAAGAGCGTGGCTGTATGTTTCAAACATATTTGATCAATAAACTGCTGTAGAAATGTTAAGGTCAGTCCCAGCCCTTGTGGCCAGCTGAGTCCCAGCACACAATGAAAATCAAAAAAGGTTGATGCCGAATAATCAGAACTCTTTCTTTTCTCCCTCTCAGTCTTGAAGGGGAGCTGATTGGTCTCCCGCTGGAATGAGTGGCAAAGCTGTCTCCTATTCATGCAGGGTCTCTAATGCTGGGGTCGTCGTGCTGTTTGCTCCTCTTAGCATTTAGATATGTGACTCAAATACTGGCCAGGTAGATCTGCGGAGTGCTACATGGCCTCCATGCCCAAAATAGCAGCACTTTTAATTAACTCCTGCATGATTTGGGTCCCCTGGGGTGCAGGCTGTAGGTGCTGAGTTGCTGCTGTGTGAGAAGCAGAGCTGGGCACTAGAGGGAGCGTGGGCATTTGCTAAAGGAAGGAAAATACTGCAGCAGGTGGGGAGGGGAGCCGGGCCTGGGAAATCCACACTGGAAAGACAGGCGCTGCTGAAATATTGATATGAAAACCTGCTTGGAGTCATTGACTCTGTGAAACTCCTGCTGTCTGGGGTTCCCTCTGCGACAGCAAAATAATCTTAGTGTGCACTCGGCCGTGGTGAAGCATCTTTCCCTGCCTTGTAGCTGATACCATCTCTCTTTTGTGTTGTCTCTAATTGCTGCTAGGCTTCTTCCTGGAGGTGGGAGCCCAGGGTCTCTCATCAGCTTGGCTTCCTGAACCCTGCAAGTGCCCCTGGCATCCCACAGCATGTGCCAGCAGTGCTGCTGGGCTGGGAGAAGGGTGGTATTATCCTCTGTTGTGCCAGAGAGCAGAAGTGAGTACACATCACCTTCTAAATGCAGTGCTCCATTTTGTATCTGTGAGTAGTCCCCCAAGGATGGCTGCTGATCTGCTCCCTCTCCTGTACTGTTCTCCAGTGGAGCTTTTTGTTGAGGGCTAGGTGCTTTCATTGTCCCTTTCCCCATGCCCTATTTACAGAGGATAAGCTTATCCTGATGGGTCTTTTCCTCTAAGACTCCACTATAAATGCAGATGTGGAGTCCCCTGTACAGGAGAGACGTGGACCTGTTGGAGCGCATCCAGAGAAAGGCCATGAAGATGATCCAAGGGATGGAACAATATCTAAAGGGAGACTATAATAAAGAAGAGGACAGATTCTTTAGTGTGTTCTGTCATGATAGGAGAAGGCAAAATTATTTCAAACTAAAAGAGGAGAGACAGATTGGATATAAGGAAGAAGTTGTTTTTTATTTTTTTATTTTATAAGGGTGGTGAGGCACTGGCACGTGTTGGCCAGAGAGGTGGTGGATGCCCTGTCCCTGGAGATGCTCAAGGTCAGGCTGATCTAGCTGCAGGTATTCCCGTTCATTGCAGAGGAGTTGGACCAGGTGGCCTTTAAAGGTCCCTTGCAACTCGAATTATTGTGTGATAACTTGATGAACACGAGGATGTTGCACAAATCTGAGTGCTTCTTTCCTTTTCTTTTGTGTGAGTGTGGAGGAGCAGAATGGGCAGGAATCCATCCCAGCCACTGCATGGTAGAACAAAATAACATTAACACCTCAGGAAGAAAGGTTGTGCTTACTTCTGTCTTTGGCACTAAAACAGATCTTTGGTGCTGGGAGAGATGGGATTGAGCCGCAGCAAATCATCTACATCAGGAATGCAGAGAAGAAAGAATGAGAGCTCTAATTGATCGTAGCCATTGTTTGTGCCTGATTGGAAAATCCCCCACATCTGTGATCAGTAACCTCCATGCAGGTAAATAGGGCCTCCTGACTGTAGTTCTGAGCTGCTTCTGCTAGAAGATGGAGAGAAAATCTTTCTATATGAGGTGGGTGTGTGAATTTCTGTGCTCTAGATTTCATATACTTTATGGTCAAGCCTCACCAATCCTGTGCTTACAGCATAACAGTGATGACTGTATACGTAAAGATCTTATGCTATTTCTAGCAATTGTACATTTCAAAGGTTACTAAGGAATGTAAGTAGTGCGGGCTGTTAATTTTATTTGGAGAAATCAGGACATGGAATATAGGAGTAATTTGCTCCTGGTTATGTTGGTCAGAACCAGAGCTGGAAGGCAACAGTTCTGACTCCTATCCCTTATTGATATGGGTTTTTAAGAATGAAGGTTTTGCTTTACTTCAGCTGTGATGTAGCTCACATACTGGATGCATTTTTTTGTTTATAAGAGTTTGTGTGAAAGAAAGGAAAAATGGGTGAGAGGAGCAGCTAAGAGTAGAAAGAACAGGACTCTCATTAATAACAAAGTGGAATGTGCTCAGCTAAAATCATTAACAGATTGATCAAGTTAAAGCTCTGCAAATTTCTGGCTGAAAGTGATTTAAAAGTATCTTCCTCTGCAGTTCTAACCCTTTTACCAGTATGGCTTCCCAGACTGAGGACTTAGTACTACTTAGTAAGTACTAGAAAGTACTACTTAATTGTAGTACTTTCAGGCTGGAAGAGAGCTGATACAGTGAGGCTGTGAGAGCCATGAATTCGGGCTTCCACTTAAAATACAGAGCTGAAAGGGGGGCCTTAGTTGTTTTATGATTCTGTGATTTTTGGATGATGGTAGTGGCAGGACATATATGGGTCTGTGAGCCTGTTTGCTTGTGTGTTTTGTCGTGAGATAATGCATTAGAATGCAAGGTTCAAGGGTCTTGTTTCCTTTTAGAGATATTTTCTACTCTTTGTATTGCATCTCCCAACCTTTATGGAAAAGTTGCTGTCCAGCCTGGGGTGAAGGATTTCTAAAACTAAATCTTCTTGCACCCTTGGATGGGTCCTGGGCTGGATTTCTCCCATGCCAGTCTTCTTTTGAAAGATGGGGGGCTGGGACAGTACATAATGTCCTTGTTATGGTGCCCATAGTGTCCTTCACTTTGTTCCTAGCTTGTTAAACACTAATAGTCTTTAGTGCTATGGTAGGAATGTGGGTGGGGGTGCAGAGAGGTGGCTGGGACCCTGCATTTGGTCAGAAGTGCTATCTGAACCAGCATAAGCTCTGTGTTTGCAATGAGACAGGGTTTCTGCTTCCATTTGGGTCTCTGAAGGCTGATGTAAAACACGAGTGTGAACCTATGAGTGAAGGAGCATGGTAACCTTGTGCACAGGAAGCTTTGCTCACAGCATGTGGCAGGGGAGGGGGCAAGCAAGCAAGCCTGTATTGGATAGGAGGTCTCTGAGAACCAGATTTGCCATCTGACCTGAAAAATGGCTCACCTGTGAGAAGGAAAACAGATGTGATAGCCATGCTGATCTTGAGAAAGAATGAATCTTGATTCCAGTAACGGTAATGGTTGGAGCAACATCAGGAGAAAGCCCTGTGGAATCAGTGTGTCTGGATCAGGTGTTACATAGATACAGACACCAGGGCTGGCAATTCTACTGCCATCAGTCAGACTTGTCTTAAACAGGAAACTTCTAAAAAGTGTGGGATATAAAATATGGAGGGGAAGGTCTGGTTGTGGTACCTTGCTGGTTTATGGTTTCTGCTGAGGGCTTTTGGTGATCTGCTCTAGTAACTGCAGTGAATGTTTGTCTACCTGGCCTGTGGTAGCTGCCTGCTCTCCAAAACATCAGGGGGGGAAAAAAAAAAAAAAGGCTGATCATCTTAAGCATCAGAAAGTTGCAATCTATTATTTTTAATCAATTTCTCTTTCAGAAGTTGTTTCTCTGTGTTTTCTTTCATTTCTGTTGAGACCCCTCTTGCAACTGCTCAATTGGACAAGAGAACAGCTGCCCCTTGGTCTGTTTGGCTGAGTATTACAGGTGTGCTTAGGCAGTTGTGGTCTGCACAGCAATCAGCCTGAGATCTTCCAGCTCTGAGAACAGTCACTGGGTGCCTTATGGTTCAGGCCAGATACTATTTTGGGATCTGCTTCTCCACTCAGCTGTTCTATATTTATTGAACTTACAGGAATCCTGTGCTGTGACACTTTTTCCCTCTCTGTTGAATTCAGTTCAAATTCATCAATAGATCCCAAAATTATTCCTCCCTAGCTAACATGTGAACAGATAGACATGATCTATTGCATCCAAAGATGAAGCCTGGCTTCTTTTTGAAGGCAACCTAAAACACAACTACAGTATCAGCACTGAGGAGGCTTTAATTTACTTAATTAATATTGCTCTCTCTTGTTTTTTGCCAGCCTGCTTGAAAACTGTTCCTTTAATCAAAAGGCAGCACTGCTGGCAGTGTAGCATTTTCCAGTTTGCTTGTACTGCATCTCTTTGTTCCAAGCTCAATTCTACACTTGCTTGCTTTTAATTAATTAAAGATTATCTTTGTAACTTGTTCCTACCTGACATGCTGCAAGTGACAAAGCCTGCCTTTCTGAGTTGCACTGAGGGCTCGTTCTAATGGCTTTTAGCTGTGTGCATGCACACTTTAATTTGGGCTTCCTGTAATGCTACTGGAAATGGAAAATAAATTGGATGAGGGAGAAAGTGTCATAGAAAGAAGAGAGAAGGAGGTGGATCTAACTCTAATGCTGAAGAATAAGATCAAATGATGTGTTGGTCAGTTTTCTTTGCTTCTTCCTGAACACGGAGCCAGATGTTTTGCTCCCATATGATGGTCCCTGCGGTGAACTTGTGCTGGCAGACAGTTTTGGCTACAGGGAAGCTGGTAGCTGTTTCAGGTTCATCCTTTATTTAAATGCTTTCCCTCTGGAGTCAGCCTTGTGCTTGATTTGTATGGATGCATTTTCCTTGTGCATCCTTCTGCTATGGCAGCTTTTGCCCTGGGCAGGGAAGAACAACAAACCTCACAGAAGGAATTGGCACCGAAAGTGGCGTGGGAGGGAAAATCTCTTGAGTGAAGCAGGCACTACTACCGGCAGCCTATGCCATATTTTGATGCTGTGTTGCTTTGTGGCTAAGTCAAAACCCCCCTCCGGGAGAGAAGGGAGGAGAGCGATTATGTGGAGTCAGTGTGTTAATGCTGGGATGTGGTCAATTCAGGTTAGATGTGCCATGGCTGAATGATGTTTGGAGGTGTCTCAGACAAGAGCTGGGCAGAGCAATGCTGTCAGAAGGCTGTTCTACTTACTTAAGTCAAAATAGTTGAATGGTTCACTCTCACCTGCCAGGGTGTATAAATTGCTGTCATGCAGGCAGAAGCTTTAGACCACTGGTAAAATGGTCTGTCCTGCTATTAGTTGCAGGGAGAGAAAGGATGTCAGTAAATACATTCAAGGGATGCTGTTCAGCTTATGCTCATGGCAATTTTATGCTGGTATTGGACTGACACAGCTTGATTTATGCTAGTGCCAATAGGATTCTAATGCAAGTATTTCGGTATGCAGCCTTTGTTTTGCCAGTGCAGGTCTCTGTTCATGTCTTCTGCTTCTTGTCATTAATTTTTCATTCTTCTGGAGTTTTGTTTTCTGTTCTCCTGATCTTGGAACGGTGAAAATGTGTTGCTTGATCGTGAAAACTATGACTCCATCTGTAGCTCAAGGGAGGGAGACCAAGGTATTGCTACAAAGTCAACTGCTATCTCTCTCCTTGTCCTGCATTGGTGGGAAATCAATTGGTGTAACATTCATGTGCAAGTCAGCTGGAGTGCATTGACATTGCACCTGTGTTGCGTATATTTGCCATCTGAACATGGATATTCTCTGGCTACCAGGAATTTAGGCGCTGTAAGATGAGAACTATTGAGTTGATCTTGCCAAGTCTCAGCATTTTTGTGCTACTTCTAATGAAAATCCAAATATGAAAATATATTTTAAACATTTGTGTGCTGGCCATGGTTCTGTGTTGAGATACTTGTCAGTTCCTACTGTTCATGGAATTCTTCCAAGTCTTTCAGGCAACTGTGTGCTCCCAATTTGCTGCTCACAAGGGGCAGTTGTTTTGAGGGGTCCCACCTTCTTGCTCAATGGAAGTCTGGGGAGTGGGCAGTTTGTGACAAGCTAACAAGGCAAACTCTTAAGAATTGTGCTGTGTATTGAGGTGTATGTAGCTCTTAAGGTCGAATGACTTTACAGCACAAATGGGCAGTGTGAAGGTTGTCTATTTATTAGAGTGAGTTCCCATTAACTCTTTTCCTTGACAGGTTAAATGTCTGTAGACATTTCTGTCCCTTGTCATACAAGATCAGATTAAAAGCCAGAGAATTCTTTGCATTTCTGTCAAGTTTAATAGGCTTTGGACACGTGCCCAGGAATATAAGATCAGATGTGCTGGACAAGACCAAAAGTCCATCTATTCCCAGTGTCACATCTGACATTGCTCAGTAGCATGGCTGTTTCTGGCATTCAATTGTCTGGCACATCTAGTATTTGAAATCTAACTTACATAGTACTCAGCTTTGCCAATAACTTGCTGCTCAGCTTGGTACTTTTGAACGTGCATAGAGTAACTGACAGAAGGCAAATACCATGAGCTTAATCCCCGACCCCCATCTCCATCCTGATGACTTCTCCATATCTGACTCACACCAAGCATAGACATACATTCTGATGAAAATTAAAGCCACCCTCTTTTTAAAATAATTGTTTAAAATATTTTTGTATAGAAACACTTCATTTAAATGTTTTAAATGAAGTATAATCATGGAAATAAATTCAGCACAGTTTAGTGGAGATATTAAGATATGCTGATTTTTTTTTTTACTCCCACTTTAATGTAAAAAGTCATGCTAGTTGTCTCTACCCCCTCTGATTTTTCTGCATTATGCTGTATCTTGGTATGCAGTTGGTAAAAAGAAGGTAGCCTCTTATTGGATGGAAGCAGTGAGCTTCATGGATCATAAACAGGCATTAATATCATCTGATGAAGGCCCTCATAGTAAGACTTGCTTTTCTTATTTACAGGAATTACTTGCTGATGTCAGTCTGTGAGACAGCTGGGCAGATGCTTACCTGTGGTTCTGAAGGTGGCTCCAGTGTAAAGGTTACACTTGGCAGTGGTTGTGGCGTGGTTTTTGTTGTTTTATTATGAATTTGGTAACATTTTCCACTAATAATAGCTGTTGGCAAAAACTAAATCTCCCTCCTTTTCTTAGTTCTGGTTGGAAGCACACCGCTCCAGGGCTGGGAGGTGTTGTGTTCAAGAGTAAAGAGGAGTTATCAAATCTAGATGACTTGGTCCCATTTTTGGGATCCAATAAAATATTTTGGCACATACGTTTATTTCTACTTGTGCAAGTGGAGAAATATATGAGCTCCTCTGTTATCCTTTATATTAACCACTGGCAAACTGTTTCTGGGTGTTCTTCAGTTTTCCCCATTCATGGGAGAGAACTGACCTCTGCAAAGCCTTATCAGACTGGCTGGTGAAAAAACTGGATGACCACTGTTGTTTACAAATAATGGCAGTTGAGGTTTGGGCTGGGATGCTTTCTCTTTTTCATCTTGCTGAGAATAGGTGGTGGCCACTGTTTAAGGCAGGCAGAAAAATAAATTTGAACCTTTCTGTTGTATCTTTCCAATTTTAATCTTACCATATAATGTAAACAATGTAAGAAAGCTGTGATGCTTGTGGCCTGTGTAGCTCTGCTCCCATCAGTCTACGGGGGAGCATAGTATAAGATATTCCAGTTGAATTCAATTTCTGATTTCCTTGTTGAAACAGTTTTGTTTCTAAATGGAGCTGGAGATTTGTCCTGGTGCTGTAAGGAGAGTCCTAGTCTGATTATTCGAAATGGATTAGTTCTGATGAAATATTTAGCCCTTAACACATTTAAAGTAGTGAATTACATTTTATTTGTTGATGTTGATTTTGTTTGTGATGGCTGTTACAATACAATTTGGAGAGGAATTCTGCTAAAGTGTGCTGTTGTGGTATTGCAAAATATAGTAATGAGTACAATATTTTGTTGAATTATTAATATCCACTGTGCCTGCAGAACCGTGTGTCAGACTTCAAATTTATTTTTATCTGAAGATTGACAAGTGGCATTGTTTTGCTCTTTTTGATAGCTTTTCAAATTATTTTTGTTAATTTGAGGGACAAAATGGGAAGCAGGAGAGATGATAGTCTTGCCACGTTTAGCTCAATTCCTCTCTGTAAAGAAGCACACCTAGAAAAGGGATGAAACGTTATTTCTCTTTGTCAGGTACAAATTCCTTGCAGTGGAAATATTGCAGTTAAAGGGAAAGATCTGTGGGAAAGCCAGGCAGAGGACTGACTTAGGCTACTGCTTCTTGAGCAAAACACCCTTGTCTTAGGCTGCTGTTTTCTTTCCTGCAGCTGGCTTTTTAATTTTCTTCATCCATTTCTTGATGGTCCTTGTCAAAGAAATCTGTCTAGGGCACTTCAATCTCTGTGGACCTTCAGCCAGGACAGACTCTAACCAGCCTAATATTTGGCTTCAAGTCAGGGACTCTGCTTTGGTCAATTCATGGTGGGGGTCTTGTGAATGATGGCAAACCCAGTTCATGAGACCTACCTCCCAGCCTGGGAGTGGTACCACTTACCTATTCCTTTCCTCGGCAGTGTTAAGATTGCTCCTGGGTGTTGGCAGACCTGTGCTTGGTCTGGTGCATGGGCACTGGTTTTATAGTTGGTATCCCTTCAGTACAGTGGTGTTCCATGTTCTTGAACACTTTTCCAGAAATATGGGCCTGGATTAGGGGATAGGATGGCACAAAGATACTTGTGGCAGTGTGGATGAAATCACCTCCTCTTGGGGAGGAGAGACATTTAGCCAGATAAAGACAGACCTTAATGTGCCAAGTGGTCTCTGGACCAACAAGTAGACCCTGATCTGTTCGGTTTTAAGGATGGAGCAAATGTGTTATAAATATAAAGGTCTCTCTTCATCTTAGAAATTGTTTTTCTACTACCCCGTTCAGTTAGAGTAGAAAAGCCAGGAGACTTCAGACAACCTCTACAGGGCAGATTGTACCAGTAAAGGGAAGTAAATAAGTGAGAATGTAGCAAAGGTTCTCTGCCCAAAACTGGAAGTATCCAGTTAAGCTACTTGTCCAGTTTCCCCCTTGCTCTCTGGGGTGCCTTTTGCAATTGGGAAAGGATTGCGGGCGTGCTTCTTCATTACTGGCAACCTGCATGTTTTCTTCTTCCTCCCAGCATCTTTGCTATTTTACTTAATTTTCCAACCGAAACTGTCTAAAGGAAGTCTTTGAATATTTGTGCCTCTCCTGAGGCACTTTGAAAGATTTAATTCATGAGTCTGCACCTGGAGATGTGCATAATACACATCTACACCCTGTTTGATAATAAATTGCAAACTCTATGAGAAGGAGATTCAAGTAGCAAAGGGAAAAGTGCTTTTAGAATCCTGGGCTTTATGGGGTGCAAAGCTTGAGGATGAACTCCTGGATGTATATCTTAGAGCAGAAAAGCTAAGGTGACTCCATAAGTTGCAGAAAGAGCTTTGGTCATGTCTGAAGTCACCTGGAGCAAGTGAGTGCGTGTGTCAGATAATCAAGCAGTGTAAAAGCTCTAATAAAGTCTGTGTAGCAATACACATACAGATGTATATATATTTTGGAGAGTAGGGTCCCCTGAAGTTGCCTGTGCTAGGCTGTGGCATCAGTGGTTCCTGTCCATCTCCATGTCCTCTTTAATCTTGGTCCCTTCTCTGTTTCTGTTGTGTTGTCTATATCCATGGGTAGCCAGCAGTGAAGGGGGAAATGGCAAGCATTTCTCCAGGGATGACTCTTAGCTTCCCCAGGGCTTTGCACAGTTTGATTAGCTCTTCAGCCTCAGGGCAGTGTATGGGGAAATCAGGGGTCTCAGCTGGGCTCCCTGGCTGCTCGTAGGAGCAGTCTCTCAAGTCACGTGGAGGTTTGAGTGAAATCAGTTTCATGCTGCAGGGGGTAGGAGAGACAGGTGCTTTACAGGGCCAGCTGATGATTCAGTTGGCTTTGAACAGCCTGCATAAGAACCAATCACTGGGGGGCTGGAGCTGGCTTCAATCTGCCTCAGGTGTTCAACTCACAAAGAAAATATGTGAAGAGGAAAAGCAGATATCTCTTCTGCTTGTGACTAATTAAGAAAGTTGGAAAGAAGGGAGTTGGGGTGGCAAGTGACAACAAAGCACGAGTCTAGGAGTGCTACAGAAGCTGGAGTTCAAATAAGGACTCATTGGTCATAGGGATGTCAAGCACTCTTCAGTTAGCTTGCATTATGCTCTTAGCCAGAATCATTCCCTAGGCTTTCTCGTGCTTGAGGGAGGAGTGTGGTCTTGTGACTTACTTTAGGTCAGCATGTTAGCCATGCTTCCCCATGCTGAACCAATGGTCTCCTAAGCTTGTTAGGTGCCAAGCTCCCATTGATTATGCAGACACTGAGGCACTAGAATTCACTGAGAAGCTCAAAGAGAGAACAGTTTTCAAAACAAACTCACCATGGGAGAAATCTTGAACCTTCTGTTTAACCACGAAGGTGTCTCTCTGATGGTAACAAACGTGCCACAATGACTACGTAGGGAGGATATTTGGATTTGTCATTGGCTTCACAGGGTGAATAAAAACACTTCAGCACAGTGTCAAAGCTTTGCAATAAAACAACTTTCCCTTGTGTATAGGGCTTTATCAGAAAGAATTGATGGTAATAAATAGGTGAACTGGATCACAGATGTAGAAGGTTGTATGTGACAATTCTGGACTACAAGCAGATGATACACTGAATGAATACACCATCTTGATCCCTCTATCTACGTGTAGCAGATCTGCCCTGGTAGCAATACCTCTCTGTTGCTTATCTGTAACACTTGGTTCTGGTGCTTATTGCTTCTGTTTTGCCATCAGGCATTAGCATTTTGCTTCCACTTGCTATAAAACAGATTTTGCTCATCACTGCAACAGGGTATGATGTAATTGCAACCACCCAAGGCTTGCTGTGAAGCTTTGCTTACTGAAAAAATAAATGGGAGTTGACTCGTCTTTCTTTAGCTTTCACTTTCATTGCAGTCTTAAGCTGTGAAATGCTCTCATGGGCTGATTGTCTCGGCACGGATATTACCCATCTCTTCTGAATTTCCAGATGTCTAGTTATATGTATTTATATGCATGTTACTGAGAATGCGATGGAATCAAGTGGTTCTTGCTTGTCTTTCCCTGTTCTACACTGTAAAGTTATGGATACAGGGAAAATAGTCTGCTTCCAGGCAAGGATTACTGATTGCCCCTAACTAAGATGCAGCCAGCCGGGTCTGATTTGGGTCAGATTCTGGGGGTGTGCAATTCCTTTCAGATGTTACAGCTCCAGCAAGCCCTAAGTTCAGAGTGGAAAGGTGAGGGGGGATTGCAGTGTGATCCACGCTACTTCCAAGCTGTTCTGCAAGTTAAGCATTGTCCTTTAGAGGTGTTGTCCTGATGTTACTTAAGTAAATTCTGTTTAATGCCACCTGTAAAGAGTTAGAAGTATGCAGCCTGATGTATCTTTGGTTTGGCTCTCAAGAAAGCACTGGAAGATCTCAGCCTTCCCTGGAGAAAGTCAAGTGTTAGTCTGAATTTTGGGCAAGGCAGAAGCTGAATAAAGCAGAATGAATTTTTGGGCTGATGTGGGGGACATGTTCCATTGCTCTGATGTTGGTGTTCTTAGAGAAGCAAATAGCAGTAAGTAGAATGGGTATTTTGTTAGGAAACTACATATTAAAAATTTATGTAGAAGTATCTTCCCCAAATTGCTTTATTCTTTTTGCAGCTAGACAGAGGAAGAAAAAAGAAGGAAGGTGCAATGAAAAGATATTAAAATGTTTTATTAATATATAATCTAAAGTGACTGTACTTCTGGTATTTTTCATTTTTAGGTGGCATCACTGGAAAAAATATTAAAAAAATATTAGTCCTACGAAAAAGTTCACATTACTGTTTAATAGTTTTATGGCAAATATTAAATGAGAGAATTTTTATTTAAACAGTTAAGCCATACTTATTCTCATTTTAAAACTGGAACTGGAACCAAAGCCACAAATCTTTTGGAGAGGGAGAGTGATTACAGAATTCCTATTGATGTATTTCTTGCTGTGATTGATTTTCCAAGAAAACACAAAATTTCTAGGAAAGTCTCAGTTTTAGTCAAAGGATTTTATAGCAGAATACTTCATGGCTTTTTCTTAGGAAATTGCTTTGAGTTTTGATTGCTCACTGCTGGAAGAAGTGTTTTAAATATTTTGAGCACTTTTTAAAATTGTGTTTTTAAAAATAGGGAAAGTGCTGAAATTTTAAATGGAAGCACAAAATACTTTCCAGTCTGCTGCAGTCATAAATAAATCTGTCAACTTCTATAATCTAAGCTAGGAAGTTTAAATATCAAGTATCATGTGCTGAATGTTTATATTGAACTGCTTGCAATCAATCCAGAGGGTCAACTTTTAAAATGTCAGAGGTTTGAATAGTGTGTGTTGACAGGAAGCTGAGATTTGCTCAGAGGATTCATACACAAAGATGCCACTTTCCTCAAGTATGATGTGTGTGGCAGATCGGATACTCGGTCCTTGCAGGCAGCATCTCTTAAGGTATTGGAACTGTCTTCAAAGACTTCAGTGTGGTTGGGTATGGAGCACTGGAGCCAATTTTTTGTTACCAATGTGTCAGTTAGGTGCTTTGGCCCTTGGTACTTTTGAAACTATTTTTTTATACTGATGAAAGAGAACGGTTGCAAAATTAGGTGAAGCAACGACTATTTCAAGTGAAGTTCTGTCTAGCCTTGAAAAATTGGGAAGGAATTTTATGTGCTTTCAGAGCAAGAGTGCACAGTGGTGAAACATGGGATTGGCAGACTTTGCAGGATCTTGACAAGCTCTGATCTTGAATTTAAAAGCTAACTGTTTGCTGTCATGCTGATTTCTCAGCCTCTATGACCTAACTTGGCCTAACTGCAATGGGATTTTTTTCCCAAGGCCCAGGGTGAAGCATCTGAGCTCAGACTATACAGCTGGTGATGATGAGAGAAGGCTGGGGGACACCTGGCTCCAGTCTGCCACCAATCTGTTTGCAATGCTAGCCAGGTCTCTGAAGGAAACTGAGGGATAACGCTGCTCTCAGTCTGTGCCTTCCTGTACTGATCTCTTGGAGAGAGATTGGCAATCCTGTCGTTTTCAAGCGGCTCCTGAAAAAAGGTAATCATTTGAGTACTTTTGAAGCAGATTTTGTAATATTCTTCCTTTGGACCACAGATCATAGTTTCTGGGACAAATCTGTACTGTGTGAGCCCCTATATCCAGCATGTTAATCCTTGGTGAGTTTAGTTTGTTTTCCTCTCTTAGCTTTTCTAGCATTTAGATATATTTGTTAATCAGTGGCTGTCCCAGGTCCTTCCTTAATCCAGGCTGGAAAATGATGCACATTGAAGATTTCTACTGCAGAACTGGGATTCCTGCAGGATGGGAAGGGAGCTGCCCACAAGGACTGAGACATTTTATTCCTTTGGGATTTTTGCCTACTGGTTAATGCCCACTGCCCAGTGCTTCTGTTGTTTGACTCCTGTATGGAGCTAATAATCTTTGCCCAGAGAATTCAAGGTCAGCATCCTATTGATGAGATCCCCCAGGCTTCTATCTCCTCTCTCTCCAAGTACTCTGAGGTATGTTGCCCTGAGTGTTGGGAGAAGAGCTACTGTGGAGGTGTTACTCAGCGTGTTGTGGGCTGTGCTCTGAAGGAGTTGAACTGCTCTTCTCTGAGCCTAGATGTTTGAGAACATGCTGATTAGAAGTAGGTAAAAATAGCAGCGTAGGAGGATGCATGCTGAAAGACTGCCTTAAGTAGGCAGGAGAAAATAGAATCTCTGTTGATTATCTACACATGCACACGTGATGCTGGGAAACTCCGCAGGGAGTTGAAAAATGCAGCAGCCTCTGGTGATCTCCTCGAAGTACTGGTGGGATGGTCTGTGAAATGTGCTTTACAACTTCAGTCATCACCCCCAGCATGTCTGGCTCAGTCTTCTGTAGTTTGTTTCTTTTCCCCACCCCCATCTGCCTGCTCTGCCAGAACCTTTTTTCACCTCTAAAATCTTTATTTCTGGAGATCCTTTTCCAAGAAGTTGCTCCTTGTCTGGTCTTGGAAGCGAACTGAGTAGCATGTCCTGTGCCAGCCTTATCCTTGTCCAATATGAGTCTAATGTGCTCGCATTAAGTGTGATGGCTATTTCATGGTGCTGGATGATGCTATTGAACAGAAGTCAGAAGGTGTGGGGCACTGAGGAAGGGGTGTACTTGGGATTCTTAGGATTTCAGTACACTTTTAAAATTTTAAATATTTGAGCTGAGACATCTGCTGTTTGCATGTTAAGATTCTTTGGTGACTGACTTATTTGTCATATACTTATTAATGGATCTTTATCAACTGCTTTTTCTCCCTGGTACCTGGCAGAATACTGAACTGTAAGGACAGTTTGTGGAGATGATATGCTGCAATGTATGAACTTTCACCCCTGTCCACTTCCATTCTCTAATCTCTTCAGTCCTCATTTACCTTCCTTAGTGGCTGGCTGTTGTTTCTCAGTCCTGGCTGTCTGTCTGCATGACACACATCTCCACTCTCTTTTTGATTTGCTCATTACTTGGCAAACTGATACATCTCGTCCCAAGCAGATACTGCCAGCAACGAAACAAACAAAATAATACAAACTTGGTTGTGTTCGTATTACGTCATTTGTTGGGGACTGGCAGAAATCAGCAGTTACCAGCATTGCCCTCTGCTCAGGAACAAAAGGTAACTTATGTCTAAGGAAGTGCAGTCTTAGTGCTATGGTCAGACAGGACTACCCTGAAGTGGGAAGCATCTGCAGGAGAATGAGAGGGCAGTTGGTGGATTTGGGTTTTGATGAAGGGCTCAGAAAAGTGCTGAAGGCTTCAAGATCTCACTTTGTGCTGTATGTGCTTGGAGTTTTCAGAAATAGCTCTCAGTTTGGGATTTAGCAAACCTTTATCACTGTTCGCACTCAAAATTAAATCTGTTCTGTGAGCATGGGGGCAAAGAATTAAGACCCGCAGTGCCAGCTCTGGCCAGTTAAGCATCCTAGACCTAAGACCTTGAACTCTCAGAGGATTTAATTCCTCTGACTATCCACTGGTGGGAACTCTTGAGAATTGAAAGGGATTCTCTTGATATAGGCATTCATGAATTTGGGTGGCTAGGGAGGTGCTGAGGCACTTTAACTGTATTCCTTCATCTAGACAGTTGTGCTGATTCTTTGCATCCAGTTCAAGCCTTTAACTCTGTAGCAACCACATGTGTATGTTGGCCTCTTCCGCATCTTTCATTGCATCCCAATTGAAGTGCTGGAAGTGATCGAGTGATGAATTTTGTAGAGTCTGAACTTCTCATATATTTCAGTGACCTGTTGGCCCTCCTTGGATTAGAGCCCATCCTAAAGTAATGCAAATTTGATTTTTTTTTTTGTGGGTGTTTTTCCTTGCTCCCATCCATTTGCTCTCTTACTCAAGTAGTGTGTGTGTTTTTATGGTTATTTTCCTCAGTAACAGAGATATTTTTTTTCCTCCAAAAATTCAATGGAAGCAAGGAAGGCTGTAAACCACTTGATATAATATTAAAGTATTCATATACTCAATTTCTATGTCTTTGAAAAGAAAATGCAAACTTGCAAGTATGTGTCTGGGTTAATTATCTGGAGAAGAAATAATTAGCAAGTACTTGTTTTGTTGTTTTTTTTTGTTTCTTTTTCTGCTGCATTTCTTCCTCTTCCAAATACATAATACCTTCTGTTCAGAAGAAAACCAGCTTTGCTGTTAAGAATGAGATTTTTTTGAGGTAAAACTGAGTCTAAAGACAACATCATGAGGGTGAACCAATAGCCAGTTGTTATCTGAAGATATCTACAGGTTTCCTGAGCTGTGGTAGCTGACTGGTTGTTCATTACTCCCCTGCAAAGAGGTAACAAAATGTGTTCTCACAAAATTCAGCCAACCTAATTTGCTTGGCCTTTGGGAATAAGCTAGGAATGTTGTCATCTGAAAAGCAGTAATTTTTTTTCTGCAGCATAATTGCTTGTAACTGGTCTGTTCATACCCTGGATTCCTGGAGGTGCTAATGTCATTTCTTTGGTTTTTTTGCTGTTTTTTTTTTTCTTTCTGAAAATGTCCCTTAATTGCTGTCTGAGATGTTTCTGATCAGCCAGGTTCTATTAATCTCCTGAACACTGGTGGCTGTAGCAACATAGCACTCTCATTCAATTTAAAAAACAAACAAAAGGAATAACAATACCTCAAACCAGGCAACTTCTCTATAGTGCTGAATGTTGCTTTCTTTTTGTCTCTTTGCTGGTAACAGTGGTTTTGTGACATGAATGCTACTGCAAATTGATGGCTGCCTACTACTGTCATTATTTTGTTCTCTATGACAGTTTTGATTCCAGTGTGCCCACAGGGATCAAAGAGCTGTAAGAAGATGTTTAGCATAAAAGGGAGTCTCAGCGACACTGGTCAAATAGTTCTGAATTCCTCTACTCTAGAAAATGGTTCTTGCTGATTCGTTATAATGTTCAATTTTTCTGATCTTTGTGTAAAGGAGTGGGCTATTGAATGCAGAAGGTTTGTAAGATGTGGTCTTGCGATCAGATTTTAATGGTTAAGAGAGCTTTAACAACATAAATGATTGTTGTTGGAGAAACTTTGCCTTGCTCCAGTGTGAGGTCATACAGGTTCTTGTGTTCGCTAATTAAATTTGGTGATATACTTAGTTGACTTCCTTTCTGTCTTCCAAACAGCAGTAGTCTCCAAGCAATGCTAACTTATCCCCATGGAACCCGACTGACCAGCTGAATGACTGTGCCAATTGGATGTGGCTACATGAAGATGACTGAGTTGACTGTTCCTTTAATCCCACATTTGGGAACTGGTTTATCTGGACAAGTAGGTACAGGGAAGAGGTTTTTCTTAATAAAATGTTGAAGACTCCTTTTCTCCCCTTGAGTACAACTGTTAGTGCATTAATAGACTTCAGAACATCCCTGGATTGTACCTTGTGGTAATATTGGCGTTAATTTCACAGGAAAATGGGGAAAGCCTTGCCATGTAATTCTGTAAGGACTGGCAGTAGCTTCTTAGTTCCACAGGCTTCCAAGGGTTAGGAGGCTAGAAGATGTGAACCTCACAAACCTTTAATGTGTCTTGGAACTTTGATTGTTGGAAACTCAAATAGTTCAACCTCCAAGGATTTAGCTCTGTTCTACACTTTGCACTCTGCCATATAACAGTCAATTGATCCTGATGGTTGACTGAGAACCGGGAGGAATCTTATGTTTCAGCAGAGGTGCACTGAGATGGATGTGGTTCTGCAAAGCCTGTTGAGTTGATATTTACTAGGAAGGAGATTGTTGAAAGCTTCTGAGAAGCTGTAGTTGCAGCTTGCAATTAGGGGTAGAGATTTCCTGGTGGTAGGAGTTGAAGGAACAGAAGCCACTCCCGTTTTTGTTTTTGTTTTTTTTTCTACTGTACTTGAATAATACTGATGGACATTGATTCTCAGAGTATTGAATTCCTATACGTGAAACCACTGGTATCGGCAGGAGCCTTGTTAACCTCAGCGCTTCATGGAATTGGCGATTTGTAGAAAACAAAGAGATAATTATTCTATGTGACCGATACTGATGACTGGAGATTGCAGCAATTCTACTGTCTGGCTCCTTTTGGGCTCAGGCATATCTGATTTTTTTTTTTTTTTTTTCCTTTGCTTGCGCCAGTGCTCTTGAGAGTAGGTGCTATTTTTTCTATTATGATTGCATGTTGAATAATGCATTGCATGGAAAGTGGATTAAGATGTTTTCTGGGAGCTCTTAGCCGTTTCTTTGTGATCTTGCTGGTTTTGCATGTGCAGAAATGACAGTTTGTTGTGGGATACCTTTTACTACAAGGAGAAAAGTAGAGACTGATTTGTCTTGAGGGTGAGCTGTGGAGGAAGGCTTGAACCCTGGAGGCAAGTAGGAGATTCTCGTCTCCAGAGACAGATGGTGCTGGATCAACTAGCTGCTGAAAGCAAGGATTTTAAATTCAAGTAGGTCACGGGTTCAGATATCAAAGCCCCAGCTGAAAAGGAGGGTATGAGCCCCCACTGACTGGCACCTAAGTGTACCTTGTGCTTGCTGATTATCTGCCTTGGTGATGGTTGGAGGAAACAGAGTTAAAGGAGCAGCTGGCTTCCTGCTCTTTGTCCATGAAGCAGCAGGTGCTTGAGGACATGGCAGTGACTTGCTGTGTGTGTGTGTGTGTGTGTGTGTTCCTGGCTGTATACTACTCGGTGGCCAGAATTGATGGTCTTCTATTACCTGGCTCTTTTTACCTAGCAGTTAGGTTATTTAGAGCAAAGGTAGGCTTATGGGCCTAAATCATCCCTGTTTAATGGACAGCAGAAAATGAGCTAGAGAAGATGATGATTTCCTGCCCTTTTCCTTTCAACCTCAGCCTTTCATGTACTTTCCCCACTGTGCACCAGAAGCCTTGGGAAAAGATGGTAAGGTATAAGGGAAACAAATCTTTTCTGCCTTATAGAGATTGTCTTCTCCCAGGAAGCTTTGTAAGTCCACCTGGAGTCTTGGTGTCCAAAGGTTTGAAGGAATGGATGCTCTTATCTGTGGATCTAACTTTGTGAGGCCCTATATAGTGACCTAAAATGAGAGCAGGCAGGAATCTGAACTGGTTTATTGAAGGCTTGTGAGTATTCATTTCTTTTGTTTATTGCTGTTGTTTTGTCATGCAGTCAGGTGCAGATTTTGCCTCTTCCTACTCATCTTTCCCTTTTGGAAAGAGAAAAAAGACAAATGAATTTTGTCATCTTGCTGCTCTGGGAAGCTATATACTTTGATTAGTTATCAGCCACTTATGATGTTGGGACTTCTTTCAAGACACATTCCAAGGTACACAATGACTCCTAGGGGAAGCTTTATGCTTTGTAATCCTCATTAGTCTTTAAGTGTAGAGCTCTTTTTAACTGCTTTTGCTGTCCAGTGGTTGTTTTCTTTTTCTTTTTAAAGTCAAGTATGGGGATTTCCATTGAGTGTTTTTTAGTATGTTTTTTTTTTTCCCTCCATGCTTGTTTCACCAACTGTTTGTTATTCCCACGAGTTTTTTTTGCTTCTTCCTTCATCTCTTTCTTAATTTCTTTGACCAGTTCTACTGAAGTTACTTTGGGAAAGAAAGTTTGAGGAAGTTTGCTTCACTGTCTATTGTGGTTGGAAAAAGGACAATTATTTAGATCAAGAGCTTAGAGAAGTACTTGCTTTTGGTCTAAGATATATGCTATTAGATGTTTGTTAGGAAAATTATTGACAGGCTCTAATGATTTGGTACTGAAATGTTTTTAAGTGGGTTTTTTTGTGCTTTAACTCTTCATATTTATTGATCATTTGAACGTTCTCTAACCTTAGACCTTCCAACAGCTTGTTTGGTGGTACGTTACATGTATATCCTTTTTAAAAATAGATAGTGGAAAGTGTCTTCAATTTGGGCAAATGTATTCATAAAGCATTTTGGTGAAGGACCTGAAAGCAGAAAGAATAACTTTGTCCTGTTATCACTGTTTTGTTTGCCAGGGAGTCAAAGTTGCTTATTCACTGAGCTTCAGCAAAGATCAGATTATCTGAATTCATTGTTTACCTGTTTGTGGTATTGGGGTTATTTGTTGTTGTTCATTTGTTTTTGGTATTTTTTTATGTGGGTATATTTTAGTATATTTTTTTATGTAGCTTTTTTATGTGTATTTTTTATTTTTTTTTATTTCAGTGCTGTTTACTGCATGGCAGTGGCACAGCAGTATTAGCATTTGCTATCTTGTGGAATGATGCTTTTGGGAATGAATACTAACCAAAGGTTCTATTACAGGAACACCTCTCAAATGGAAATGGAAAAAACTGGCTACAGAGGTTTTCAACTCAATGCCATTCACTTGCTGCCAGCAGAGGCTATGGCATTGGATTCTGCTGCAGCCCTGTTCCTGTGATCTCCTTGGGACAGTGCTGCTGTGGGGTCAGCTTGGTTGAGGAGTTGATCCCTTGCCTGGGAGACTCAAAACCCCCAGACTTTTGTGAGATTTTCTGTTAAGTTTTCCTCTCTATGAATCTGTCATCCATCTTAATCAGGCTGGGTACAAGGACTTCAGCGGGGATGAATAGCTTGAGGATGAGCAATGGCTGTTGCTTCCACCGATATCTTGTGCTTATGTTGCATCAAAGTGGCTATGTAATCAAGACCTCAGTTTATTTCTTTACTGAACAGACAAGTATGCTGTTTAGTTACATTTCAAGGTGTTACTTTTATCATAAGCTCATCTACCCTGTTTACCTCTACAGATGTTCTACTTATGTTTTTCCAATGAAAGCGTTTCTGGATGAAGCTGCCCCAGTGTTCCCCACTGAATGGAGGTGTGCTGTGTCTCATGACATCTCTCAAAAGGTAGCATTATTCTCAGAGAATTTGGAGCAAGACTGCTTCTTTCTTAGAGATTAGTAGGTAAACTCACAGGTAGCCAAGAGTTGATCAGAATGGGGAAAAAAGTAAATAAATTAAAAAAAAAAGGCATTTCCTGCTGCTTTTGTTCATCTGAGTTGCAGCGTTGACTGGGAGGATCCAGGTCTTTCCAGCTGGAACAGCCCTGCTGCATTGTGTGTTTATTTGAATTCACGCTTGTTTGAATTTATGCTTATAAGCGTGCGCTTACTTGAAGATTTGCGCACTCGAGAAAATAGTTTCAAGTAATTTGGAAGTCATTTATTGGAGCTCTGGCCACCACAGGTGGTTTTTGTTATCTTGCCTGTTGTGACTCAGCACGCTGTGAGGAAATAGAGTAGAGAGCTTGGGAGTTTGTTTAAGGCTAATAATTCAGCAGCTATGCTTTACTTCCAGCCTGATTCTGAGCTGTTTAAGTGCAGATTGGCTCTTCTGACTTTGTAAATGTTGCTTTGCACTTAAATGAGCACTTGCTGATTGTGGATCTACTTCTCACTTGGTGTCTGTGATGGGGGTGGTGAGTGTTCCTTGCTTTTCTTTTGTCTTTTTAGCCAAAACATATTTAGCATTTTCTAGGTTTCCCACCTTCAACAAGATCATTCCAGACCATGCTTTGGCAGCAAGGGGGGACAGGATGCTTCTATTTCAGCTTGACTCTGAATGGAGGCTTCATCCTTCTGGAGCAATATGGCGCTCAAGTAGGAGAGTTTGAGCAAATAGTCCAGAAAGATATTAACTCTTTCCTCCTGTGTACTGGTGACTACAAAGTCCTTTGCAGACTGGTTAAATGTTTTGCCTTTCAGGCAGCGCAGTGAAAACAGATCCATTTGTCTATATCCTTTAGCAGATGTAGGATATTGAATGGTGAATGTTTTCCCTGCTCGTGAATCTTGGGAGGATTCAGCTAGCTGTCTTTGGTACTCATTTCTAATTTAAATGCTGGTTATAAGTGGATTAAAGGACGAGTCTCACAGTGGTTTTACTTTTTTGGAGTAGGAAGGTGTTGTGAGTGATCTCTTAGGGTATTTCCTCATCTGCAGGAATGAGGGAAGAGATGGCTGGTGTTTTCTGGGCTGACAAGTGCATTTGCTCTTTTTGTCTCTTTTCCTTAGTTATTGGTGAGTTTGTGGGTAGCAGCCAAGAGGTATCAGGAGTTATTTTTCTGCTGGAAGGGTGGGTTAGCACCTGGTCTCCCCAGACTTGAGTGGAATGGATCTGTGAACTAAGAATGCTCAGGAAAATCTCCATAGGAGAAATCAGTGTAGCTTTTTTTTTTTCTGTAGTCCTAGGCTTTACTCTGGGGTGCATCTTCAGAATACATTGCTGATGCATGTTGCAGTAACTCATTAAATTCAGAGACACCTTTAACAGACTGAAGTTGCTTACCTGTGACATATAGACCACAACAGCAGCCTATGATAGATATGTTGATGTAGGTAAAGCAATTTGACTAATTCATGGCAATTAACTAACTTGTTAAATTGAAAATGTTTTTCTACTTGCACGTTGTTCATTGGCAATTTGGGCTTTTCTCAGGTTTACTCATTCTTCAAAATTATCTCTTATGTATCTCCTATGACTCATTATTTGTCCATAGATGACTCATGAGATCTTTCATACAAGCATTTGACATGCTGATTAATTTGAATTATCTTTGTAGGTCATTAAAATTGGTTCAATGTTTGACTGAACATATCCAAACATTAAATATATGGCATTAGAATGGTTTTGATCAATCTGTGCACAACTATGAATACTCATGTGAAATTTGTTCCTTCTATGATCTTCTGAACTTAAATGTGCTCACTGGAAGTATCTGAGGAAAGATTGCAACAAAAAATGCTGTAACAGGATTAGGGCCAGATATTTCAGGCTCTCTGAGAAAGGAGAATGCTGTTGGGCTAAGCTTTTGGCAGCCTCTTGTAGTAAGTTTTCTATGGATACGTGAAGATCTGTAAAAACTGTTTTCCAGAAATAGCTTATTCAGTGTTCCACTTTGCTGCCAAGCAAGTCTATAACTGTAGGTGTGTGCATGAAACTGGATGCTGTCAAGTAACACTGCTGCAATCACTTGCTTACCTCACATCTGACCCTTTAATGCTGATTGATGTTCATCCTTTTTGTGTGCTAGAGCTAAACTTTGGAGATGAGAGCACCCATGTCAGCTGAAGCTGGTAACTTCTGCACCATCCTTCAGCAGGGAGTTGTGCTGAGAGGGTAGAAATGTCATCATCTTCATCTGCACTTCACTCACTCTAGACTGGTGATGTGCTCTGGAAGATGTGGCATATGCTGTCAGCTGCAAGTGTAGCCCTGTGGTGCTTCATATCTTGGCACGTTAATGTAAAACTGATTTTGGTCTATGGATAGCTCTGTGTGGCTCTGGCCTTGGATTTTTGGTTTTTGGAATTTTTGCTGTAATGTGTGTCCTCTGTCAGAGAGGCAGAAGGAGCATCTTGGTCAAAAAATTGTCTCAAAGTTGCAAGAACTGTTCAAGCTTTTCTCTTGATAACCCCTTTCTTAACTTACCTGTGATTGAAACAGAGCAGCAAAGGTCTACTTTAGCTGATGCATGAACTGAGTGTGGGATAGGTTGCTCCTACCTGAACATTTAGAAATTCAACTTAAACTCATCGAGCAAGCATACTTCAAAAATGCCAGTCATTATGGGATGTTTTAGTGTAGACAGAAGAGCTGTCATTACCATGTGTCCTAGGGTCAGAGCTTGGATGGTAATTTGCTGCTGGTGGCTTGGATGCGTTCTCTTCCATTTCACCTGCTTGGCTGTGGGAGCAGTCTGGCTGGGAGAGGCAATTTGAGCTCTTTATTATTGAATGCACGTTCATCCTGTGAATGTTAATCATTAGTAAATAAGAATGCAATTGATATATGCATATGACATGCACGTTAATTTTAAATGTGTTTATTGTAATTAGTGCTATTACAATGAATGCCAGAGGAATCAGGGAGTGATTAGACCCACGTAAGCTTTGTTATAGCTTGTTTTAAAAGTTTGGCTTTAAAATGAGACAGTCAAAATGTTGCTTGTTGATACGGAGGGGACGTCACGATGGGATGCATTTGAGTGTTATTTCCTGATGAGGGCTAGCACACAGTACTTTTCTTTACTACCTATTTTCTGCCTGGTTAAAACTTCTTATGTGGACCTGAAAAATTTGTGGTGCAGAAACTTATCTTCTGCTCTGTGGTCCCATCTCTTAGAGCAGTCTCTTTAATTCTGGTTTTATGGACCCTGCATGGGACTGGAGGGTGACATGGTTGGAAGGGTACAGTGCACCAGGACTTTTTTTTTTTTTTAAAAAAGCCCTAAAGGACAGGGCCCTGCTCTAGTGTTAGGCAGAATTAGGATGTGTCCTGGCAATTATTTTTGAGAGAGTTGTGAGATGCTGGAACAAGTTGCCTGGAGAGCTTGTAGATATTTCTGTCCCTTGAAGTGTTTAAGGCCAGGTTGGATGGGTCCCTGGCAATCTGATCTAGTACTTGATCTAGTGGCTGTCAACCCTGTGTGTGTCAGGGGGGCTGGAACTTGATGTTCCTTGAGGTCCCTTCCAACCCAACCATTCTGTGGTTCTATGAGACTACATAGTCACAGTGATGTGATCTCATGTAGCAGGACAAGGGGTAGCTGAAAAGTCTGAAGCTTAAACTGTACTTACCAGAGGTGTTGTCTAGAGTATCCTGCTGGAGGTGACCTTTTTTCCTCTCAGACTGTTGTTTACAAATGGCTGTTAGTCCACGAAGGGGATGTGTGAGCCCACTATTGGTGTGAACAGAACTAGGGCCAAATCAGCAGGTTGGGGGAGGTCTAAGATTGTTTTCTGTTCCTGGCAGTCTGCTTGGAGTGGGATGTAAATTACATCTTCTGCTAGATCCAAAAGAGCTCTATCCCTTCGGTAGCCTGTCTGGTCTTGTTTAACCCAAGAGATGAGGTGAAGGAAAAGTAAAAACCCGATGTAGAGGTCTATCAGAAGCTTGCTTCCATATAGTTGTTGCTGGTGACTCACCATATCCTTTCTCCTCTCCATTAGCCTCTACTGCCTACATAAATTCAGTTCTGCTGGCACGTTCTTATCCTAGAAAAGTGCTTTCTAACTGAAGGTTGCTCTAGTCCACCTGGTTAATAATAAATACTACCACTTTAGTGTGGTTAAGTAAAGATAGGTCTGTAAGTAGATCAGGCTTTGCTTCAGAAGGAAGAACAGCTGAAGAAATTAAGAGAGATTAGAGGGCCTTATTTGCCTGCTGTGCAAAAGTTGGATTTGTGGTATAGCTGTGGGTTGCTGTTATTTAACTAATAGAGCTTTGATCTTTCTTCCTTTCTTTTGTAAAATTCTTCTGGCTTCTATGAAGGCTGACTATATTTCTGGGCATGCATGTTATATGCAGAGAACTAGTTCTGGAAGGAGGAACTGGTAGCTGAAAGCTGTGTTGATGCTGGTATAGAGAGGTCATAGTGAAGCCATACAGAGGCTTTTTTGGCACACTGTGCCTGCTGCAGTCAGGGTACTTCTAGTACTTTCTGAGTTTGTCTCTGCAAAGTGCTGTGCCTGTTCATGTACTGGACAGCTGGAAGGCAGTCGTGGAGTTTTTCAGCGACA
The DNA here is from genome assembly GCA_035772895.1 of Perdix hodgsoniae. Taxonomy (NCBI): domain Eukaryota; kingdom Metazoa; phylum Chordata; class Aves; order Galliformes; family Phasianidae; genus Perdix; species Perdix hodgsoniae. The sequence continues at coordinate 1,389,142 of JAPSGF010000013.1, forward strand.
TCTGAAAGGATACAACAATATCCTGAACTTAATGGCTGGGCCTATGCTTGCTATGCTTACTACCACAATCCTCATCCTCCCTTCCCTCCCCCTCACCCCACAAAAAAGGCGGGGGGGAAGGGGGGGGGAAGTGGGGAAAGAAAAAGCTGGAATGATCATTGTGCGACTTAAAATTAAAAATAAACTAAAACTATGGATAGATATGTGCCAGTATTTTCTGCCTTAATTGTATGAAAGGTGACTGAAAGGCAGCTCTAAAAAAAAAAGAGTGTATTTTCTGTTGCCTTTCTGTTTGTTTTCATTAATAGAATGATGGCAAAGTAATGGGCAATTTGAGAGAAGCCCTAGGAAATCTCCAGTGGCTGTCTATTGGGTAAAGGTCTTTGGAATTGCACCCTGCAGTTTAATTAGCCCAAGAGCCTGCTGTTTGCTTTTACGTAGAATTCCCACAATGCCTTCTACAGCCTGTTGAGAGGAAAAGGAAGATGCGGTTTGAGAGCACATATTTGAACTAGCCTGTCTCTTCAGATCTCAAAGGCAGAGACATTTTCAGGGTTGTCAATCCTGATTTCCTTTGTGGAAGCAAGAGGATGTCACAGGTCTCTTCATCTACAGCATCTCATTAGGTTTTATTTGTAGCCCAAACGCAGTGATAGTGTGTGGTTTTATCGAAGCTCTGTCTTGTTAGAGTATGTATTTGTTTCAGTTACACACTGAGATCCTTGTTTATGTTAAGGGGCAGATTGTTGGCAATGTGCTTCTACAGTACTGTAAGTGCTCTGGCCAATGTGGCTCTCTGAATTTTATTGTACTAATTTTGGAAGGTATTTGTGCATGATGACCAACCTTCCATCTCTCACATTTCCCACAGCTGATGTGGGAAAAGCGGATGAGTGGGAAAACCATTTGATGTCAGCTTGATGCTATTGAAAAAAACAGAACCATCCCCAAATCCTGTTCATCTGCTAGTTTATGATCCATTACCTTCAGCATCCCAGCAGAACTGCTTCCTTCACTCTGGGCTTTGCTTGGTCTGTTCAAGTTTCCTGGGAGAAACTGAAGACCTTGGAACTAATTTTTCAGTGACTTACTGGAGAAACTGCCTATAACTCATGACTTGTAGACGTAAAGTACTATCCCTGCATATAACATACTAGAACAGAGGAGGCTGTTGCTGATACACACTGCTGCTTGCTGTGTTAAGGTGACTCGACCTGCAGTTGGTACTGTGTATGCGTGTAAATGGCTGGATCTTGCCTACTGAGACCTGTGTTTTGGTGCCAGAAGTTTTGACTGACAAAGGTTAAACTGATTTAGCTGCAAAATAAGCCTCTGTTCATCTGTTTGAAAACAGTGTGTGGTTGGACCAGGGCATGAACTTTCTTAGGCTGGTCTACTGTTGTGCATGTGACAGTAGGCTCATATTGTCTACATCCTGTAAGTACAATGTAGAAGCTAGGGAAAGGTCTGCTGCTATATGAGTAATAGTCAGTGTTTGACACGTTCCCAGAGATAACTACCAGCTCTACACCCATAGTGAGCATCCCCAAAAAGGGGTTATCCAGTGAGTGGGAGTAATGGCCCCAAACACGTGTGCAAATGTCATGTAGCAAATCTGTGATGGAGGGAGTAAAACTTAAGGGTTTGCAATAAAAAATGCCCTTCAGTCTGGGTGGGAGAGTTAAATAGCAGAGGGTACAAGTGCTAGCCCCAGGAAGCACCCATTGCTAGGTTACAGATGGTTTGAAATACAGGCACAAGGCTGAAGCAGGAACACTCTGTGCTCTAAAGAACAGCACAGTCCAACTTACAGTAGGGTGTGTGTTTTGTCTACCTGATGACTTGCTCTACTGCTAAAGAGTAGCTTTTGGCTTTTAGTTTCAATCTTCAGAATACTAACAGCATGTTGCATGATTCGTAATTGACCAGTAGGGAACCTGGAAATGTAAGTCTGTGATCTGCTTCTGCTGAATTCCTCTACTGCCATGGTATGTAATGAGTTCACAAATGGACCTTTTTTGTAGGGCTGGGGGGAAGCCTAATAACGTAAGATTTTGTTTCTCAGAGGTTGACTGTTTTTATGGCCATCCAGATAACACAGCAGTAGTTAATGTTCACATGGGATATAGAAAAGCAGCTTTTTATATTTTTAAATGGACATTGTCAACTATTTATTTATTGCTTTTAATTTCTTTCTTGCTCTTTGCAATATACCCCCCAGAGGTTTGTGAATTACATTTCTTTCCCTAGTAATTTTTTGCCCTATTTCACAAAAGACAGCAGGGATTTTTCTTTTTTCTTATTTCCTTCTATTTCTCACTATTCACCTTTTTTGTCAGGTTTCTTGTATAATTTCTGTGGGCAAATTAGCCACTTCATTGTTCTACATCTGAGGTGAACTCATAACAAATAAAATGCAGCTAGCTGTGGGATGAAAGGAAATGTAAGAATATGTCGAAGGGAAACTCCTGTATCCTGGAAAACTAGTGCATCAAGTCCTTTATGTCTTAAATATGATGGGCTATAGGCAAAAGGGAAACAAGCCTACAATGTAAGCTGAAATTATGTATTGAACAAATCATACCTGATTCAATCTAAATAAGCATGTGCTATGCTGTGAAGAGAACTGAAAAATGCATAGCTTTACTTCTGGATTTTCATCAGTTATTGAAAGTGTCAGTCCACACTGTCAGCTAACTGCTGGGTTCTTGTAATGAGAGCTGAGTGAGAGTTATAGAAAATGTAAATGGCACAATCGGGTCCCGTATCTTTGCCTTTTCTACCACTGCAACTTCTGTAATAGGACTGAATAGCAATGAATCAGTGTTTAGAAAATAATAATAATTTAAAAAGCAACAGCAACAAAAATCTAAACAACCTGATCACATTGCTGTTCTGAAGGCTTGCATGCCGGGCTTTAGCAAAAGCTAATTATTTCCACTGGAGTATTAACCCATGGCAGGGTGAGGATGGGGCTTTGCAGTGGGAGCAGCAGGAAGGAATCTATGACAGTGCCAACAGGTGCTGTTATCATTGTAGGTAGATGGCGAGAGCTGCCAGGTTGAACAAATGCTGCATCAATTTGAATATTTTCATTCATAGTCAGGAGCCTTTAAAAGAAAAGGAGAAAAAGAGATCCAGAACTATCAGTTAACATAGAATCATTAAGGTTGGAAAAGACATCTGAGATCATGGGCATGTTCAATGAAGGGAAGGAAAAATAAGGGTTAGAACTGAATTAGCTCTCTAACCATTATGAATTGCTTCTGTAGGGCTGGTACTGAACATGCAGGCAGGGCCCAACTGGAGGAGCTGAAACCATTGCTGGTCCTTGGGGCTGCCAGTACTGATTTTTAGTTCATTTGGGAGACATCTAGTTTCTTTGGGAAAGGGGAAAAGAGATCTGCAGCATGATACTAAAGCTGCTTGTAGCGAACAGCCCACATTGTGGAGAACAGTGTGGGGATAGATAGGATCATGGTGATGATCTAGCAGTGCTTTATTTTTAACAGCAGTGCAGATGCAAATCAATAGATAGTTCTTTAGCATGCAGTGGTGAGACTGGAAGGCACCTGAAGAGGACACATTCTAATTGAATCATGGTGGCAGATAACAAATTCAGTTCCTAATTTATAGGAACGAAGGCTTAGGTCTTTTGAAACTTCATTAAGCTCTATGTAATAATGAGGCACTTGTGCCGAGGTAGCTCTCTGCAGTGCTGTTTGTTAATTGGCTTAATTCCAATTAGATGTGCTGCCTGGCATACCTTGGCCAATCCAAGCATCAGGCTGCTTAAGAGAAATGGTTTGGAGGGAACGTGCTTCTCTTCCTACTGCTTCTTGGAAGAGGACCAGATAGTTTCATTTTTGAGGAATGACAAGTTAGGTTATAAAAGTTTCTTCTGTGTTTTGCTGCTTGTTGTAACGACACCCATTTGCAGTGGGGTGACTGACAAGGGCTGAATGTGAGAACTTCTATTTGGAATCAACCTGAAGACTCGGAACTAATACCACATCCTGGTTCTGGAGGGATGGGGAGAAAAGTGATGTGAACAGAGCAAATTGAATTCTGTAGCTGCATTTTGGCCTTCCTTTTTGTTCACAAGATTTGAAGTCCATACAGTAAGATGAGCACAGTCCATAGGAAAGAATAATAAGTTCACAGGAAAGCAAATTCATTTCTTCAAGGTCAGAGATGGCAGACGGAGGTCTTAAATCCAAGTGTCCATGTTCCCAGATATCTTTTCAGTATTGGAATATACTGAACTTTGTTCTGTATCTACACTTAGCTTGGCTTGTCTACAGCAGCATTCTGAACTGCCCGCGCCATTCTCGTAATCAGTAGACATACTTTCCTAGCTTTGCCCTTAAGTCTGTGTCACATGCTATGAAAACGTACTGCTTGCTTCTGCAAGCTCTGCAGAGCCAAGATGATGGATTCTACACAGCTCATCTATCATCAGCAGCATTGTCACTCAGATGTGCTGCCATGTATTGCAGATATCCTGGCTAGTAAGGATGCACTATTAGTGTGCTGTCCTGGAAGGAAGCTGCTCTGAGCATTCCCTGTCATGTCATAGTGATGCATCGTTCAGAGTATAGAATGTTGAGACAGAGATGGTGGGGGGGGGCATCAGAAAAGTGAAGTATGCAGTACCATGGCTTGTGACAAGTACCAGATGCTCAAGAAATACTTGGCACCTGTGTGATGTTGCACCTCAAATTATGCAAATCCCTTGTGAAATTCTGGTTTTCTTCATAGAAGTGCTTCTACCCTTCATTTTAATGTCTGTTTCTTTTTTTCCATTCTTGTTTATTTTTATTTTTTCTCTGATGTAGAATTTAAATGCTTATTCTTAGCCATGATTATGTGCATGATACATGCAGATATGTATACACGTATAAGCTTGCATATTAAACATTTTGCTTTTTTTGTTTCAGAATAAGATTTCCTCTAATCTTTTTACTTCAAAAAGTGTGTGGAAAGGGAGGCTGGGTGGAAGAGACAGTGCACAAAGCATATTTTTGCTTTAATTTATTTTTAAAATATTTCCCTTGTCTTAAACTAGCGGAAAATCACTGCAATCATCTCTCCGAGAAGTCTGAATCTTGGGACAGTCTCTGGAGTGCACCTGAGCCTTCTGTCTATTGAATTCTCCTTGCTGAATGTTGATACTGTTGTCTGGCTTACAGGGAGAGGTATTTGCACTTACAAGTTACATTAGTTCTGTATTATATCCTCTTAGTTGTACCTATCTTTTATTTATTCCTGAAGCACCTGAAGTTGGTTTGTCAAGCTGTTACAGCACTCAGAAAATTAGTTTTTCCTCCTGTTGAGAACAGGTTGTTGGAATCAAAGTGAATGAGACAGGAAGGCTGCAAAGTGTGCTCTGTGTGTTGGGGGTGAAATGATGTTTGGAAAGAGCTATGCTTCTGTAGGAACATGGGGTGTTCTACGTCTCCTGGAGATCAGAGATTAATCCTGAGTGACTCAGGAGTGTGGTAGTAAACTGTAGCATTCAATTTGGCAAGAATTGCTTCCCAATGAAACACAGAGGCATAGGCATGTGGCTTCATTCAAGGTCTGGTCCAGTCCCTTCCTGTTTGTCTATCTTTGCATTTAGAAAATCTCACCTGGGAACTGTAGCTGGATTGTGATGTTCAGCCAGTGGAGTTTTAGGAAGGAGATGACTTGTCTTGCTATTGTTTTAATCTTTTTATTTAGTGTTTTTTTAGCCAGATTAATGTAAATGATAATTAATGTGCCTGGGTCAGTCCTGTGTTACTGTCACTGTCTGCTTGCCAGTCTCATAATAATCTTCATCTCCCAAAGCTTGTATGAATGCTCAGCACAGATAAGGAGGTATCTTTACTGGGGCTGAATGCTTGAGCAAGACTGTTTGCATTTGTGCCTTATGCAAAACTAAACCCTGTCTATTTAGAAGCACTGGGAAGATCCCATTGAGAAAATGTTTGATTCTTGTCAGATATCTTCAGAGATGATGTTGAAAATGAAGCAGGATGGGCAGAGATGGAATCGTAAGATGACTGGGGGGAAAAGAGATCTTTAATGAGAGGAGGCTAAAAGCTTGTAAAGCTGGTGAGAAGGGAGGCAGAGATGGGAAGTGCTTGTTCTCTGCAAATGCATTAATGTCACAGATTTCAAGGTGGGGAGAAGAGCTATTGAAAATAATGGGCAGTGTTGACTTGGAAACAGGTGTTAGTTATAGTGAAGAAACTGAAGGTAAAATGGGGAAGACACTTCTGTATGGAGCAGTGAGGATGTATGATGGCCTTCTCAGGGGTACCATGAAGGACATAGAGCATTTTGTTTCTGAGAGGTAATTGTTGATAACAGCATTGCAGGACTTTGGCACATAGGAAGTCCTGAAATGCATGTGTTCCTTGAGGGGGGGAAAAAAAAAACAAAAAACCAATGTGGGATGTTTTTTTCTAGGTTTTGGATACTTTTAAAAATGGCAATGGTCAAGTCCTCTGAGAGTTTCCACCTATCTGTTAAGCAGTGTGCACTTGCAGCTCTTGTGAGTAGTTGGCTGCTGCATTTCAGTCCAGGAGATGTTATTTAACCTGTTGAAGGTGTATGTAGTTTTTTCAGATAATTTTGTGTATCAACCTTGATTTTAAGGTGTTTAGAAATGAACTGAAATTACTGGAAAATGGAGAAAAGATGCTTGTTGGCAAAGATAATGATGAAGATTGAAGAAGTTCTCCTTGCCTATAGCATAAAATTATCTTTCCTCCAGAAGAAAAAGGTAATTATGAAAACTTCCTTGGATGTTGAGAAGGTGATCTAGGGTATTTGTATTATTAGACCATCTCTCTGCAGAAGAACCTTCAATTTGTCTCTTAAGGTATAGGGCATGGTGTTGGCACTGACTTTGAATGGGAGCCCAGATATTCATTTCCTCTTTTCTTTGCAAAGAGCAGGTGGAAGATGACAAGTAAATGATGACATTATTATGCTTGTACTTTAATAGTTTCCAGGGAAGTCACAAGTAAGTGAAGACAACACATGAAATATTCATGTTTTGTCATTGCTCTCATACAAAAGGTTGAAAGCTTCCAGAGCTGGAGTTTAGGGTACATGAAGCATACAGAAATGGCACCTGAAGCTTTGCCTAAAAGGCAATGCTGACCTTTTTTGGAGTGATAAACAAGATTTATCTTATCTACACTTGAAAAAAATAAACACAAACTTCCAAACCAAGGATTCAGTCCATAATCTCTTAACTTTCTCTCTTTAACCTTACTCTTCTACAGTGCTTTCTACCCTGCTAGAGGACAAAATAAGGTATTGAAGAAAAACCTTATGCCTCCTTTCCTTCCCAGTTTCTTGAAATACCACTACTGGAGAAAATGAATGCTGCAACTGTAGAGCTTTTACAGCTGGCTATACTCAAAGGAGGAGCTCTACCTCTCTGTATAAACCCATGGATTTGTAATCAGGAGGAACACCCACACTGCTTCACAGATGCTATGTGCCCATTTGCTCTCTGAGGCCCGCACCTCTCTTTTGGAAGGATTTCCAGTAACTTGGAACAAAGGACTCTGTATACCTTCCTGCTGTTTCCCCTTCAGGCCCTTCTTTGTTCCAGCCCTTGACTGGCATTAATTCAAGATCCTGCTGTTCCAAGTTCACAGTAATTGACTGGTTAAATGTGAAGAGCGAGCACATGAGATCATACTGCTCTGCTGGTGGATACTTGCCTCTCTGCGTACTGTGTCCTGCTGCTCCTGCTACTGGTAGAGACTTGTGCTTCCAAGTCTCCTCATTATTGCAAGTATCCCTATATGTAAGCTCTATCATGGAAAGTGTGGGGTGTGGTAAATTGATGTGGAGCTGGCACTATGGCTATGGTACTGTCAGTGGAGTGAGTAGACCAAGGAACACTTTGGTCTGGCTTTTTGTCACTGCTACTGATACCTGAGATGTAAAAGAAGCTGTAGAGTCCTGCAGATCTCTGGTACTGCTTCATCTCCAGGTGACTGAAAAACTTGTCAGTACTTGACTTTGAGCTACAGGCAGGTAACTTCTAGTAATAGCATCCAGTGCAGAGCTGCTCTTGAGCTGGCTGGAGCCTAGAACTTTGAGGCACCATTTGCCTTTTGATCTCCCTGAGTCCAGGTATGTACTGATCTCTACAATAGAGTGGTGCTGCTCTTGTTGTATCATCCTAATTCTCCTTTTGAGCCTCATCCTGCTGTGCTGGAATGTCATAAGATTTGCTGTCAAGTGGTGTTCGTAGGACCATACTGTGGGTTTTGGTTGGAAGGGACCTTAAGGACCATCCAGTTCCAATCCCCCTGCTGTAGCCAGGGACACCTTCCGCTAGAAGCCACTGTCAAAGTGACTTTGAATGCTTTCATGTATAGGGCATCTCCAGCTCCACTTGGCAGTCTGTACCAGTGCCTCGTCATTCTCATAGTGAAGAATTTCTTTTTTTATATCTAATCTGAGTCTAACCTCTTCCACTTTAAAAACATGATTCTTTGTCCTATTGTTGCATGACCTCATAAAAGCCAACTCTCTCTTTTGGCATTATTAATGTTCTCTAGAAGATTCAATAACCCACCTACATACTTTCACGCTCTGCTGCGTAATAGGAGACAAGGAAATGTGGATTTTTTTAAATATTTGGTGATAAAACTAAGGATAGTGTGAGAATAGAATGAATACAAGAAGAGTGCATTGTTAAGGCAGTACAGTATTTGGCAAACTTTCCTATCTTTGGGTTGTGTGGCTTGTGTGTTTTACCGTCTAGGAAAACAGAGCAGGGGGTGCCTGGCATCAGATGCTAGGCTCCTGCTGGTGAATATGTCAAGGAAAAAATCATAGGCAGAATCCACAGAGGCTGTCAGATACTCCTCAGCACTTCTGCTCTTAGGATTTCTGGCTTTTTATGATTCCATCTCCCTCATTAGTTTTTGCAAATGATTGATTTTTTTAAAATTATTTTTATTTTTTTCTTCTTGTGTGGGTGCTCTTGAGTAATGCTCTGTCTCCTCTGCCTGCCCCATCCTAATCTGCAGCATAGAAGTGACATTTGCAAAGTGTCAGCAATCCAGCAGCCTGGAAAGGCCAGCCTGCTCTGCTGAGAGTGAATCTCGACAACTAAATGCTGTTGCTGTAGCCTGGTCAAGAAGATTGGTCTTAGAAAGGGTTCTTGAGCATTGTTAAAGGATAAAGTGGAAGAAAGGAATGAATCTAAGAATCTTTGTAGCAGGTTGAGACTGAAGCAGAGAAACCAGCAGCGTAACAAATAACTTGGGTCAAAAGGTGGCTGTTTCTAAATGGCAGTCAGTTGCATCTGTGTTCTACTATACTTAGACAATAAACTGGGGTGAAGTATTTTGGTGTGGGGTGGAGAGGAAAAGAAATGCATTTTTGTCAAAACATGAATGTTTTGTGAAGGTGGTTTCAGCTTCTATCTCTGAAAAGTACTGGGGAAATCCATTTTAAAAGAAAGTGGACTATGGAGGTATTGGGAAAATGCTTTAGCTTCTTTTCACTTCCAGAAAGCGAGAATTTTAATAGTCTTTAGTAACTTAATGGAAAATATTTTTGTATTAAAAATTGAGCATTAATTGCATTAAATGTATATTTAAATGTAAATGAGTTTAAAAGCTCTTGGCTACTAAGGCTGAAAGAGGCTTCCCACTGCTGTGCTAGTGTGAGATTTCAGGGTAGGGATCCTGGGGTGCCTAACTTTCTACTAATTTTGAACCCACTGGAATAAGGTTTGATGTTTCTCTTGTCAATGTGTGTGCAAACTAGTTCTTCTATAGTTTTGATTATAAAGTTGGGATTTATTTTAGATTTTTGGAGCCTGGAATTTGGTGTGGTTTAGAAAAGAAGAGGTGGTATAGCTTAGCTGAGACAAATGCCACCCGGCTTTGAATTCTGTTTGGTTTCCATAATTTCAGGGGTAGCTCCATTCCAGCAACAATAGAGAAATGAAGTATTGTCTGCTGGCATCAGAGCTTGGTTTGAAACTGTGCTTTTACAGCAGTCATTGTATTTATGATGAGCAATTCTCTAGGTAACTTTCTGATAGGATGGCAATCACTTTACCTATCCATTTTGTTCTCTAGTTTGCAACCAGAGACATTTGACTTTTTAGTCAGTTGTTGATACCAACATTAATAACTAGGAATGATAAAGATACAAAAAAAAATTCAGAAGTATTGGCTGTGAATAATACTGGGTGCAATTCATCAGAATACTTGGAGGTGCTGCAGTATGGTTAAGTGCCAAGTTCCAGCTGTTGCTGGTAGCAAACAGTGGGAATGGATACACTGGGTACGAGCTCCTGAGCTGCAGTGCTGTGTACAGGAGGAAACACAGCAATGAAGAGTGTCAGACTGAGGGTCACTAGCTAAAAGCATGAGAATGAGCACTCCATCTGGAGCTGCTGGGCTGAGTTGCTTCTGCTTTTTTCTTTTGAGTGGTCTTGTTCAAGGGGGGCCAGAAGATAAAGAACTTCAGGAGGAAGCACTCAGAGTGGTGTCCTATCTGGCACACTGAAGCTTGCCTTTGACCTGAGTGGTGCTTTGCAGGTGAGCTGGCTCTTGCTGTCGTGTCTTGGTGTCACACTTTCCTAGCAGCACATAAAGGATACCTGCATGTGCTGGTTAAGCAGCACAAAGAATACTTTCAATGGGCTTTTGTAAGCTTGGAGTAGAGGTGCAGCTGAACTTTAGCATGTTGCTTTTGAGAGCTTTATAGCAAGAAGGTGGTAGGAAAGCTGGAATGCTCCTGGCCTGTCCTCAGAAGAGGTGACAATTGCACACTTTTAGTACAAGAAACCAGTCCTTCCCACAGAAACAAAACCCACCTCCTTTTTTTTTTTTTTTTGGTCTAATCCTCATCCTTGGTCCAGTTTTCATCTGTGCACAAAGAGCCAAGTAGCACTGCTGGTACCTGAGAGCTTTTCCGTAGTTGTCAATTTCCTTCTCACTGAAAGGTAATTGCTTCAAGAAAGTCCAGAAAACACTGTATGAAAAATGATGTTAGATTCTTTCTCCTTCAATCCCTTTATGTATTCAACAAAATGTTTTCCTAAGGGACAAGATAGATTAGTCATTGTTATTAAGCAATGGAAACGATCTTGATTCAGATCCATCCTCTGTTGTCTTCTAAGGGAATTTTCAATGTCTATATTCTTTACATAATTGGAAATGCTGTATGTTATTATGTGCTTGTGGCAGTGTCTGATCTATGAACACGTGACAACATCTGTGCAGATACTGCAGGGTGGGTGTGGTAAAAATGGGAGAGGGAAGGCAGCAACACAGTTGATGGGAATGTGGTTGTCTTAATACCGCTGTTCAGACAGGATCAGGAGGGCTTTAGTAAGGCTAGAGCAGCCTCACACTATTGTCTTTTGTAGTCATGACAGCCGGTTTGACTGCAGTGTTCTTTACTCCTCCCCACCTTTCCAAATGTTTTCACACATTATTAGTAGGGAAATGAGCTGCATGACACCAGTGTCCCTCAGTGGTCATGGTGAAAGAAGGATGGTGTGGGTAGCTTGTTGACCTTGTGAGACTGTTACACAAGTGCAGAGCTTGTCAGCTTCCTTCCCTGTGCTTTTGCTTACACCCTGGCTGCAATATGTTGCTCTGACTGTTGTTTTAACTTGGTGGTTGTGAAGCCTTTTTGAGGACTTCACAGCAGGTGTTCACCCTTTCAGTATATCAGTTAGGTCAGAAATGGTATCCCATTTGACTGCCAACAGATTCATATTTTGTGACTTGTCTGAGGTTGGACTGAGCTGGAACTGAAAACTTCTCTCCAAAAAGGGGAGAGTGCTATGAGTCATTCTTTATTGTCCTCATTTTCATGTCAAGATTTTCTTAAAGTAACTACCAGTATCTCTATTACCCCATCAGCAGTAAAAATACTATAGGCTGGCTCCTGCATTATGCTTTTTAACAATTCGGATGTCCAAATAAGAGCTGGTAGGCATCATGATTGTTGTATTGCAGACAAGGAGACCATGACAGAAACATCTTTCCTTACTGGAATGTTTACAGATCAGTAAAAGATTGAAAATGAGGCAAGCTGCCAGATTTTGTAATCTGATAACTATGGAAAGCAGCACCAGGGACTGGATCTGTTCAGGTATACTCAGTTTTCCTCATACTGTCAGGCGAACATCTGTAGCACTCATTTACATTCTTCCACTGGTATGTGTGTTCTTTCTAGGTACACTGTCAGTGCTTCAGTGGCGCCTATGCATGATGATGATTTAATGAAGCCTGACTTACAGGGGTTGTCACTGAGTGCGTTAGCTTGGTTACTGCTTTAAGCAGGAGGGCACAGCAAGAGGAGAGTATTGCTGTGTGCTCATCCTCATAACTGTGTTGCCACCTGTGCTCTGCTCATTCTGTGTTTGGAAGCAGGCTCTTCCCAATAGCATATGTTGTTACTAATTAACGTGATACCAGGACAACATAGTGTCCCCCATAGGGGAAAACAAGCTAATAATGCAAGACATCTGTCCAATGTAGTATGAGCTGTCTGAGTCTCATGTTTGTGTCCATGGCACCCGTGAAGTTGGTGATGCTTTTGTTAGTTGCCTTAGTTAGTAGTTGCCTGGCTCTTGTGGGGCAGCATGGAAGCACTCCACAAACTAACAATTCCCATCAGTCGTGCAAGGCAGGACGCACTGTTCACAGTTGACCAGTGACTTAACCAAAAAGGCCGTAGGAAAAAAGGCTGCATCTGCTCTCTAGGTGAGTGGGAGGATAACTTGTATGGTCCTGTGGGGACGAACTGCTGTGGAGCTCAAGGCTGCTGGTGGGTGAAGACAGATTTTGAGGGAGTTGTGTAGGGGGCTGACCTAGGGAACAGTAGAGGGCAACGCAGCTTCAGGATGCTTCCTTTGTGCCTGTCTTTTCCTGCTGCTATTAATTTTTCTATGTACTAAATGATTTAGTTTTTTTTATTTTTTGTGAAGAACCAATTAATTGCTTAATTTCCCTTTGCCTGGCTCTTCTGTTGCACTGGGGCACAGCAGGGATGCTGTGAGCAGAGGAAGTGCTTGCTCTATTGGCTATTTCTAAGGAATTAAGGACCCGAACAGCAGCTAATCAGTGTTTTAGCTGTAGTTTTCAAAATTCTCTTAGTGTTAATGTTGATAATAGATAGCTGGCCCAATTAAAACAAAAATTATCAAAGCGTGTTTGAAGTGCCCTTAGGTAATTCTGTCTGAGTTTGTTGCAGCGCAACTAAGAAAACAAAATTTGACCTTCTGCAGAACACAGTCATGTTATAGAGTGGAAAGTAAAAGTTCATGTTAACTTGTAGCAAAGATTTGGCTGCACAAGTTTATTCTACCCATTAAATATGGTACCCTGCCAATGGCACTCAGCAAGAAATGGGTGTGTTGTTGTTGTTTGTTTTTTGTCATATCCTCTAAGTTCTTCAGTGATATCCCGGGGCAGTACCGGTATCTTTCTGGACCTTAAGGCAGTTAATGTGCATTCTGGAGCATGAGATTTGATTACTATTATCTTTGCCTCTGCAGTTGTTACTGACAATAAAATTAAGCAGCTTTTTTTTTTTTTTAATAAAGCCTAGACTTGTTCTGACTTTATCTGTCATTAATTTAATGGGATCACCTTCCACTGGTGAGTGAGACAGTGGCATCCAAGGGAGGGTTGGGATAGAGGCTTGCATTTCTGCTTGTAACTTCACTCTGACCTGATTTTCACAAAACCACATGCAGCTGGACATGTACGTGCACAGCTCTGTACGTGCACTGCTGTTGTGAGCAAAAGTGGCTAACTGCACGTGACCAAAACCCACCAGACCAGACAAGAGCATTTACTCACACACTTGGCTTTCTTTATGTGGTTGTAGAATTGCTCAGTTTTAACTCCTTGAATTTAGTGTTCAAGTACTGATATCAAGGTTAAGAATTTCCCGTTTTGATTCAATGTATTAAGCTGGGGTTCAGGCTAATGATGTAGATTGTTCTGAAAGTAATGCTGCCTCTTAATTTCCATGGAGGTTATAACAGATACAATAACACTATTTGATAGAGCAAATCATCAGCTACAAAGCACAGTTTTTCAACCTAGTATATACAAAACATGCTTTGTTTATTAACAATGGTTTCTTTATACTGGTCAGACTTCACTGTGAACAACAACTTGTACCATACTGAATCACTGCAGCATACTTCATTGGATAGCAAGGTCATCTGTGTTCTGTCAAGCTTTTGGTGCACTGAGCTATATAAAACTGCTTATTTCTACCTCAAGAGGAGGAGAACTGTGAGGACAACTCAATTCTGATCTCACGTGTTGGTGCATGAGTTTGAATATAGTTTCAGACTGTGCAGTGAGTGAATCAGTCTGAGGTTGCTGTAGGCTGTGCAGTCGGGGTTGCAGGGTGCGTTAGGAATATAATGCTAATACCAGATATCAGAAAGATGTGCTTGGCTGCTAAGGATTGCTGTAGAGGGCAGGAACTACTGTCTGAGTGCTGTGACTTGGGAAGGAACTGCAATACAAGTGGTAAAGAGGAAGGATCAATGTTTTATTGGGTTGCAGGACTGATTTCATTACGGGAAGATGAAGATGATTTTCCTTTAAATCCTGGCTTTGCCAGGACTTCCTTTGTGTCACAGCGCAGAGCACTGATCTCAAATCCTCAAGGAGAGGTAGGTCCCTGATGCCAGCTTAATTACAAAAGCTGCCAAGTTCTTGCAGAGGAGTTGGAGCTGTATGAAATCGGTGTCAGAGGCCCTGGGAAAGTTGCTCAACATAAAGCAGAGGTGTTGTGCAAAGGAAAAACTTTTTCAGTGGATCTAGCAATTTCAGAATGAACTTGTTCCTGTGGGATGTTGTCGCACTTATTTGTTTCTTGCATTTATCAGTGTCTCATTACAACAGCCCTTGGTATCTCTTTGCAGCTTAATTATCCACCTTTAGAATAGAGATGCTATCCACCATTATTTTTCTTTTTCCCTCAAGTGGTATGATCTTCTTGAGATCAGAGTTTGGCAGTGTTCTTACAAAAGACCTGACAATTCATAGGCTTTGTTCTGTTTGAAACTTAAAAGTGCTTTCTGTGAGGGTAATTAATTGCAGTGGTGCAGTACAGCATCTGTCCTCTTGCACTGAGCAGCTCAGCACTGATCACGTAAAGGGAGCCAATTGCTCTAAACCACTGTCCTCTAGTCCCTCTTGTGCTGCAGAGTATTGGTCTGTACACTCGGTTATAGTCCAATCAAGCACTTGGAAGCATAGTGTCCTAGATACTTTGAGGCCCTAAACTTAATATTCAATGGCAAATTGAAAGACAGTTAAAGCTTATGAGAATTTATTGTAATTATTGTTCTAGATCTCCTCAGCCAAACTGTTGCAGATTGAATGGAAGTACTAATACCACAAAATATTTTTCCTTGTATAAGATTTTCTAAGAGATGGCTCACTGGAGCCAATTAAAGCTAGCTCTGGATGCTGAGAGCAGGACTTAGACTTTTCTGAGCTGTTCCGTGTTTTCAGAGGCAGTGTTATTCTTTAGACTGCAGAAATACAAAGTGAAGAAACTGCTGCTAGATAGCTGAGCTACAGCTGGTGGTAGAAGCTTGCTTTGCTAATGGAGAGCTTGAGGCTACATTTGTGCCATGGCACAGAAAGTGTATGAGCTGCAGATTAGCGATGGAGGGAAGTTCCTGAGGGAATACACAAATACTGTTTTCTGGTCACATTTTGCAGGGAACTGGGAAATGCTCACCTTCTGCTACTTCATGAGCTTTCTCTTATATTCCAAGTGGCCTCTACGCACAGGAAAAAAAAAGATGATTTGACGTGGCACAGAAATGCTTCTGCCACCTTAATCCAGGAGGGCTGTCACCAACAAGAGGCAATAGTATTGGCTGCAATGTATGTGTCTGGGAAGGGTAAGGGCTTAATGACTGGCAGATGCATGTTGAAGAGAAACAGAGGTGTGGGAGGTGAAATCCAAGTGATCAGGAAAGTGGCAAGTGTGCTTGTGCGCTACTTAGTTTTCCTGTGAGATATAGGAGATGTTAGGTTAAATCTTGGTTTGGGTGGAAGCTTGTCACGTGGCTTTGGGCAGGTGCTCAAAAGGGGCCTGGTATTTGCAGATCTGAGCAGCTGGTGACAATCCCATTCCCCTATAGCTATGTCCTGTGGTCTCTAAACGCTACAGTTTTTCTCACCAGTGAGGATCTGAAAAGATCATATCCTTCAGGGTGCTTGCAACAGTTAAGAACAAATGTATGTATTTAAAAGGAGTACAGATATGGTGAGTATTTCTACACAGAGTTGAATGTTTATCAACTCTGTGTTCTCAGCAGGGGCAAGCATTCGTTCTTCAGTCAGAATAGAAATATCTACAGAGTTTCAAGTATTAGGCACCGTCTCCTGAGAAAGCATGTGTGAAACTGTACACAGCTGTAAACAGGATATAGCTTGAGCAAATATTTATCAAGTGGGTCTAGTTTTGAGCTGATAAACTCTTTTCTAAAGGGGACAACACCTCGTTATCATTTTCTGGCCTTTGGATGTCATATCAGCTGGAGCATAGCAGATTTGTGGGATATTAGCATTTAGTGCTTCTTACATTTTCACCTGTTTTATCTTAATAGCTTGTGGTTGCTTAAAATAACAATATTAAGGAAATATTTTCAAGCTTTTTTTTCCTTTTCCAGAACCACAAAGTTCAGTGTGGTCTCAGGTTTTGCCTGCCAGCACCCTAGCACTGTCTCTCCATTGACAAAGCTGTGCAGAATCACTTGTACTGACGGATGCCATTAAATATTTTTTTTGGTGGTGGTCTCCATATCCTGATGATTCAGTGCTGTAGAAGCTTTTTAGATCAGTACTTAACGTGACATATTAGAGCATTCCTATGGGAGGAAAAAAAAAAGCTGTTTTCTTTCTCTTCTGTGTAGCATGATGAGAAGCATCTCTGCATGGCCTATATAGTGTCTGGCAAGAGAGATGGATCATGAAAATCTGTAACCTTGAAGAGTTCAAGTACCAGAATCTCTTCTGTGGAGTTGTAGGCTTACAACAGTGCTTCTTCCTCCTCTTGGTGGGGGGTTGGGGTTTGGGGGGAGGAACCCAAAACTTTTTATTGTTGTTCTTCCTCTGAACCCAAAGAAAAGTTGAGGCTGGCATAGGTCAACTTAGGTCTTCATTTTGCCTGTTTCGTGTAATCCCTTCTCATGCCTAATGCACTGATGCTGTTTGAAGTAGTATTTTGGCTCATCCCGGATGTGATCATTATCATTTAATTATTGATGAAGTAATTATTACCATACAGTAACTTACTTTGACCCTTTTGGAGACTCTCCCTCTGATGTGACTGAGTCTGTGTTCCTTATGTGATGTGAGGAATAACAATTTTTCCAGTCCAGCTGAGGAAATGGTTATCTCTGGGTTGAAAACAGTGACTACATGCACTACCATTTTAAAACAGCCATCCCATAAGATCTGGGAGAAAAGTGGAGATGTTTTTTTTTTGTTTGTTTGTTTTGTTTTTTTTTTTTAGATTTGGTGAAGCTTCTGGTTTTGAGGATGGGGCTGGTGTCTAACAGCGTTTTTGGGTATCTTAAATTTCCAGGAGACTTTGGAACTTAGTTCTCCTCTGTGAACTGGAAGGGTAAAGGCATTTAAAGACCACACTGAGGCTTTTAGAGTGGCTAGCATCTTCTGTGACAGGATTTCTTATTCTGTTAAATGGGATAAAGCTGAGTTTATAGACAAAACATGCTTACTATAGGCTGTCTAAAGTTTTTGTAAGGGGTCATGCAGAGTCATTTTTAGTGCTTTCTATCTTGCTGCTGCTGACCCACTGCCATTTTGAATCAGTCATACTGTTCTCTGGGGACCAGATTTACTCTACTGTGATCACTGGAAGGCAAATAAGTAAGTGGTCATAAGCTCTGTGTTATAATAGTCTGTATATTAAAACCACACTGGACGTGACTTTATAGCCTTCATCACAGGAGAACTGAGGCCCCAGTTTTCCCTTGGAGCAGGAGAAAACAAGTTCAGACTTCATGAGTGTTATATGTCTTTTGGACTGATGAGCTAATTTTCATTGTAGTGGAGCAATATGTGACCCAGTTTCCAAGGATGTAAATTTTTCATGTCTCTTGATGTTAACAAACAATGCAGACTCAGACCAGTTCTTGCTGTGTTTTTTTGGTATTAATAAACCCTTTCCTCTTTCCCAAGGTGGGGGGTGGAAAGAGGACAGATGTCTTATTCATGTCTAGGTGTGAAACACACCACTTCTTTCTTAGAGGAGAATGAAATTAGACCATTTTCTGCCTAACAAAGACAACAGTTTCCACATGGAAGTCCATTTTGGACATGATTTCAATGAAGTCGATCTTCTACAGCAATCTTGTCTCCAGGGCTGGCTGTACAGTTGTGTTGCTGCTAGGCTTTACAAGAAACAACATGGTGGAACAAATGGTTGTGACAGGCAACTACTGAGCTATGCTACCTTGTGGTTGTGGACAAAGACCCGGGACAGGTAATGCTGCCTAATCTAGGGTGCTAAGGTGCAGTGCAGCCCTGTGCAAGAAGGAGCAGTCCCTACTTGTGTCCTGTCTTTGGATATTTTATTCATTGAGACTTCAAAGGAAAAGAAGTTCTTGTTTCAGCTTACGTTGGCCCCTCTAGTGTTTGCTGGAAGTAAAGGCTGTGAATGAATCAGGAGAGACTGTTTGCTGTTCTGACTGTACATTTCATTTCCACCTCTTGTAGCACAGGAAAAATGGACAGTCTGCTCCTGACCCTGGTTTTGCTTTGCAGAGAGGAACATCACCAAAATAATTGCAAGTTCAAAATGACTGCAACTATGGAGGCAATGTCAGATTACCAATTGTTCCTTTAGGCCAGCAAACTTTAGAATATTGGCTGTTACAGATCTCTAGTAGCTAGCTGTAAGTCTCTTTGTTTTTATTTTGCTGGAGTAACACTGGTTTATATGAGTTGACAGGTGACTATATAGGACAAAGAGTTTGCCAGAGCAGCTGCTGAATTTACATGTGTGCATGAAATCCCTCTTGTGTCAACCTTAACAGTAAGATGTTCAAGATGCCTAAATTGATCTCTTTATGAGGTGATTTTTCGCATTTATGCAGCACTCTGCACTTGAAGTTTTTGCTGGGAAAACATATTATGTTCTGCCTCTTCCCTGGATGCACACACTCTTGACCTAGACAAGATCGTGTTCGGGAACAGGAAGTTCCTTCATTGAAAAGCAAAAATAAATGGTGCAAGAACTGAGTCACCTTATTGTTAGGGTAGTGAATTATTTAACTCCATGCACATCATTAACACATCGTTCATCACAGCAAAGTTTGACAGGTATATTAACCTCATTCAAGCTACTGTTTGCTTGCAGGAGAAAGGATGGGGGTTGGTCAGCATCATATAGCAGGAAGAGATTGCTTAGAGATCTAGTAAGATATGTGACATTAAGGAGAATTGGACATTAGGGTGTGGAGATGTAAGGCTGAGTTTCTTACAAGTAGGAATGGAAGTAATAAAATGCACTTGATTATTTTAATGACCACAGTGTGTCTTGAATTGCAAAGGTCAATCTGAGATCTGGGGGAAGAGAGAAAGGAGTATGCACAAGGGAACCACTCATTTCATCTTCCCTACCATTACCTGTAATTGAGGCTATGTTCTTCTAGTGCCAAACCATTTTAATGCTGGGTAGGTTTGTAGTGTGATTTGGCTGTGTTACTTTGCTTGTACTTAAGGTTTTGTTTATGAGATGGTCACATGTGCTAAAAGATCTGGCTTTCAAGGTGCTGATTGTCTACAACACCAGCTGGCAATAATGAAATGGCACACAAACTATCTCTTGTGCACTGTTCCATGCAGGTAGAACTTCTGTGTGCTCCAAGACATCATCCATCCTTGCTATTGTATTCTTTCCTTGTAATTAGGAACCAGCAATCCATCCGTAGTGCTTGCTGCATTTGTTCATCACATTGCAAGCTACTAACTGTGGCCTTCTCCTACTTTAGGATTGCTTAGAGTTCCTTCTGCTGACCATAGTATCCTTGTGTCAGGTGCTTCTTAGTGCACAGGGTTATGTTCAAACACTAGGTTAATTTCAGAGGCAAGGTGGAAGCAAACTGAAGGCTTCGAGGCATCTAGTATTTGCAAGTAGAACTGGTTTCCTTTGGGATATCCTGCAGGACCTGAGATGCGTTTTTGAGGTGATCCTTCACAATGTGGTTGGAGAACAGCTGGGCATTGTTCTCCCTTTTTTCTTTTTCTTATTTTTCCTTCCTTCACAACACCTCATGGCACGCTGTGTGTTAATAGCTAGAGCAGTGCTGCCTCTTGCTTAGGGGGTTTTTGCTATTGTGACTAGAGCAGGTTAGGAACTTGCTGATGAGCTCTGCGTTTGATGCTATTTCCACTGCCTGATCTATTCATTTCTTTTGGGGTTTCAATCTACCTGTCAGCTCCTGATTCATTATTTGAAGCTTTCTGTTCTCCAAATGGTGACCTTTTCTGAAAGAAGAGTGTAAGAAGAGAGCTGACTTTCCTAAGAAGAAAGTTATACAAAGGGGAATAAAATACCTAAAGTAGGGAGGAAAAAAATAATGGCAAAAATACATTTTTTGGTATGGCAGCAAGCCTGGATTAGGTGAGAAATCAGCCCTTATCCTGCTTATGGAAAGCAAATACTAAGATTATTAGCTAGGCTGGCAATAGAACTACTGTTATTAAGCTGGGGACGCTGCTATTATGCTGTCTGCCACAGGTACAACTGCCTGAACTCCAGACACGTCTAAAAGTACATGCCCGAGTGATACTTCTGGGGGGGAAATTCTGACAAGAAATACATTACCTCAGCTACAATGTTTGCTTCATAGCCAAGGTCCTATGCATCCATCACTTGCCACCCAACTTGCGTTTGAGTGTGTGCTTGTGCTCTCTTTCTCATTTTATGTGTTTTTATTCACTTGCCATACACACAGATGTATGTACCCCTAGCCTTTGTAGTTATGCAGGAAATGTCAGAATGTGAACTGAAGTATTAGCTGTCACCTTAGGAGTTCAGGCAGCCAGAAGGAATAATTTTCAAAGGCTTCAACATCTTAGCTCATTAAATGAGGTGTTAACTCTGTGGAATTTGCAGATGACCAGTTAACACCCATAATGATTCAGGAAAGATGGTTTCAGTGAAAACACTCAGTTAATTTGTCTGTTAGAAAACTCATCCTGTTGTGAGCCTTGTGCAGCACAATGTGTAAGTTCTCTTTAGATATTTCTTTCCCATTTTTGCATGTATCTTTGTCACAGTGAAAACAGGACACAAAGGGGGGAAAAAAGCCTACTTAGAATATATTGTGAATATAAATGATGCTGATCATTCATGCTCTTAAATCTCAACTAATTAGGTAAATTAAGTAATTGGATAATGTATGAAAAATTCCAGGGCTTTAGTAAAAGAGAGCTTTGGTTTATCTTGATGTGGGGTGTGAAATAACTTGCTGCATGGAGATCTTTGCTCTGAATTGTCCATCTAGGGATGGACTTGTATTGGTTACTTGTGTGGCCACTTGATGGTGAACCAGCCTTGTCAAAGTCCTTGTTGCCACCTCTGTTTAAAGTGTATTGGAGCAGAATTAGCTGTGGCTACAATAAAGGCCTGTGGCCACTGTGCAGGCTTGGATCAACTTGTGAAGAGCACCAGGAATGGGAAACATTTGTTGCCTCTGTCCAACATTTCTTTATCTCTTTCTTTGTGTCTTTCTCTTTGTGTTCTGCATAAGAGAGGACAGAATGACAAACAAATGGTGAGGTGGTGAGGTTGGGCACAGGAGAGGCAGTGTGTAACTCTAGGCTGTGCTGCAGTTTCTCTCCAGCTTTAAGAGTATAGTGGAAAGATACAGTGCTGTGAAGAACAGATGGGAAATAGAGGTGAATGGGATGAATACATTATTATCGGCATCAAGCTTTCAGTCACAACATGTTATAATTTATTTGATATTTTAAACATTTATCTGTCTTAAGCTCTATGTATCTGTTTTTGTTGTACTGGTAAGGAGTTGGCACGTTCATTTAAAGAAGCAACTGAAATCCAAAAAGAAAATAATTTTTTGATGTAATCTCATGACTTAAGGAGCTAAGGCTGCATGCAAGAACATGTGGTTTTTCTAGGCTTATGAGAAAGTCTCTTGACAGGGTAACTCAAAACCTATTTACCAAATTATGACAGTTAATTTTAAAGCTTTCCCCTAGACAGGTTATTTTAACTGCCAAAAAGAAATTACAGATCTGAGTCTAAGAAAAAATGAAATGGAGGCATAAACTAAGAGGGCAGATAACGTGAGAGAGCATAGGGGAAAAGAAAACAAACCCACGAACTTAGTGACTATGAGTCTTGCTGTTAGTCCCCACCTTGTTCTAGGCATGTGTTAAACTAGTGACCTGAGACATCTGTGTCCTGGGCACAGCTGAATATTTTAGCCACGAAATTAACTCTCAATGTGTTAAGGTGGAACATGAGTTTATCCTTTTGTACAAGAATGGAGAAGAGTTATTCTGGTCAAGTACTATAAGCAGCTATTTGAAAATGTTTTATTTTCCCTCTGATTGAATGCAAAAAGAGACAGGATATTTACAGTAAGACTGATATACCTGTCATCCATGACCTTCCAATCCAGTATTGCATTGGGCTCATCCCTTACTCAGCAGAACAAAATGCTTGGTCACAGGTGTTCTCTCCAGTGCTAATTGTACTGCTTTTGCCACCCACAGTGATGGTGTCTGTGAAGGAGGTAGCTACAAACTCATGCAACATTCACACTTTCTGGTGCCTGGCATGTGCCAGTAGCATAAAATACTTGCACAAAAATGTCTGATATCTCCCATCTGGATTTATGGCAACACAGAATGCCTCTTAGTTTCTGTCTTTCCGTCTTGCCCAGAGACATGGTGGATGCTCCATCCCTGGGCACACTCAAGATCAGGTTAGGCCAGGCTATGAGAGCCCTGACTGAGTTGTAGGTGTCTATCTTCATTGCAAAAGAGCTAGGCTAGATGACCTTTAAGAGTTCCTTCTTGTACACCTTATAAGTTGTATATAGGATATTTTTGCCTGAACAATTGAGAGCACAGGGACTGAGAGGATGATTGTTGTTTCCAGTGGCTCATAGCCTAGGTATAATAGAAGCAGTGTCAGAAAGGAAAACAGAAAAAGGAGTAAGACAGCTGATGATCGGGGCATTAACTTGTTCCTATAAACCTGCTAATATAAGGTGTTCGTAGTCATTATGGCACAGCTGTTGCAAATACTTCTTACTGCTGCTTGTTGCTCACCAGCCTGTTCTGAAAACAGCTGCTGTTTCTTACCAACATGGGCACTGAAGTGATGCCATTTATATTGAAGTAGTGTATAGATGTGTAGTCCAGATCCTCAGAGTTTTGAGCAGGTTGAACTGTAAGTAGATCTGTTCTCCATGCTTGTTTGTACGAGGCTAGAAGTTAAAAATGAGGCATTTAGTAACTGCTATGAGTCCTCTACTTTCAGCAGCCCTTTGCTCAAAAAATTGCAATTTGCTTTGGCTTGAAGATACATACATTTACATGACAGAAATGGTAGTTTATCCCCATGTTTTTATGTGTGGTAGCCTTATGTGTGAGTTAAAATTCTGATAGCTGGCAAAGCAGGAGCTTTTAAGAAACTGTCAGCTATACTATCTTGTGCCTTTGGGAAAGTTGCAGCATGGGGAGAGAGAACATTCAGGAAGTATTCCATAGAATTGAACTCTTAAATGGGTAATGAGAATATTGTAATGATATCAATTTTCAAGCTTGTTAACATTATGGATTTATGTGGTTCCATTTTTCTAGCTTTTTCCAAGAAAAAAGAAACACCTGCACTGAAGTTTGAATACACCATAAAGCTTGAGAAAAGATAACTATGAACTGTTCATTTAAATTCTTTTCTTGCATTACTTTCCTTTTTGCTCTTCTTTAAATTTACTAATATGACTTTTTTCTTAACAGTCTTATTTGACAGATATGTAAATAAATCTGTTCAAAAACCCTGAAACTACTGTTTTTGAGCAGTATGCGCCCTGGGCTCTCCTACTAGATGGATGTGTAGCTACAATAGAAATATTATTGATATAATGAATTATTTTGAATTAAAAAAAAAAAAACATAAAAAAACCCTAACAAAACAAAAACAAAAACCCAGACATAGAACCCAACAACAACAAAAAACAAAACCCAAATAATAAACCCCCTGTGATGTTTGCGTGGAAATTAATACAAGTTATGTTCCTGTGTACTTCTGTTACTGAAGGATTTCATATTCTTTGTGTGTTTTGGGTCACTGCAGTCTGGGGTTAAAATACAATAAAATTAATAAAAAAAAAACCTCAAACACTTGTTGTGTGGATGGAAATAAAGGACTTTTGTAGATCAGCTGAAATTAGTAGAGTGTATTTTCCTGGTAGGTAGATATTCCTGTGCCAGAACCTACCTTCACTATTGGTAGAAATGGCTGATATCACCAGAGCAGCCATTTCTGAACAGTCATGAAAAACTGATTTATGCTCTTACTTTTGGAGATGGGCTCTCCTCATCCATAGCAAATGTGCACTGGAAGGGAAACAGTGCATAGGGAACTTGCTCTGTGCTGCTTGTCAGTTGTGATGGCAACAAGATCATTCAGTCTCCAGTCTTGCCAGTCTGACTTCTCAGGAGCGCTATGTTGTTATAACAACAAAAACAAAGCAAAAAAGAAGAAAATAAATTAAAATGTTGCTCAATTATGTGTTGCTTCTGGATTGCCACTGAGACAGTCACATTCGAGTTTGTGCCTAACTAGCTTAAGCTACCCAGAATTGAAAAATCATGTACAGAAACTTGTGCTATATCATTAAATTTATCACCACAAATGACAGTAGGAACCAGAACCTGTCTGGTGAGTTACAATGTTGCCTTCCGTTATGGGGATAGATTAACTACATTATAGCCCACATAAATTGCATTTACACCACGCAAATTTGTTAGGGCTGTATATCAGAAAGCACTGTCTTCTCTCCTATTGACAACATTACTTTGGCTTTAGCAGTGCTTGGCTTATTGGATCATACTATCCAGCTATCTCTCTACTCTTTCTCTAGAATGGGTGTTTTGTCTTTAGTTGCTTTGTCTGCCCAGTTGCTGTGTTTTTCTGTCACTTCCTGCCTTCTTGCTGCTTTTCTTTTTCAGTATGAGTACAGGATGACAGTGATTCTTGAGAACTGCCAAATTTGACAGGGATGACTTTCATCCCACTGCTGAGCCAGCTGTACAACTGTGTAGCTCTGGATATATTTACTGAAATATTTTCTTGAGCACTGGATGGGCTGAGATATAGGAAAGGAGGAAGTACGTGAAGTCTAGACTGAGCTCTCAATTACCTGCATGGAAATCTGAAAGCTTCTTTGCTTCTTCCTTTTCCTTTTGTCCTGGACAGTTTTCAATGTGTAACTTTTTTTATGTGAACCAAACCAAGTCAGACACTAATCTAACCTCCTAGTTCTAGAAGGAGCTCAGTAATGGGACCCTATTTAATGCCCTGACTGTTACCCTGTGCTTCCAGCTTTGAAGTTGATGGCTCCAGGCCCTTTTGCACTGTGCAATGTGTTTGATCTTCCTTTTCCTTAGAGGACTGTCATGTGGCATGGAGTCTCAGCTGATTTGTTTCTTCTGTCCTTAGCTCACAAACCTGGGCTGGATTCTCACTCACAGTCAGGCATCTTTTACGTCTTTTTCCTTTCTCTCTCCCCCTGCAGAAGGTACTGTTGTCACATCCCAAATGTGCGTTCATTTTGTGTTTTAATAACTTACTCCTGAAAATTTCTCCCCAGGCACATCAATTCTTATAATCTTATCTACTTTGATCTACCAACAATTATACAAAACTTTTCTCCAGTCTTTCCATAGTCCTAGCTTGCTCTCACTCATGAGAGCCCCTGCTGTAACATGGTGAGCTGAGGACAGGTCTTATAGGAGGAAAGTGTTTCCAGGAGGCAAATCCCTTCACACTCCAATGAACAGGATTATAGCCTGCAAGATACATGAAGTAATCTGTGTACACTCAGTGAGATCTCAGTGTTAGCTGTGTAGGCAGTCTAAACTCACTTAAAGATGAAGGTTGTTAGGAAAAAACCTGAGAGCAAACAATGAAGATGCTGAACCACAAGGAAACCAGGTTTACAAGAAAAGCATGAATGAACAGTGGGTGCTTAACATAAAGAGGAAACTGAAGAGAGATATTAAAATAAGTGTTAGAAGCAGTTGTTAAAAGTAATAATATTTTTCCTGTGATGGATAGGATGAGAAATTGTACGCTTCTAATGCAGCAGGTAAGATGAGATTAGTTTATATATGAGGTTTATAATGGTAAAGTGAATAAAACCTGGTACGGATCGTTTGGACATTTTAGTAAGAACAGATGAGACAAATATCTCTCAGGAGGGATTCAGAGAAGACAGTGGATGGGGATTGATTAGATGACCTCTCCAGGTGTTATTATCTTAAGTTTTCTGCGTTTCCAGCCCTGAGTGATCCTTCAGGTTTGTCACTAATTATGGTAGTGGAAGCGGGTTTAAATTCCACTTGCATTCCTCCAGCAATGTTGATGGCATCTTGGTTTGCCATAATTGGTGTACAGGTATCATCTTGGCCTCTTCTGCAGGCTTATTTAATAACAAGAGCTTGAGGCATGGCTTCACACTTGGCTTTTCTTTATTCTTTTTTTCCTTCTTTTACTCCCTTTGTAACATAGCTACCTGTAGGCTTTTGGGATGGAAATCTTGTATAAGTCTGGCAGATAAAGCCTACTATCATTTTCATGGGTTTTCTTAAAGGAAATGTTCAAGCACGTACCCCCTGCTGTACGTACGGACACAAGCTTTCAGTCTTACCCTGAAAAATAGTTGAATTCCTCTAAGCTAGTGTAGCTAGAGCACGTAATTGTATTTTTTCACTTTTTCCTGTGACAAAGTAATTTCTGAAGGATAACACTGCAACTGTGGTGATTACATCTTAACTTGAGTGTGCAGGAAGAACGATAAGAAAAACAAGCACAAGTAGGCTGTGCAGGACAAGCTGCAGTGAGGATAGGATTAAGCTCTGTACAACAAGGGCAGAAATGGAAACTTCTGCAGTACTGAGGGTGGAACAAGGACCGTGGTGGGGCAGAGGCAGGAGACAGCTTCCAGTTGGGGTAGAAAGCTGGGCGGTGTTGAGCCAGCAGTAGGTGGGAGAGCAGTGCAGGACTTCAGTTGACTTTAGTGGACAACTGCTCAGAGGTGGAGTAAGATGGGATTCTGCTTTCTGCCCTCCCAGTGGTGCTTCTGTTCAGAGCAGGTAAGTAGTAGATGTCTGGTCATTTGCTAGCATCTCCGCTTTGGGAGAACAATATGGTAGTCCAGGCTTAGTGATAAAGGCTAACTCATTTTATTGTCGTGCAGTCAGGCTTAGTAAAAGGTAATTGCAATTAAGTGTCTTAATTGTAACAGCGTAGCTGGTTGGAGGTAACTCTCTAAGCTGCCAGACTCAGTTTTGCTCAGTAGCCTGTTGCCAAGATCCACCCCTGACATCCAGATGTAATTAAGTTGAATCTATGATAGTGTACCATGAAATCCTGCCTTTCTCTGTGACTTCTTTTGTCTCTCCCCGCTGCATCCTCTCTTAAGGTTGTTATTCCATGTTGTTGAGGTTGCATTATTATTATGATATTCCTGTGGAGTCAGCTAGCCTCTGCAGCCCTGGTGAGCTGGACATCCAACAGCTACGTGCAGTGTGACAGCACTACTAACTAGCATGAGACCCATGCTGCACCTCATTTAGAAGATGATTGAGAATATTTAACAAGGAAGATTTTGTATTTGCCTTGTAATAACTATTAGAAATAGACTGAAATTGCCTACAGATTGTATTGTCTTCAGATGTTCGTGGAGCATTTAGACTGTACTTCTAGATGATAGAAGTATATGATAACCTTATATGATAACTCCAGAGTAATCATGAGTTGTGCAGCATCCTGATGGCTTTGAGGACAGGGTGGCAAATCTACTATCCATAGATCTCCATAAGGCATTAGTTATATGGCCATGAAGCTTAGAACAGTGGAAAATCCATTCGCCTACCTCCAAGATACCTCCTCTTTTCACGTATTGTGATCCCCAGATATTGTTTGGTAGAGGCAGAAGAACATTATGCCCCTGTAACAAATATTGTGGTCATATTCAAATATGACCAGATGTGATAGATCTTATTCGTGCCTCAGTTGGGTAACTTTTGGGGCATGGTACAAAACCCACTTGTCTAGCAGGGAAGGAAGGATGACCTTGTGGGTGAAAAGTCTTTAGATTTGCAGGCTGGTTACGATAGCTTTCTAGCATAACATCTGTCTATGAACTATGCTGACAACCTGTCTGTCCTGAAATTGGTAGGAATGGGAGTTTTTGTCCAGATACTAGTGCTTGCTGAATATACATGCACTTTGCGAGGCCTCATTTATTGCACACCTTTAGCAGACTGAATTCTAACAGCTTCTGTAAACAGTAGTATTAAATGTGATAGAAGCCATCAGGGAGAAGGAAGGGTTGTACGACACATGTGATAAAAGGTGGTGTTTCCGAGTTTCTTTCCCTGTGTCTGATTTTTTTGTTTGATCTTTTTTTCCTGTAAGCAGTCTGAAATTAAATTTGCATCTGCTTGACGGAATGAGGAAACCACTTTATGTTTTCCAGATTGAATTAACTGAATGATATTTTTGTTCATTTTGCTTTTTAGGTGAACTTGATTTTCAAATACTGTTTAGAAACAAAATCTAGGTTTTGCAGGAAACCAGTGTGGAGGCTAGATAGCCTTATCAACAACTGTTCTGCTCTGATCTTATCAAACCTTGACTGAATACTGCAGTGCCTTTGGAAATCATCTTGCTCTCACCTTTTTAACAGGAGTTGTTATTTTGCTGAGCAGAAAATAAGCAGGCCTGTACCAGGCCTAGGAAGAACCTCAAATTTGGAGTTTTAGGTTACAGTGCAGAATTGAAAATGAAATGGTCCTAGCAGAACCTTGGCTGCTATGTGTTATGCTGAGGGGTATGCTGCCCTGCTCTGCTGGGCTGCTGCTCCATCTGAAGAGGGTATGTAGAAGTATGCGCTGGCTCCATGTGGAGCAGTTTGAGATCTGATTCAAGAGTGTCCCAGGCTGTATTATAGCCTACTAGTATCCAAGAGTGGCTTTGCATAAATAGACTGTATGTTTTGAGCTACCTCATGTTGCCTTTTTATAGAAGAAGTGGTGACAAAGGGGTAATACCTATCAGCTATCCTAAAATTAAAAAGGTTATTACATCATAGAGTCAGTGTTCTCTTACTCCAACTCATATTGCATAAAAGGAGTTTCTATTACCAGGCATCAGAACCTGTTAAATTACAGAATATTTGGGTTTGAGGGCAGACTTCTGCAGGTTGTCTGGTCCAGTTCCTGCACCATTCATCTTCAAAGCCGTGTCCAGCTGTGAGGTTAGGTAAAGTTGCTCAGAACCATGTTCTGAATACCTCCAAGAACAGAGGCAACTCAAACTTCTTAAGTCCCTGGTGAAGATTGGATCTCCTTTGTCATTAAGGGTATGTACCCTGAAAATGTCACCTCATATACTTCACTGGAAATTCCCTTGGTGCAGCTTCTGTTGTTGCTTGCCAGTAAGGTTAGTGTTTGCTGGTGAGACTTGGTACCTCTTTTTGTGGCAATGACCTCTAAATATGGAGGATCATAAATAAGGGAGGTCAAATAAGGAATCTGAGCTATTTCTGAATAGAGCTGGCAGTTTCCCATTTGAAAAATTCACAGTGAAAGTAAGATTCATTTTCTGCCCATCTCCCTGTTTCATTAAATTCCTGGTCTCAGCAACAGATCCATTTTGGACTATTTACTGTTCTTGTTGCCATCTTTGTCATTGGAATGGGATATCAGCATGTTAATGCCTCATATAACCCATGAATGATGGTAGTGCACTGTCGCTCTTTGACATTTTCAATGCTCTGTAATTTCATTATCTGGTCATTCTTCCCTTTCCCTGTAGTATAGTGTGTCTGACACGATGATTGCCACCTCTAATGTCTTTCTGCTACTATTTCTAAAGATTTTCCTCTATCATTATAGGTGGTTTGTCTTTCCCAAAAGGAAGGTAATTCTTCAGGTTGAAAAAGAACTTTATCTTACCTCCTCAAACAGTTTTATTTTCCTTTTTTATTTTCCCCCTCTTGTGGCAGAAATAATCACTTGCTGTTTCTTTGTGATTTTCTTCATTCTCAAGGATTTTAAATTACTGTATTAAATACATAAACATCGCTCTTCACTGTAATGTCATTACTTCTCAGGTGGAATAGGGGAATTTTAGAATAGAGAACTGTGCTGCCCTTGTTCACTGTACATATTATTTCTTTAGGTGCTATGATCTCTACAACAAAATGCAAATACAAGCCAGATATTTCACAATTCTCATTTGGAAATAGACTTGGAAAAACATATTACAATAAGAGAATGTTTAATAAATGTCTTCTCCTTTGGCTCAGAAGCAGGGAGTTGCTGTATATCTCACATTGTTTATTCCTCTCTGTGGTCCACTTCAGACACTCATCTTGGCATTTCTTAGATTCCTTGTTATTGCAAGGATGGAGGACACTGGCAGCGCCCTTGACTTTTCATGTCTTACTGTGGTACACTACAGTGTGTTGTTCTTATTGGTTTGCCTTTTGAAGTGGAAGTCTGAAGATTGTTCGGTGGAGTTGAGAAGTGTCTTGGGGACATGTGAGGCTTTGTCAGTTGCTGTAGACAAAATGCTCTCCCTTCTAGTTCTGTTTTCCTAAGTGTTGTAAGTTCACGGAGTCAGCATTCATGGATGGCAATCCTGCTTGCACAAGGTTTTGGCAAATGTGTCTGGATATTAAAGGTAGTAGAGGTCAGGGCTTGTTTTAGAGAAGTACACCATGAATATTTATATTAAACAAGAAGAATATGAGCAATAATAGCAACAGTTAGGTGAACAGCAAAGAACCTTGTATTGATTGTAAGAGTAGGATTAAGTGCTGAGGGCACTATGGTGGGCAAGAGCTGGCACAGATGAGCTGGGTGATGGGCAGGACTGTTTGTGATGGCTGTTAGCCTAGGGTCTGTCTCTATGTGCTGCTGATTTACAGAAAAAAAGAGATCAACTCTCCCCTCTGAATTAAGCTGAGTGGAATTCAGTGAAGACCATACTCCTTGGATTTACTTTAACCTTTTTATAGGCAGGAAATGTTGTAGTTTAATGTTTAGAAAAAAGCTTTATGGAAGAGAATTCTCAGCCACTCTCTATAATCTTACTAAAGAAGCTACCTTGCTTTACAGCTTTAAATCTACACTGGACAGAGAGTTAGCAATTATCCCATAGGGAACAATCTTCTATTTTCTCGATGAGCTAATAGATCTCTTGAATCTCTAATTTCTGTTGCACTGTGAAGATGTGGATGATTGTTATTAAAGGCCGTGAGAAGCAACTGGTCAGCTCATTGCTGAACTGCTCTAATTTATGGGCGTTACGCATGGGCTGCGGTTTGCTTAACATTGCAACCCATGTATTCTAAATTGTTTCCATAGTGCTTGACCAATAAAATTACAGGTTTATTATGTTTATGCAGATCTCTTGTTTAATCAAGAATGTAATGTGTGATGTGAATGTGAAGCTGTCGCTCTAAAATTACCCCTTGTACTCTTGATATAAGAGTGCTTGAATCAAGTTGGTTTTATTTCTCATTTATGTTTGGATGTAAATCCGATATTCTTGAATGTGAAGGGCTCATGGCACCTGCAAGTACCAGCAATAACTGTTCAAGACTGCTCTGTGCTATTCTGACTTCAGTATTGCTAATTTAAGGCATTCAAAACATCCTGAGTTAATTTTCTCACTTCTTTTATGCTTGGAGAAAAACGTAATGCAGTGGAGTTCAGAAATGTTATGTAGCTGTATTTACAGTTAAAAACAGCTTTCTATGCATGTGTGGGGTGAAAAAAAGTGTGAGTTGTTTTGGGAAGTATGCAGTGCTCCATGAAGGAGAAATCACAGACTTGAATGGGTTTCTGAGTGTAATTTACAACTTACCCACTGAATTCAGAGAAGTGGGAGCTGAGAGCAGCTTGGCTGTTGTGCTGTTGTTGAATTTTTGTTTTAAATCATCACTGGTGTCCAAGAGCCAGGGCTCTATGGAAAAATGAAGTGCAACAGTCCAAGAGAGATGACTTGAGCTGTGCAGTGGATGGCAGTATGCTGCTCTGACAGCTTGGTTCAAAGCTGAACCTCTGAAGCTTTTTGTAGCATCATATTCCTAATGGGAGTTGCTGTTATTGCTGTAGTCTTTGGGTTTGTGTGTTGAGCTGTTGGAACTGGTCTTGTGCTGGTGTAGTTGGTGCAAAGAATTGTATCCATTACTTGTTGAAAGGATGATGTGGAGAGTAACTTTGCTGCAACAACTGGGGATGCTGATGATGATTTTTGGAGCATTTGATCCTTCTGTAAAGGAACTCAAAGAAATGCTTCTGGGCTGGAAAATGCTTTATAAGAAGTAGTTGGTGATGATAACCCTTGTGAAAGGACAGTCATAAAACAGCAAAGGGAAAGTTGACCTTTGGACTTGTTCTTGACTGCTGCAGCTTAAAAAGCTTGATCCTCACTTTTGGATCTACCTTATGTTTGTCCTTTGTCTTGTGCGGTGTTGTGATTATTTCACTTATTCTGAATGATGTTTGCAACCATCACGTGAGCTTTAGGAGTTGGGGGTGGTTCACTGAAGGAACAGGGAACACAACTTGCGCTGTAACCTTTGGAGATGACCCTGCTTTACCTGACAAGGAATTGGCAAATTTGTTCCCTAGTGCATTGTTTAAGGTTTTGTGCTCACACACCGTGTATCAATAGGATTGAATTTTGCCTCCAGTTAAACTTTGTCACCTGTCTGTCCTTACTGCTGTTGGTAGGCACCTGGACACTATTGATTCTTTCTAATCTAGGCTCTAATAAAGCAGAATGATGTATCTGATGTGCCTGGCCATTCTCCAACATTTCACAGCAAGCGTCAATCTTGTTTTATTGTGTGGATGATGCTAGAGAGACTGTAGGGTGAGGAGTGACAGGGCAGTTCTGCTCTTGAGACTTCATAGTGTTTATGAAGGCAGGATGTTGGGTGTTACTGATTACTGAGAGAAGAGATTATTCTCATAGAAATCTAGGGCTCTTGAAACAGCAAAGAGGAGATCCAAGCTGTCAGATTTTACCAGTCCTGTAACAGCCATTACATTTAGTCAATCTCTATTGCTTCTTTGTATCTTAGCTGTTCCCTCTTATGTTCCCTAAGGGCAGAAGGACTTCCACAAGCTTTGAGAAATTTCTGGTGCTGAGCATGTGACAGTGCTGGGATAATCAGTGGGACTGTTACTGCTGTTTAGAGCCCTACCTTGGTGGCAGGCAATTGTTGGTTTTTCAATGTAAGGTGCAAGGCATCTCTTGGTGTTCTTGGAGGGCAAATAAGCGAGTCTTCTGCTTAAATCTAGTCTTTGCTATGTGAGACTTGAAAGGGTTCTTACTCTTAGGTTATGATATCCTATCCGATTTCTTAGTAGTGATCCCAGTTCAAATGATGATCAACAAAGTCTAAGTTTGACCGTGATTCCTATTTTCTCTGTGAAGAAGGATATGGGTAGTGGCTTGAAATGAAGTCTGCTTTGATTTCTCTGATGGCTAGCAGGAAATAATTTTTATTATCCTTGGTTCCACTGTGTAAGAGAAGGAGAATGATCTCATGAGTTCAGACCTTCCTGAAAGTTTTCTGCTGCAGTGAGGTTGTAATAAAGAGCAAATAAGTATTTTTATCTGATCAACTGCCCCTGAACCCCAACCAGTCACCAGTCAGCTGCAAAAGTCAATGGTGCTTTGGATTTCTGCAGTGGTGTCTTGCTGCTTCTTTTATACAATCCACGTGCATGATGTAGAATTTGTGCTTTTTAACTTCCTACTTTTTATGGCTTTGAAATTCTTAGCCATAATGTTGCATTAAAGAAGATCTGAATTCAAGTTCCTCTATTTTCTGAGCTTTTTTTTTTTTTAAGTAATGGAACACTTAAGTCTGTAAGAAAAATTGCCCTTGACAGCTTTAACTGCGCTGTTCCACATCTCCCCATGTAGACATTAGCACAAGATATTTCTAAAGTGGGAAAAATATTTTTTTTCTTTCTGTCTTTCAGAGCTCAAAAACAGATGAATGTATTTTTTAAACCCCCCAAATTTAATACTGTCTGACACCAGAAGATTTTTGAGGTTCTTTACATACTCCTTCATTCTTTCTCCCACTGCAAAGCTGGTGTCAGTCCTTCAGATGACAGACTTTTTTTTTTTGGTGGGGCAGGGGGTGTTCCTTCCTATGGGGTCAGGTTTTATGTCAGTATGTTTTATTTCTTTAGGAAATACTCAGCTGGGCAAAAATGTGGTGTATTATCTATACCCTTCTTCCAAATTTTTTATTTTCTTGGCAGGTAGAGAACTGGTGAATAGCTGCTGTGGAGGATGAGTTGGAAGAACTGCTGGTTCATACCTACACTGCCATTGTTCTTCCTCTCTGATGTAGGTTGTATCCCCTGGGCTAGGGCAGTGCTGTGGGGTTACCCCCATCCTCTTGGTGCCTCATAATCCTTAGCCATAAGTTAGTTCCCCTGGAAGGATATGTTAGACACTCTTAAAGTTTGCTGGGAAAGAGGCAACCTATCATGCCCTTGAATTCACCACTTAAACCTTCCCATGGCCAAGCACGATGAAGTAGCAATTGTGGTGTTAGCCAGGCAGTGCACTATTTGCTCACATTTCCTGTTGAACATGCTTAGAAGACTGCTTGATCTCTAGGTGAGGCTATTTACAAGCTGTGGTGGTATGGATCATTTTAAGTCTGTTTTGCTGGTGTAGCTGCAGCCTGAAATACTGAAAAGTGCAAGAGCCAAGCTCCACAGCATGTGCCTGTCCATCATGTGAATGTCTATCAACCAGCTCCTACAGTTGTTTGGTGTATCAGGCAAAATGCAAACAGCTTTGGCACTGTGGTGCTTTGGGCTGCTGACGTTGCAAACAGTTAGTTCAGTGTGGTTGGTGTACACAGAGGAATTGTTCCCAGCCTGGATTTTGGAAATATCTCATAATGCAGATTTCATGAAAGTCTACTTGATTGAGCCCTTTGAAGGAGATGGTGCTAGAGCTCCAGGAGTATTTGGTTTGAGTGAGGAATGGGAACTTTCTTTGCACAGGAACAAAGAAAGGAATTTGTGCAGGGAGAGTGCTTTCACAGCAACTGATGAAAATATTTTTGTTTATCTACCTAATGATTCATCACAAAAAATAAGAAAAAAAACAACCTACAGAAACACACAATCCAAACAACGTAGCTGGTGGTGTAAGGGATTGAAGTATTGTAGTGATTGTGAAATGCATGTGTGTGGCAGATATTTGAGTTCAGAATTACAATGAGATCAAACATAAAGTAATAAAGATGGCTGAACTGATCTTCATTCTTGATTTAAAAGAAATACCAGTAGAAAAAGGAGTTGCAAAGGCAGAATTTGACCTTGCCACAGCTGAGCTGGTAAGTTTCAAAGTAGCTGTGGGCATCTGCAGAGAAGAACTGCAGTATAAACATAGGTTCAAGGTCAGAAAAGTGCTGTCAATTTGACAGAATGCTTTTTTTTATTACCTTAATATATAAGATAATCAGATCGTTTCATCTTTGTTGAATCTGTAATAATGTAAAAAATATGTTAATTGGCTAGTTAGCACTCAAACTGTTGCTTCTGACCTTTTGTCTACGGAGAGCTATGACTTGTGCTTTTCTTTTACCTCCAGCACTTTCTAATCCCATGTCCTTGTTAGCCTTGACAGACCCATGTCAGCTGTGATAGTCACGTATTCTAAGCTATCACTTTTATTTTTGTTTCTTTTTTTCTGTAATAATTCTCGTACCTTGTTTTCACATTTATGAATACTTAGACTTATTTAAAGAATTACAATTAACATTTTTATTCTAACGATGTTATAGGCATTCAAGGTCAGGTGGTAAACGTGGGAAGATCTAAATGCGGAACTTACCATGACAGAACAATCTGAGCATTTTGCCTTTATTTTCTCCATGCTCATAGTTTTTAGCTAGAAAACAGCAGCAATCCTTGTTTCTCTGGTCTGCTGCAAGCAAGGAAATATGTGAAAGTCAAAGGTGCTTGGATTTGATGCTAACAGTGATCTTGCAGTAGGCATGGAGGGTTTTCTAACTGGCCTTTAAAAACAGAAATGTTTTTTGTTATTTTTTTTCAGCAGGTATGTCCTTCCCCTTTGTGGTAGCATCTGTGACACTTCAACTTTTGGACTAGTTCTCCCGGAGAGAGAAGGATGATTTCTTAAAGTAATATTCTGAGACAATAGTATTCAATTCTGAACAATAATATCGCCATCACCCTGTGGGTGGGTGAAGTCAAACGTAGCAAGCTGGCATCAGAGCTGAAAATATAGTGGGGAGGTTCCAACAGCCATTGCCTCTCTTGACTGCTGGGTCTGTGAGCAGCCCACACTGCAGACTTGCTGTCCTGTCAAAGGCAAGGCTCTGCCTTTTGGGAGCAGAACAGGTGTGGCTTCCTGTTCTTTGGTATAGTAGCTAATTCTTCTGATCTAGCAGTAATGCATTTCCACACAAACAAGTAAATCTTTGGGTCACAGTCTGGAAAGGGCTTCAAGAGGTTAAACCGTCACTGTTCTGAGAGAGAAAAATCCTGCCTGTGCTCCATCCAGCACAAGCTAGAACAGTTCACTGAAGTCTAAGAACAATCATTGATATTCATATATATATATATATATATACACATATATGGAGTATGAAGTCTGAAATGGAAGAACAAATTGAAATTTTTACTTATTTTTCAGAGGAAGCTTTATGGGAGCTGTTTTTCTCTCACACTTTTAGAAATGGCTCAGACAAAATTCCTCACCTGGTTTAGTTTTCTTTATGAAATCAGTCAGTCTTCAATCCTCAAGGAAAACCTTCACCTGTCCTGGCGGTTTATAACGTCTCAAAGGGCTGCTCTGTCTTAACTTCTCTCAACTTCTTAATATTTTTTTTTCTTCTTTAATTGTGAGCTGTCCTCAGAAGGTAATGTGCCCAGACTTTGAGCTCAAGTCATTTTTCCTTTTGAGATCCCCCTGTCAGAAGCTTTAAATTGCCCCTCAGTAGGTATGTGACTCCACAGAGTTAAAAATGCTGCGCGAAATCTACTGGCTCGCAGATGATATCAGAAGATAATTGGAAGGAGAACGGAGCTGGCAAAGTAACTGGGGCCTTTTTTCATTTTCTTCTTGAACTTAGGTAGAGGTGTGCACACAGCAACTTTAAAAGGAAGAAGAAGAAAGTGAAAAAAGATAAATTAAATTTCCCAAGGCTTCAGTGGAAGTTTCTTAGCAAAGGGGAAGAATTGGGAGATACGATCCAGCATAGGTTGCTGAATCAATAAAAATAAATTATGAGTTCTTTGCTATCAGCTCTTATAATGTATGATAGGGGGACCTTAAATCATATCACCTCCTGCCAGGAGAGATTGTATTTATGTCTAACTGACTTACACATAGATAAAGCTCAGGCTTCTGTTATTTTAAGCAATCTAGATGTCTTTTCTGGTGGGAACGTGTGTTTGTGTGCAGCAAGGCCATCCAAAGGAGCTGGGAATGATTTTGTGGTATACAACTGTGTCTCACAAGCAGTGTGGATTGTGTAACTCAGAGGGGGCTTTTCCATCTGCCTTTAACAACTGGTGCTACTTGTAAGCTGCTAATAGTGTTGGTGTGTTTGTTCATGATAGTCTGGAATTCTTAAATGTCTCCTGTGTTTTATTGCTGTTCTTAAAAAGGCAGCTAATTCACCGTGCCTTTCTCAGAGGCTCTGTCCTGGGGGGCTAATAAATCTACCAATACTTAGCTTTTATGGAGTACTTTTCCCCTACAAGGAGGACAAATGCTTTACGATCTGACCCGGTAGCTATGTTTAGGGCTCCACTGCAGCCTCTGGGATAGAATCCAGCTTCTCTCTAAGGGATGATAAACCATGCTGGAGGCCTTTCTTTTATTTCTTTAGGAAGGAGATGTTAAGAAAGTGATTATACTTTGTGCGTGCACGCTAAGTGTAAGTAGGCAGTAAGGTATTTGCTGAAACTTAGGATTTACCAGTGTGGGTTTTTTATGTTTGCTGGGGGTGGGTGGGTAATATATTCCCTATATATATTTATATTGGGAATATCGTGCACTAGAGACACAGAAGAGCAATGTGACCAGCACACCCCTATACTGGTCTACAAATGGCTACAAATACCTCTCATTTGACTAAACACTGGATCTCTGCTTCACAAGGAAAATCTGAATACTTTCCTGATGCTTAAATCCAAAATCATGAGAGCCTACCAGGTTCAATTCAGAATCCTTTCTCAGTAGGGAAACTTGTGGCACTGGGGAAGCATCTCTGTTGGAGCCAACAGGTTCTTCTTTGGCAGGCTGTGTTCACAACTGAATTGCCAAAGTGGGGGGACTCAGTGCGCTTGGATCCTGTCCTGCTGCCGCTGGGAATCATGCAGGAGGAGGGAGGTGTTTTCCAGCACTGTCTCTTTGTATGAAGTGCTGTAGCGTTGCATTTCTGCAGATTCTGTTCATTTACCCCAAGGTCTGGAAATGGGAATTTCAGACTTCTGCTTTCATCCAGAGTGTGCTTTTGTGTAGGTAATGTGAGTTGTTGCTGGTGTCCTGTGGGAATCCATGGGAAGAGTTCTCGTGGTCTGGCTCCAGCTTATTCTGCTGTCTTCTTTGTATGGAGGAAAAACAAAAAGGAAGAAAGAGTGTAATCTGGCATCTTTCATACTGGAAAGTGAAAAGCGGCACAGGCAAGAGAGGGATTAAGGGAAAATATCATTCTTTTAGTTACTAGTTCTTGTTTTGAGGACAAATTTGACAGCCTCAGCCGTTTGGAGATCATAGGTTCACTGGAACATGTTTTGCTTTTTTGTGTGATCTTGGGGATTTGTCTCTTTCAATTTCAGAGGGCTCTTTTGCCAGCACTGCCTGAAGCCACCCACAGATCATTTATCTCTTCTCTAGAGACTTTTTCTTTTTTTTTTTTTATAAAAAAAAAAGATCCTTTGCTCATGCAGAAATGTTGCTCTGATTTCCAGTGGGCACGATTTGGCCTGCATTTGCTGTTAGCACTGTTGTTACTTTTGTGTCTTAGGATATGCTGTTGCTTGCAAGTTTTAGTATCTAGACTTGTTTCCTTCAGCTGCATACAGCGGGCTGGGGAAAAATTTAGTGTTGAAGTTGTAGATGGTCTTTCACTAGTCGCTGTTCCTTTGTATGAGCTCAGATTACAGCTTTGTCTTTCAGGAGATGTTTATTAGTCTAGATCAACTAAATCTGTTGAGGTGGATTATTTCAACCATGTAAAATTTCTGGATAGAGATTCTTCTTTAGAATGAATTAGTCTTTAATTTTATTTTTTTCCAATGAACTTGCAAAGTAAATTGAAGCAAACTCAAAACATTCGTTTAGATTCCTTTTCCTCAGTGTTTCCACACAGAGAAACAATTTCTCCCCACCTCTGCTTCCTCATCAGTAAAACAAAGGTGACATTCCTTGCCTTTTCTCATAGTTGTGGTGACTGCTAAATTTGCTTAAACCTGTGAAATTTATGTTCTTCACATGGCTGCTTTGTAATGGTGCTGTATGCTTCTTGCACTCTCAGGTATTAGCCATTTAGCACTTAGGCTTCCAGGCTGAATGAGGATGGAGATGTGCATGATCACGCATGTACACTACGGTGTACGTGTGTGGTGTTTCTGTGCTGAGGGGAATTCTGGTGGGATCAGGATTATGCAGCGATCATTTTTGAGAACTGCTAGACCTTGATATAGGAAAATGCTTTTGCTGAATCTGCCTGAGTTGGAGTTATACATTTTTTTTTCACATAGCAGCTTGAATTTTTGACTAAAGGAGTGTTCACACAGTAGAGCTATAGCTTTTGCTGAACGGTTGTTGCACAGTGTCAAGGTTTCCTGTTGCTTTTTTTTTTTTTTTACTCTGCTCCCTGGGCATAAGGGAGGGATGCAATGAGGGCACCTGATTCAAGCTGTCAAAAGGGATATTTCATCCTATTTAGTATTGCGTGCAGTGATAAAAATCAGAGAGTAGTCTTTCCAAGGTAACCATTGCTGAGAGACTTGCTGGGCATTGGTCTCGTTAGAAGAGGCAGTCAGTGATGGCTTTTTTTCCCTCTTTCTCCCACTTATTTAACCACCTTTCTTCCAAATGAAAACTTTTCTTCTTGTTCTTCTGATTCTCTTCCTCATCCAACTGAGTGATAGTCTGGGTGGGTGCTCAGCTGAATTCAAACCACCTCACACATCAGCACTAACATACATTGAACACAGATACGTTCCCACATTTATGTGGAGAAAGGCAGATATTGGTGGCTTTTGCGTGAGTTAGCTTTAAATGCAGAGAATGGAAGAAATATTATATTACTTACCCTGAGTAATTCCATTGGCTTCTTGCTTAGGTCATCTTTTAAAGGGTCAAAATTAATAAATAAGGAGAAGAAATAAGCAGCTAGGAACCTCCATAGCACAGTGCAAGCCCTCAAGCATATTAAGCCAATTTCCTTAACTGTGAGCAGTTCCCCAGTACTGGTTCCCAGGAGCTGTGCTTATTCCCGTTTTTAATTTATGTATTGAGCTCTATGACTTGGAAAGGTGGCTGAAAATTGTGGGCAAGCTTCCTGTGGTTGGTGCATGGGGCAGAAAAGGTTTCAAAGATTGTGAAAGTAGGTCTGTAGGCAGGAAATGAGTCTGTGACCCCCAGCATACCAGCACAAGCAGCAGAGAGCTCTCATTTTTTCACGTGTAAATCTGTCCACAGTTGTTTCTTTTTTTTTTTTTTTTTTTGTTCTGCTGTGTGCTGCCCAGTACTCATCCCTTTGCTCTTTATTAATTACTTTCTGTAAATATGTGGACAGCGCTGCTGATGAGCTGTGTAAATCTCTGTGCTGATAAAGCAGGATCACTTAGAGGGGAGATGAATTTCATGAAATGGGTCAGTGCTAGCCTTTCAGACATCTATCTGAAATGATCACTGTTCTCTTTGGCTGCTGCTCCTCTTTTCCAATATGGATATCTCCTGATGGGGGAGCACGACTGCCATTGACTTGGTGTTTCTTGCTCATTCTGAAGTTCACTGTCAACCTGCTGATGAAACTGCAATGTCTTTTCACTTTAATTTGTGGAAAAGAGTAACGTATCTTCTGTGGGATATGTGCAAAGCACTTTGCCACCTTGGAATTGGCACGATCTGGAGGAGGGTTTAATGAACTAAAGTAAATTTCCTTCGTAGTAAAATTTTATGAGCACAAAAGATTGCTATACCACCGAATACTCTAGAGAGCTGCTGAGCACTCCCGTGATTTATGGGCTCAGAAATTCCTAATAATTTTCTGAACAATAGGAGCCCCTTCAGGGACATGTTTTCAACATGGAAAGAGGCTTCTCTTCCCCTTTCTGTTTATATTTTTCTCTACTTTCACATCAGTCAAATTGTGTCAAGACTTGAGTTAGTTGGATTGGGCAATCTTGAAGACCTGCTGGCTGAAGTATAGACAAGAGGTGCATCACATCAGACCTAAATTCAGTGGGTT
Organism: Perdix hodgsoniae; assembly: GCA_035772895.1. Lineage (NCBI taxonomy): Eukaryota > Metazoa > Chordata > Aves > Galliformes > Phasianidae > Perdix > Perdix hodgsoniae. The sequence continues at coordinate 1,430,987 of JAPSGF010000013.1, forward strand.
TGTACACTTTTACAGTGGGATGTCAGGATTTGAAAACCCCAGAAACTCTTAAGCTGTATTAGTGAATAAGTCACTGAGGATAAGAAAAAAGCCAACTCTTGTCAATTACACAGAGACATTACAGCAGGGTATTTGGCCAACAGTGCAGTTTCTGGAAATAAGTGAACGAACAAAAGCGTATGGGATGTGTGTATGTAGAACACAGTGCACAAGGAAGTTATTGCAGGACTAGGAGGTCATTTATTTCCAAAGAAAAAAGGAATAATTTTTCTGATTATCTTTCTCCCATCTCCACTTCTGTCTTGAAAACTGAAACAGTTTATTGAATTTTCAGGTCATTTAGTTTTGTGTAAGCTCAGCTTTAAATTGCATTTTCCAGAGGGCTTGTATTGCCTTGAGGGAGCTGTAATTCAGCTTGACCTATTTCCCAATTGTGTCCTGCAGCCTGGTCCTCCTGTTTTCCTTTTCTGCCAGCTGAGCTGCTTGGTGCCCCCAGGGCTACCTGCCTCTGGGGTGTCCAGGGAAGTGCTGCAGCCTGCCCTGTGGGAGGAGGAGGAGGGACTCTTCCCATCTGAGCTATGCTCCCTGGAGCCAACAGAGTAAGCCTGGAGAAAAATTGCAGTTCAGCATTCAGCTGACTTAAAATTAATTTTGGGGGAGTTGATTTCATGAGCAGACAAGACAGTTTCATTTGGGTCTATAGGGGTGTTTTCTTCATTTTTGTTTAAAAAAAAAAAAGTTTAAGTGAAAGTTGTTTTTTCTGAATCAATACCACTTGAAACTTTTTTATTTCTTTTCCCCGGAGAAAAATGTTTTCATCTTAATTTAAGTGGAAGCCTGGGCTGTGAGGTAGGAATTCTAGATTTTCCACACTTCAGGGGAAGAACAAAATGTATATGTATTTCTTAAAGCATGTGAAAACTCCAATTTTCAATTGAATTCAGCTTTTAAAATGAAAGCTGTCAAAATTTTAAAATGAAATTACTATGACACAGAAAAGCCATGGTTATTAGTTAGCGTTGACGAAAACAAGCCAAGCTTTTTTACAAAGTGAACATTGGAATCAAATGTCTTGACTTGAATGAGTGAGGGTTTTTCTTTTTTCTTTCAATTGTCAGAATTCAATTTTGTACTTAAGAAAAAATGTATAATTTTCTTTCACTTCCATTATGTTTCTGCTGAAATATTAATGTACACAAACATGCAAGGAAATGGGGTACTTGCCTGGAGCTGCCCCTTCACCCTTAGAATTACACCATCATAGAATGTTTGAGGGAAGGGACCTTTAAAGGTCACCTAGTCTAACTCCCCTGGAAGAACAAGAACACCTCCAGCTCCATCAGATGCTCAGGGCCCCTCCAGCCTGACCTTAGGTGTCTTCAGGGATGGGACACCCAACTTGCTGGGAGTCGCTTAGTGGCATGGCTGCCTCCAGCATGACATAGAAGTCTCAGAACAGCCTCTTGAAAAGCTTTGAGGTTTCCTTTACAAGGCTGTGTCAAAAGCACCCTTTGAAAACAGATCAGTAACCATATCTTTGGGCTCTGACTTGTGCCCTAACCTCATGTGAGCTGCCTCCCTAGTAGCACCATTTGCACCTGCCATCTCCTGCTGTGAGGCTGCGGGGAATGTTGCAGTGTTCATCCGGTAGGCTGTATTCAAGCCTCTCCAATCTTCTCTGGTCGTCAAGCTTCCAAACTGTTGTGAGCATTACCTGTATTGAATTTCAACAATATGATCTCAGAAGTCAGTGGGATGGGATTGAGGCCTTTGGGGCTTATGAGGTGAGTGGTTCTGTGGGCAGTGTGCTGCCTGCGGGGCTTTATGGTACTAGGGCCTCAAGAAACTCCTGCTGCTTCCTGGTACTCTCTGTGAGATTAAAGTGCAAAGGGATGGTTATGCTTTTGTTCTCCACACCTTGACAACAGGCAGAGCTGGATTTTTGTTAGGCATCCTGGGTGGAAATTTCAACAAGTCCTACTAAACAACATGCCTTTACTTTGGATTAATACCCAGGAGCTGAGTAGGATTCAACCTCCTCCTGCAGAGCTGGCATTATCCTGCTGTTTGCAGGGTTTAAAGCATACCACTGACATCTTAAAAAATACAGAGCACAGGGGATGTGAGGGAGGCATACAGGATGCTGGAGGATTATGGTTGCTGCCTTCATTTGGAATTGCAACTTCAGGAAGAATTATCCTGATCGAACTTCAGCAGAACAGGGGAGAAAGGCTTCATTTAAGAAGTTTAGGGATCTAGGATCTGCTGGCTTTATTGGATGTCCTGCTGATTTCATAGTGATCAGGTGTCAAAAGAAGGAAACTACCTTTGTGAAACCTCTCTGAAGCTGTGAGCAGTAAGAAGGGAGCCACTTCTGGCAAGGCAGTCCCTGCGCTGTGGGGCATGGCTTCCAAGAACCTCTTGAGAGAATCTCTGGGGTTGTAGGGTGCATCTTAGAAACATCCATCAACAGGCTTCAGTTGCAGGCTGTACTGCTTCCATTAGTTGGTGTAAAGGGATGCTGTATGTACCTTGATGGCTGTGACTGGCAGCTGGTTCTTCTCCATTTGTATGGGAAGGTGTGTGCAGGGTTTAAGTTACAATAAAAAAAAGGCATTGTCCTTATTTCCCCACTGCACAAAAACAATTTAGGCTGACGTGAACTTGCATATGCTGACTCAAATCTGCCTGGCAGGTTTCTTTTCACACCCTGCTGGAAGCAGCTTGGTTTTTATCTCCCTCCTAAAGGTCTCTGTGTGGGGAAATAAACGGAAAAATGCAATCAGGGGAGGGGGCTGTGAATTTGGAAGAGAGATGGATGCTCAGAGCATCTTTTTGAAAGCCATTAAGTTGGGCACTGACTGCATAGTCACGTATCAAGGTCCTTACAATTTGAACAGGTCTCTTCCCGGTATTGTGCTGACGGTAACAGACTGCTGCAGCCTTTGTAATATTGATTAATCCTTTGGTATTTTTCCTTTCTGCAGAGCTTTAAAACTCCTCATCCAGTCTTCACCCAGCAGCCTTGCAGCTGGGAAACCCAAACAGAGTGGCAAGTCCCATTGCTGTGGGAGGAGGAAAAGGGAGGGAGAGAACAGATCTTTTGGAAAAAGGGAGGTAGAAAGGTCCTTGTACCAAAGACAGTTTTGGGCAAAATGGACTGCTTTGCTGGATAGGGATCTTCATAAACAAACTTGCCATTACTATCTATGGTGACTGGGTAGTTCACATCAGCATCTTTAGAGAAAAAGGAAAATGTCATATGTAATTTCTGATTGGACTGTTGGATTAATAAGGGTGCAACCAATTCCATTCCTGGCCTTGAATAACATAGATGTAGAGAGAGCAACTCACAATGTTCAGTTAATTCCTGATGGCAGGTTTTATTTCAAATGCAAAACGTCTCTAGGATTAGAATAAATATTACTGGTTACATGATGCATTAAGGGAATGAATTTTCCTTTTTTTTTTTTTTTTTTTCTTTTTTAACTTGATCTCATAATACTGCAACCTTAATGAATAAATGCGAAGCTCTCCTTTGGATGATTTCAGATGCCTTATATATTGGTACACAGTCTAAAGGAAACCTTTTCCTTTTTTCTTTCTCTTTTAGGTGATACTCATTCTGACAAAGCTCTATGACTTCAACTTGGGAAGTGTTACTGAGAGCTCTCTGTGGAGGTAAGCAGATCATGCAGAACACAGCACTGGTGTGGACGTGTGCACTGTGCCTATTGTAAAACTGGAGAGTGAGCAAGGGGAATTGGAGCTGATCTGGGGAGGAGAGGGAAGGGAGTATGAGGTAGACGTGAAGTTGCTTTTTGAAAGTGGACACATGATTGAGAAAACATTGATTTAACAAAATGAGGTCTGCATATGTGAGGCTCTCTTCAGGTAAGGCATTTCCTTGATGCCCAGAGGAGGCTGGTTTCATTCATCCTTTTGAGAGTCCTCTTTTCATTTCTCAGAACCTCTGCCACTATGCTGGTAATGAGAGTATTCTCTGTAGATGGCAACATGCTTGCTGGAGCAAGTGTCCGAGATGATTTACAACAGAGTGTCTGGTATGAGCTTAGCTAATCTCAGTCATGTTCCTTAGCCTTGCAGGTGGTCATCTTAGCAGTGAATTGGTGTTGCCTGAGGCTTTGAGGGCAGTAGCCATGAGAGTACTAGAGATCACAGTGAGGTACTGGCATCTCCTACACTGTGGGTTAACTCAGATAATGTCACATGCCTGTCATCTGCCATGTTTCTGATAGTGTACAGGAGATGGAATGTCCTGGCTTGGGAAAGCATGCTGGACAGAGTGTACGTGCTTTGAAAGAAAGAAAAAAATACCCAAACACGCAGAACACCCCTGTAAAAATAAATAAAGAAAGATAGCCCAATTCCTTAATCTCTCCAAATCAGCAATAGTTTCTACCTGCTGGGAATTGCTCTTCCTTCTAATAGCCCACCTGTGGTGTGGAAAGGGTGTAACTTCAGTAGAATTGTTATTAGGAGATTTTTACTGCATGGACCAAAAAAAAAAAAAAAAAAAAAAAAAAAAAAAAAAAAGGAGGGGGGGAAGGAGTGGTAGAGACACTGGGGAAGGCACAGATGCTTTGTATTACATTTACCTTTTCTATCATGGGTGTTACTCAACCTCCAGAAATCTCCAGAAATCATAGTTGGTGAAGGCTGTAGCTGTTCTGGAACTGTTGTTCCAGGTGTAAGCAAGCTTCTGGTCAGGTGATCTACTGTCCTTTCTTCCAAGTTAATTTAAAACCCCCCGTTTTGAAAATATGTTGTGGGGTCATCTCCATTAATACACTGAAGGGTTAATTGTTTGGTAGACCTCTTGAAACTTCTCAGTTTGCACGGTTACTCCAAAGCCTAATTGCACTGCACCGTGGTAATCTGCAAAGGTATAAATAACCATGCAGCTAATAAGAGAGAACACAGTAATTTCCACTTACTTCTTACTTTTCAAGATATTTAAGCCTTAAAAAACTTTTACCTCTTTACCTAACAAGTACAAATGGTGCTGTGATTGTACTTTAAATGTAATTGCTTAGCAATCTGCTCTGCATAAATAATGTACCGAGCAGACAAATTCTGTCCTAATACTGATCTCACAGCAGCACCTGAGCTCTGCAGAAAGATAACAGCAGCATGCCTCTTGGAGTTTTTCCAGTGGCAGAAATAAGGTGGTTGATCGTGTTGGGAAATGCACTGACTTGTGAATGGGTTTCAGGTGGTTCTGCAATACCTGTTTCTCTTTTGCGGTGAAATAGAGGCCATTGTGTGATCTAGAGACTCAGAGAGGTAGAGAAGTCAGAATTCGTGGGTTCTTTTTCTAAGATCTGTGAGGAATAGTTGGGGTAAGAGCTAGCAGGTAGAGTTCCTGGGCTCTAAGACTGGAAAATTCAGGATGCAACCGTGCTACACGTCAGAGGGAACTGTTCCTTTTAGAGAACAGCTTGAACTTTCTCCGGAAAGGATATTGTAGCAATAGAAGCAGATACTATGTGGAAGCAGTAAGCTGAGACTACTTTTCTCAGGATATTCTGTTACATAAGGTATCTGAAACTTTGTATTATGTAAGTAGATACTTTTTAATGCTTTCTCATAATTTCTGAGAACCTGAAAATTTCATAAGGAGGATTTGTCTTTATGGAGCAAATTTTAGTCTTCTGACCGTATAATTGCTTTCCTTATTTACTTTTCTGTAGACTCCTTCAAAACCATGTTAAAATCTCAGGTGCTGGTAGGCTCCACTGAATGCAAATATCATAGAGTCATAGAATGGCCTGGGTCAAAAAGAACCTCAAAGGTCATCTAGTTTTCAACCCCCCTGCTATGTGCAGGGTCACCAGCCACCAGACCAGGCTGCCCAGAGTCACATCCAGCCTGGCCTTGAATGCCTCCAGGGATGGGGCATCCACAGCCTCCTTGGGCAACCTGTTCCGATGTGTCACCACCCTCTGAGTGAAAAAACTTCCTCCTGATATCTAACCTAACTCTCCCCTGTCTTATTTTAAAACCATTCCTCCTTGTCCTATCACTTTCAACCCATATAATAAAATATGTTGTCATCAGCAGGAGGTTGTGATATTTCCATTATTATTTTCTCTCTTTCTGTTTTCTGGGATTATTGCTTGTTTTTTCTTCTAACCAAGTGCCCTGTCCATCTGAGCAACAGTGCTGTGATGCCTATTCTGAGCACTTGGCAAAAGTTGCTGCCATAAGAAAGGAGTGGCTTTTGTGGCAGAAAGAAAAGAATCGCACAGCAGTGCTTCAAAGGATGCAGAGATAGAACGCAGTGGAATGCAATCTTCAAATATCATCATGCCTCTGCCTGCTTCATGCATCAAAAGCTTTTTCTCTGTTTCCCCCCGGGTTATAGAGTGAGATACTTCTTTTAATGGAAAATGCTATATAAGAGAAATTTCTAATTCCTGCATTTAAATATAAGGACAAGTGAATCAATATGAAAACATCCTGAATGTAATTAAAAAAGAGAGCCAGAGCAGGAAAGAATTAGAAGTTATATTGGATACTGCTCTTCTATAAGGCTGATAAGAATTTAGGCAGAGGAAATGCTAGTCAGCATTTGAATGCAGGAACACGGATGTGGCTCTAGTAAGTAAATCCATGTTTCTGAGGCCCAAAGATATCACAGAAAAAGCCTCAGTTGCTCCTGAAACAGTCAGTCTTGAGGCAGTAGGCTTTGAGGAAAAGCAAGCATCCTTCCATACTGTGAATGCGGCATCTCTTCTTGGTAACAAGGAATATCTGTCAGTTGGGGTTTGTAGTTTTGTTTTTCTCACTGAGAGAATAGATTTCTCTTTTTCCTCCTATGAAATAAAGCTACCTTATTATGACTGTACTTGTGACGATGTGAGACATCAAAATTTACTGAGAGGTCTTTTTGTAGAGCAGGATATATAGTTGTAAAAATTAGGTAAGCTTTTAAGGTATAGCAACATTTCATTGCTTTTCATTTCCTAATAAAATGTCTACATTGCTAGTTCTTGAGAATCCGGCCACCATTCTGTCTGCTTTTATTTAAAAGTTGTATGAAAAATAGAACTCTTTTCTGTAGCATTTTCTTTTTAGAGAGCGCTTCATTTTTAAAAGTGGAAAACAGTCCTCCCTCTTAATCTATAATCTGGAACGATTTTGATTTCAAGTGCTATTGGAGAACCTCCAGTTCCCAAACCCTCTGTCGGCCAGGATCCCTGCACCCAACTTCAGCTCCTACAATGAATGTGATCATGCAACAGTCATCTGTCATGAAATATGAACTGTATCTGCAAAGAGTAGCAATCAGGCTCCTTCATGGAACTGTGGTCTCAGAAGGCATCTGTCAAACCCAGAGGAATGAAAGGGTTAGATATGCAAAGTACAGTGTCTAAAAGACATCATTCACAACTAGAAGTTGAAGGCTGAGTTTTTAGCTTTATTTATTTATTTTTTTTTTTTTCTCTGTGGGAAATTTCAAACAAATCTCATTAGGACAGGAAAAGTCTGTTCAGTGGTTTATTTCTTCAAATGCATGTTCACAACGCTTCCAGGTGTTGTGACTGTGATAGATGAGGTTTGCTTTCAAATGTATGCTGTGCTCAAATGTAATATATGGGGTGCTCTGTAGGTTAGACACAAGGCATAAAGTCCTTTCATTAGTTAATCTTGTTGCTATCCAGTTGTTTCCTTTTCGTTTTATGAGTAGGAATAATCAGGAATGTATTGAGGTCCTTTTCTTATTCTGTACACTTCTAGAATTCAGAATTTTTTACAAGCAAAGGAGGAGTCTTATGAAAATTTCCTTGCTTGTTGCTAATCCTGACTCCTACTTAATCTTCTTCTGAGATACACAAACATGACATTCTGTGTAAGTATTTAAAGTGTTCTCATCTTTTTTGCCAGTGTAGGATGAACAGTTTTCTTGTAAGATAACTGGAATTAAAGTGTTTTTTTGTTTGTTTAGCTTTGTTTGTTTCTTTGCTTTCATTATTTTTCTTTTGTTGTCACCTTATTTAGTATCCAGGAGCTCTAATTATTAGTACTTTTAATTGTTTGGCTTGTGGTAGCTAAAAGACAGTCTCCGTCCCAAGGGAATTTTCAATCTCAGATGAAGGCAAAGAGACAACAGGGTGATACAGCAGACGAGAAGCCCAAGTTATGGGGGAGTTATTTATGCTCAATGTGATAGCCATGAATGCAGCACATCAGCTAATTGGGCAGTGGGGAGTAGTTCAGATTTTCTTCTGAAGTGTGAGTACTTGCATGTGTCAGCTCTGAGTCCCTGCTGCCATTTTACCCACCTTTGATGAGTCCCCTGGAGTTTCTATCCTCTGGCTGTGGTCCCAGGCTAAATCATCTGATGGCATATAATGCTGGCCTATGCATTAACCCATACTGAAAATCATAACTGGCTCTTTTTTGAGATTCTAAAATATTACTAAAGGTATTCTATATATATTTATTTTTTGTTTTGTTATTTTTTGTTTACTAATTAACCAAGAAATTGGGTTTCCATGGCAGCAAAAACCCCCACTATGTGGGTTTGTTTTGTTTTGTTTTTTTACTCTTGTAGCTGTGCCTAAAGGGATTGTTCTGTCATCTTAGAGCTGTGTAGAGTTAGGAAAAACTTTCAGCTTTTTATGAGAGACAGCTGCAAAACAGATCAGCAACAACTCCAAACTTGGAGCTGAGAGAAGTAAAACCACTCAACTTGGTTGCAAGCTTCTTCATATCTTGTACTGTTCTTTCTTCAATTCTGTTTGAATTACCACAAGCTGATATGGTATTTCTTATTGTATCCTTGCATTTTACTCTCCCACGCTGTCTTCAGAGGCCACCAGCATCTTTTGGTATACTTCTAGCATTTGTTCACGCTGCTTTCTGTGACTTAGGTTCATGCATTACACGTGCAGCTGGCTTCAGATAGTGCTGCCCTGCAGGCGTGAAATGGTGCGATAAGCCTTGGCTTGCCTTTAAGAGCTGGGGTTTAATCTCCCTGCTCTAAATTTACCCGTCTACAAGACAGGTGAGGATGAAGAGAAAGCCTGCGAGATTCAATGAACATGACTGAAATTTCCATGCCATCCTTTGCAAAGAAGGTAATTTTGAACCAGGTCATAGCCCAGAACCTCATTAAAAGGGATTCTTTCCCACTGGTGATACGTTATTTAAACTGCAGGGCTTATGCAATTCCCAGCTTGTGCCACTGTCTCGTGGTCGGTGTCACACATCTTGAAATGGGGCAGTGTGATTTCACTGATGTTTTCTGTAGTGAAATAGTCTCCAGACAGCCACCGTGACCAGTTGGCATCTCCCTGAAGTATTGTCAGATCTGATTATATCCATTGTTTTTCAGTATTAAGCCAACAACATGCATCTCAGATAGGTTGTTTTCTGGAGCACTGTATTGAGGCATAAAATTAATAGAGCTGGTTTTCAGAGTAATAATGCTTCCCATTGCTGCATCTTATTTGGTGTTTTTAACAAAGTAGCGAAGTGAAGAATTAATCTGCTGATTTAAAAAAAAAAAAAAAAAAAAGGCTTCATCATACCTGCCATCAGCTATCTATACCTGGAAGAAAGGAGCTGGCTTGGATGTTCAAGCACATCTGTGGCATCTCTTGGATTCAAAAAAGTGGGGTCTCCAAAAATTTAGTGCCTTTGTTGGTTTTTTTTTTTTTTTGTGTGTGTGTATAAATTACTTAGCTCTGTGCTGGTTACTTTCCTCAGACTGTAGGAGCCACTTGTCATTTCAGGCGTTGCAAGCTACTAGGTTCAGGCTGCTTGCTGGAATGGGAAACTGAGGGAGATGCAGTGTGAGTAAGGATTGTTCAACAGGCCTCTCAGCACCTTGAGTTGAGATTGGTCTGGAGCTAGAGCAGCATCCCTGGATAAGTCAGTTCTTTATCTCTAGTACTCCTGCTGACTTATATTTTGCCTGCAGTGAGTGATTTCGGTTACCTTGGCTGAGTGCAGCTTCTCTGTTAGTTGTTGGGTGCTATGCCATACTTGAGCTACTGGTGAGGTGCACAATAGCTGTGTGTTGGTCCGTTCCCGAGCTAGCTGCTTCCAAATGAAGATCATGGCTGTTCAATAAAGAAAATTTCTTGGCCCAAATAGCTATGTAGTCAGTACCTGTGAAGAATAGAAGATGCAGCGGTCCTGAACCAAGTGGGGAAATTTATTCTTTGCTCTTATTTTTAAGGTTAAGTGCTCACTTATTTTGGAGAAACAGGTCTTGTTCTATTGTTTAAGCTGACTTATAAGGCTTGGAAGACACCTGACTTCTGTGTTTGTCCAGCTGCTCATGTGTTGTAACAAGCATCAGAAAGTGGGTCCTAGCTCAGAAAGAGAAGAAAGAAAGCTTTGACAGCTAGAAAGAGTTGTTGAGTATCAGCCAGGAGAGAAATTAATGGGTAAAGGGCATTGCCTTAGGAATGCTGTGGGGATACTAAACGTTCATGAAAGGCTGCATATAAAGGCTTTTCAGCGCTCTTTTCATAACTGATAACAGTGATGAAGGGGTGGCTTAGCCTCACTGTGTTCCCTGGTTTAGAGGGTATCTGCGATGAGAGGGTTACAAATTGCAGATCATTAGATAGTGATAGCCATTCACCTTTGTATCCCACCATGCAATTGAAGCCATTTGAAGTAAGTAATTATGACTTGTTTCAAAATTGCTCTTCTGGTGATTCATTATCCTTCCACTTGTGGTACCTGGGAGACTCAAACAGATCTTTTACTTGTATGGACTTCTAGAAGTGTGTATATGATATTGTCTTGGGCTACATGTGTGGATATATGCATCCATCGGATAAAAAAGGGAAAAAGGAGAATAACATTCAAAGAGTGAAATGGAGAAAACTGCAGGGTTCTTCCTCCTTGAATATTCTGGGAATTGTTCAGAGCATACACTCTTTGTAGCTCATAATTTAAAGAGATGCTGGTATTGCAACAAGTGGATAAAATTGGTTAAACCTGTTGTAAGACACTTGCTTTGGGAACCAATAATGAAAATTAATAGTATAGTATATTAATAGTATTAATGGTATGAAATTTAAGATGTTTTAGAGTTAGGCATACTCAGTAATATGTAATAAGAAATGAGATGATTATGTTATTCTTTGATTACTGGAGAGAAGCTTCATCTGTCTCTTTCCCTTTCTTTAGAAAGTAATGAAGTTAATACTGCCTCAGAGATGTAGGGAACTAAGGGGACAATGAAAGGTCATGCAAAAAGCCCAGCACATGTGAGTCTAAAAGCCTTTCTGCATGTCTTTGGGTGGTGTGCAGGTGCAAGTCCCACCCTTGTTTATTAAAATGTCTTAGTTGTCCTATTTCATGATGCTTATCTGCTTTTTATGAACCAGTCTTCTGGATGGCTCATTTGTTGTCTCTCTTAATCGCTCCATCAGTGACCTTTCTGTGGGGGTGGTAATTTCATCAGACATGGGACCTTTTGGATTTGTTAATCTTTTGTTTGCCAAAAAAAAGCTCTGAGACTAATTGCCAAGTCTTCCCAGAAGATATTAGTTTACAAATTTTAATGACACTTATGATTTATTAATGTGCTTCTCCCTGCATCTGCTCATCCCTATTCCTTGGTGGAATTCCTGCTGAATCAGAGAGAATTAATAAAAACAAAACTGCAGATTGTAATGGTGTTTTAGCAAGGCTGTTAATTAAAAACTTTTAGTAATATTCGGAGTGTTTTATTAATATCTCTGATTCTCTGAAGACACAGGTAGGTCTTGGCTTTGACAACTTTCTGCCTTGAAATCTCAGTTTGGTAAGGGTGTTGTGTATCAGTCAGCAATGATAGCATAGAGACTCACATTTACATGTGCACATGGCTCATGGAGTACAACACATCTTTTCCTCTTGACAGGACTGGTCCCAGTTCTGAATCATGAGAACTCTATCTTTTCATAGTCACTGTGCCCAGTATGGCATCTAAGCACATCACCCACCAGCCCTGTTTGTGAGCAGCAGCTCTAGTGGAGCACCTTCTGTGCTAGGCTCTCTTACCAGCTGTAAGTTATATTCCATGTACTTCAGCACCCTTCTAGACTTTTTCCTCTCTGTTGCAGCTTGAAAGCAGGGCTGCCTTGCTGAACTCATTAACCTCCAAATGTGGGCCTCTGGAAGTATATGAACTGGTCAGTGATTGTGAATGTTGCAGATATCTGTTTGTGAGGAACTTTTGTGGATAAATAGATCTAGAAGGGTCACTTGATTGTGTATTAGTTTTGATCATATAGGTTACTGGGTCATTGTTCTTTTCCTGTTAATAAGTAGGCTTGGGAGTTTGAGGTTACATCTTGTTTTCTGGGTAGAAATGGAGAGGTTAAGAAGAAAAGATTTTATCAAAATTCAGAAATTTTTGAAGGAATGTTCTTAGGGCAAAGACAGAATTATGGGTAAAATGGAGAAGAGGGCAAAAGTGGGCTTTGTTTTGATTTCACTTTCTTACATTTCAGGTGAGAGCCCCAAGCAGTCATCTCTCTTTTCCTCTCTCCTTTGTAACTATTGAATTATTTATATTCCACAAAAGAGCTCCAACAGGAGAGCTTGTGACTCTCCCTTCTCCCTGTGCTCCAGGGAGAAGAGCGATACTAATCTTACACATGGAAGATCCAGATTCAAGCCCTTGCTCTGAATGAGCATAAAAGGAAGTGTTTTTTTATTCCACAAGTAATTAAATTGTATAACTCATTGCTACAGGATGTTGTGAGGCAGAAATAATAAAAGCATAAATGGATTTCATAGGGGACCTCAGTGAGTTAATGGAGGATATTTCTGCTGGTGGCTATTAAACCTGATAGTGTGGCTGTAGCCTCTGGCTTACAGTAATTATTTTATGATATGGCATTCGAGGAACAGGCAGGTCTGCAGCCTTTGGATCAGCATTGCAAAAATGTTATCCCTTCTTTGTTATCTGTTCTTCAACAAGAGCTATTCATGCTTCTGATGGAATAGCCTAAGATTGTGCTGAATACATGTTATGCTATGGCATTTTAGGGGATTAGTGGTTTGACTCCCCAAGTCAAGAGAGATGATGGAGAGAGTGTTGAGAGGAATTGTGCTCTCCTCGCTGTTTCTCATGATTTCTCAGAATATTCTGTGTGACAGGTTAGTGGCCAGTACAATTTTTTATTTGACTTACTGTGGCTGTCTCATGTAACCAAGGGATTTGAGTCTTCCACATCATGGGTAAATTCTGCATCCGTTACCCAGCTGGTCACTTTGACATAACTTGATTTTCTAGACAGTCCTTTCAGTCAGATTCTGTCCACATCTCGTATCTTTCCATTGCAAAAAGCTAGGTGGTGGTATAGATGTATCAACAGTAGAAATATCTTTTTGGCATTAATTTTCCTATAAGTCTGAAGGTCTCAGTGTGTTTTACCATATGGTTGCCCTTGATTTTGCAGTTCGCATATGCTGCATTTAATGTATCTTTTCTGTCTTTGTTAATGAAGTTATCTGATTATGTGTTCCTCAAGAACATAGATGTCCTGTCTCATCAGAAATGTAGTTTGGGGTTTAGGTAATCTTCCTAGGCATCTAGTCCTATAGTTTTGGTGGGGAAGGCCAAAGGAAACTATGCAAAAACTGGGTGTGTTCTCAAAGTATTGCAGCTGCCATGCAGTCATACTGTCAGAATCTCATCTCTGACAGGTTAAATGTATTTGTAGTGCTTTGCCTACTTGTTTAGAAAAGTAGCAAGGCAGCAGTCAGGAGGGATTTTGTAGCCAAGATCCTGCTGTTGCAGATCCTGTGGGTGTTGTGACTGTTGCTGCATCAGCAGAGCTGCATCTGTTAATAGGAATTGGCTATTCCAGGTCGTCTTTATCATTTGGAACAGCAATTCCATCGCTCTCATTAGAGAGCTGCTCCTTTTGTTGAGTTATCTCATCTTACATTCTAATTAGTTTTGGATGCCAACTGCAAAACTTTTTTCTTCAAGCCACACTTGAAGATGAATTTGTTTAGGCCTTACTAATGTCTTTTTTCTGATCACTTTTTACCATGTTGAGGATTTTCATTGGCACAGATTAGTAGCAGATACATTTAATGTGGATGTGTGCCATTATTAATGAAAATTACGCATTGAATTCACTTATAACTAAATAGATAATTGCAAAATAAAGACTTCCATAATAAATCATGTAAGAATGTTCATATTAGATCAGACCTGGTAGGACTTGGAAAGCTTGAATAAAGATGTCTGGAAAAGAAAATAACACAAATCTTATAAAATTAGATTGTGTGGATAGGGTCTCAAGTAAAGCAAGGGAGGAAGCATCTCTTACTCGAGGAAAGGCTGAGCAACCTGCGGCTGTTCATCCTGGAAAAGAGAAGGCTCGGAGGGATCTCATCTTATGTGCAAAAACATGATGGGAGTATACAGTATAGCTGGAAAAATATTTTTTTTCAGTTGTGCCCAGTGGCAGAACAAGAGACAGTGAACACAAACTGAAACACAAGAGGTCCTGTCTGAACATCAGGAAACACTTCTTAGTGTAGGGGTGACTGACAACTGTCAGAGGTTTTCCAGAGGGTTTATGGAGCCTCCATCCTTAGAGATATTCCTAAGCTGTCTGGATATGGCGATGGGAAACCTGCTAGGTAGCACTACTTGAGCAGGGAGAGGTTGAACTAGCTGAGCTCTAGACATCCCTTCCAATCTCAGCTATTCTCTGTCTGTGTGAAGATTAAAAGAGCATCAGTCTGAGCTTCAGGACAAGTGGAAGACTTGTTCTTACAGCAACACGTACTTGATCTATGGATCTCCTTGCTGGAGGATATTTTGGAAGCTGAAGTTCACGTGGGTTCAAGTGGTGTCTAGACAGGTTGCTAGAAGCAAAAATCTGTCAAGAATTGTATTACATGCAAAGACTTTAAGGAACTTTCTGAGTCACAGATATGCATCCTCTTGCTCTTCAGGCACTCAGGGCTGGATTAGGAGCTAGCAGGTACAGTGCATCCTTTCTGTGTTGATGCCACCTCATGGTTTGCTGGGGGATGCAGTTCCCCGTGTTAAGTCCAAGCTGTACATCAATGTACGTGATTTATTTCTCTTTGAGTGAGCTGTTCTTTTCTCTTCTCCTTTCTCTCCTCCCCTGACTCTTATTTTCCTTCCAATTAGGCTTTGAACCAAGTCATATAAATCTTTGATGCTTTGTACAGTGGCTGGTAGAATTTAGTGCTTTAACACGGGTTGTGTCTGTTTATATTGGTGTTTTATTATGTTGCTTTTTTTCCCCCTAATGCACTGCCATTCTATAATGGCTGTAAATAATCTGAAGGATAGAGAAACATTGTTTAAAAAACAAAAGGTTCAAGAAATATTTCCATTTTTCTTTTAATCTGGTCTGTCTCTCATTATGTCCATGTTACACTCATTAAGATTCTAATGAAGTTAATAAGTACACAATATCAAACAGTCAGTTCTCCAAGCAATATTTACAAAGGGCTACATTTTCCCAGCCTGGAAGGTAGCCTTTGATTTATCTATTTATCATATTTTCTTCATCTGTAACAATCTGTTAGCTGACCTTTTAACAGTATAAGCCTGACCAAGAAGTAAAAATGAAAGTTCTCATAAAAAGCTCCTATAAAATGCTAGATCAGAGGTTGCTGGTACATTTTTACATGTAGTATTTCTGCTTTAGAATAAAAACTGTAAAAGATTTGAGACAACTCTATAAATGGATTATCAGGGCCAGTTACCTTAGAGAACTGCTTCTGCAATATTAGAAGTTGCTTGTTTCCAGTTATCCCTGAACTTAGTGCTCAGGTGCCTGAGTTCAGCAGCAAGCTGCCTGCAGGAGCTGGTCATTCAGCATCCTGTGGGTCTGATCAGAGATGAAGACATGGTGCTGCACTGTAATAGTTCAGGGATGTAGCTCCATAAATCTGGAGATCTGTAAAAGAGGCGTTTATTTTTCTTGTATGTATCTTGTAGTCTAGCTCAGAGATTGTGAGGAAAATGATAATAAGTGATTGGTTAAAAGGAGGAGGCTGGGCTGTTGTTAATGCCATTACTCCCAAGTCTTACACAAAATTAGACGGTAGTTTTGCATGGGGGTGAGATAGGTACTGAGGTACCTACTGTACCTACTGAGATAGGAACTGTGAATTTTCCTGAGTGAGATTTGGTGCATTTATGATTTATTTGCAGCTGTTAGTACCTACTGCCAGGGATGAGACGCTTGACGGCAGAGTTGTTTTGGAGCAGCTCAGTATGCCCCTTTGCAGCCCAGGGTCTTGGCATGAAATCACATACCAGGAGATGGCCTGAGCTAAGCCACTGTTGTCCAAATAGGGCAAGACTAGCACTATCTATAACATCCAATGGAGAATCTGGTGGGACAAGTTAGTATAAGCCCTGGAAAGTTCAAAAGCTACCTGAAGAACTAAGGAGTAGGGAAGAGCAATCCATGGCTAGAACATGGGGTCAAGACTTCAAGTCTGAAGCTTTCAAGGAGTAATTAGTCCCATAGAAAGAGAAATGCACTTAGTGCTTAACCTCTTGCTTCTCTTTCTCAGAAATGCTAGAAATAGCAGTGTTTTGCTCTAAGAAGGAAGCTTGTTTGTTGATTGTGATTGACTGTTAGCCCTGGAGTGAGAAGAGCAGTGGATTCGGAGCAGAAGTCAGAGCACCATGAGGAAGAGTTATCTGCACACAGAGTTTGGGCCATGGGGCCAGGTGTGGGAACAGGACAACTGTGCAGTTGTCACACAACTCAGCTCCAGAGCATGTTTAAGTTTCCTGATGACTTCAGCAAGCCATGATACATCGTGAGTCTCAAACAATTGCTTCACTGATCACAGGCAAGCTGTAGACCATGATGTGCCCCAGATTCAGTTTTCTATAAAGCCAGTGTGTGAGAGGGCATGTACTTTCATTGGGTTACTTGTAGCTATAAGCATGGCTAAGAGCCAAGGCAGAAAGATCATCCTTTAAAACATACAGTTTCAATATAATCTTCTATTGCCATGGAGTAGTTACAAATACAGAGTAATCAGTGGACCGTGGTACATCATTCAGTGTGCCTCTAGCAGGGTAGAGAATAAATGTCCCATGGAAGATTAAAATCCCATTGGTTCTATTATCTGTAACCAATAAAAGTGAAAGACACGTCTACGAGGAATGCAGAGTTAACATGGCACATCTAGCTCTGTACCCACAGGAGCCTGTTTTCTATTTTGTGCAAGGCACAGAAAACAAACCAAGATCAACTTTGCTGTTTTTGAGAGGAGCTCATGGCAGAGGAGTCTGTGGTGGATCATCTGCCTCTCTGAGGAAGTAGAGGGTGTTTTGTGCCAACACCACGCCATGATGGGGCAGAGGAGCGTTATTCACACCACATGACAAGTGTATATCTTGTCTTGTGGCTCACTGTGTAACATGGTCAGTACAGACAATCCACATTTCTGTTGTGAGGTCTCTGTACAGTTTCCAGGAAGCAAGGGTAAAATCCTTTATTCCTAGGGTTTTTATCTTGTGCCACCTTTATTATCACCAGTGGTCACTGTTTCCTCTCGTCTGTGTGACAAAAATCATTACAAATGCTGCAGTAGGCTGTATTGCGAACTCTTATCTTTAAAAATGACATTCATAAAGGTTAATAATTGGAATGAGCTCTGGCAGCTACTAATTAGCACTATTACACAATCAGTTCACATTCTGGCAGCACTAGGCATACTTAATCAGTCAATTATCATTGATCTCGGAAAGTACTTCTCTAAAGTTAGCATAAGGTGCCTTTGTGAGAGCAAGAAGGGAATTTGACTGCAGTACAGTGGCCAGGCTGCTGAGAAGGTATGGTTTGAGGGACCAGAGTTGTATACTTGATCAGGACGGGCAAATGTATTTAGAAATCAGGTAGTGCACAAGCACTATCAAACTTAAAGTGAGCATCGTCTCCTTGCATAGCTGTAATTCATGGGCTGGGTGACTGGCTCTGCCAGCCTTTTGAAATACTAGGGGAGTTCTGGGAGAAAGCTGATTTTGGGGCAAGTAGGTTTAATGGTTTCACTGAATTTACTTTAATGTGATGACTTCGAAGTTTCCTGAAAAACTGCTGCTGTGTACTTTTTTTTTCCCCCTTGTTTTCCTCTTCCTTCATGTGATGAATAATTCTAAAGTTAAGGAAATTGTAAACAAGACTGTGAGACATGGGATTTCCCCTTAGAAATGTTGCATAAAACAGTCTTAATCTCATGAATCTAAATGTTATGTGTGCCTTGTGCTCTCTCAGAAACTCAGAGGTGTTGAGCCTCTGCTTTTTGTGCTGGCTTAAGGCTCCGAGGGGGCAGGCATGACTGCTGTATGAAATGACTGTGGGATTCTAGCCAGTAGCTCTTTCCAACTTGAGTGTGGGCAGTGCATGCATCTCTTATAAAAACCATCTGTTGTTTGTGCCTGGTCAGAAAGGTGTGCAGTGATGCGTGGCCCACGCAAGTAAGGGTGGTGGCTATAGTCCAGTGCATGAAGATTTTCCAGATCTTTGTTTGGAAAATGTATAGAGAGGAGATAAATGCTGATGTGTTGTTCTCTGCTCTTTGTTGCTTCGCTCTCACAATTCTGTCTTTAAAATGTTGAAGATATTGTCTGTAATGCATGTAAGTTCACAGACTGTTGTTACGTCTTGATAGAGTGGAAATGTCGCCAACAACATATTGGAATGTAATGTTAGTTCAGGATTCTGTGAGAGTAAAGAAACTTGTGAAGGTGAAATGGCCAGGAAAGAGGAGCTGTGCTTGATTTTTATTTTTATTTTTATTTTTTCCCCCCTTTGGAATTCGACCAAGGGCCTCTGTCTCTTTAGGATAAGGAAAAATGTATTATTGTGACTGTTCTGGAGTGTGCTTTTAACCTCTATGTTTCTCTTGCTGCTTTTTGTCTGGAACTTTTCACTTCGAGCAAATGATCCAGAAAAAATAGTGTGGTTAGAATCTTAAAGGCTGGATGCTTTGTGATTCTGTGGAACAGAAATCTGAGAATGCATTTCAGGGCTGCCTGAAGCCAGAAATACATTGAATCCTTTCTGTATGCCTGAACTTTTGCCTCTGCTCCTAGAGAAAATATTCAAGGGATGTTGAAAGAAGGTGCACACAAAAAATCTTGTCGGAAGGCTCCAGCTGTGAGAATAGTGGAGGAAAAAAAAAAAGCCCTACTTTGCCACGCCTCTGATTCCAGAAGCAGTAGGATGAGGGTGCAAGAACAAGCTACCCAGGCTCATAACATCTTTGCCTTCTATGAAGTTTGTCTGTGAAACTCTGCAGAACATCGCTTGTCCTGGTGAAGTATCCTAGATATTTGGGCAAGACAATCTCCTAGTTTGGGAAAGGACTGTCCTGGTCCTTGGCTTCACTTTAGTTGTTTGTGAGTTGTAGGTACGTTTTGTATGTAGACTTCCTGAAGTTCAAATAAGGGTCGTTCCAGAGTGCATGTATTGGGGAGAGGTCATAAATTGCTACAATGTGAAGGTTTTTTAAGGATTATTGCAAAACTATTCACTGTGATTGTTGATACAAAACACAGGACTAAGGTTCACTTGATCTGCAAATGCTCCTCAAGGAAACGTAGAAGAGCTGTCAAAAATTTGTGAACTGTTGGTGACTGCACAGTGCGTATACAACCTTAAGAGAGGAAATATGTATTTAGACATAGACTATTAACATAGGATCTAAATTCTGAGTAAGGCTGAGTCTTTCATGGTGCTTTTCCAGATTTACAATTGGGCCCTATGAAAGTAATGAAAAAAGTGCTCTGTTGTCTATTAAATTGTTAGGCTGTAGAACTGCTTCTGGAACAGACTTGTGAAGCTGGTAAGAGATGCTGTTTGGATTGGTGCCAAGGATTCTGGGTGCAGATGCTGTACTACAGAGCTCAGGCAAGGGATTTCTTTCTCCAATAGTGCATAAACTGTGTGAGGTCTTCTAGAGGCAAAATGGTACACTTGAGCAAATGTGCAAGTCTCAGAACGGGTAGATATCTATGAGGTGGTGCTGCATGTCTCCTCTGCTGGTAAATTATATCATCTTGTACCTATAAAGAGTACACTGAATAATGTGGAAATGTCTTGCAAGTGGAGCTAATTTTTGTAAACAGGTGACAGGTTGCATTAGTTTAGCTAAAGGAACAAAAAGGTTCTTACAACAGCCCTGTAAATATATGTAGCATGACCGTTTCCCCTCTCCCTCCCAAAAATCTGTTCTCTAGTTACTGAGTAATTTGCTGAGGTGTGAAGGCAGATTGAACATTAGGAAAACCGTCCTTAAAGCTGATCATAGATTCTTTTGGAAGACAGGAAGTCTCCATTTTGGAAGACTTTAAAAGGTTATAGACAGCTTTTCAGAGTAAATACCTCATTCTAGTAAGTCTCGCCTTTGGGAGTTGGGGAGGAAGATTAGTGAAGGCTCTCTTAACTCTATTTCTGTGATATGAGAACCTACCATCATGAGGGGAAAATCACGCAGGCTTCATACTAGAAGCAAACTATGGAAGGAGCTGAGAGTTTGAATGATTTTTCAATGGAGTGATTTCAGTACATTTTTTCATCCTGTGATCCATCCTATCTTGTCTTGAAATGTTTCTGTAAGAGTAGTGTTCAAATGGGACAATGAAGGTGATATGGAAATTGGATGGTGTGCAGTAACAAGTGTTAACTTGAGACTAAGGCCATGTTCCTGGGAGTGTTTTAGCTCCAATTTTTGTTCCAAATGCAAAACATTGCAATGCAGATGTGCACTTTGATAGATTGTATGAGTCTGGTGCTTTCATGGCATGAAAAACTATGATCTGACCTCTCTTACCTTCTACCCAAATAATTATGCAATGAAGGTCATAGCGGGGGAAAAAGTCAGCCAGCTGGTGCTGGCTTAAAGCTAGAAACCCCTAAGTAGTGTCAGAGCAATTGTGCTCAAGCCAGAAGTCTGTGGTCTTAATGGCAGTTGGAAGAGCAAAAAAGTTTTTGGAAAGTGAATTATTTCAAACACTTCTGATTCTAGTTTTACTTTCTTTAAGAAGCATGGAGCTGTGGCAGAATCAATGCTTAAACCAAAATACTGCTGTCTTCGTATATTTAGGCAATAGAAGACTTGGAGGCATAACACCAGGGAAAGTAGTGAACACAGAATCTTGACAGATTTCTTTAGCTTGTGATGCTAGGGTGGGAGGAATCGCACTAAAAAGAGTCCTCGTATGACCTGGTGGACTGGAGCAGACTGTTGCTTCGCTTCCTGTATTCACTCTGTATAATGAAGTGTAAATAGTGAGTGGTGACTTACATGCAGATTGAGATAATACTATGTCAAGATAAGGTTTAGCAGATTCTTTTGACACTAGAGCTTTCCTTGAAGCAAATAGTCTTCTGAAAATACTGTGGTGTACTCTGGGTAATCTCAAATAAAAGTAAGTTAATCTAGAAGCAGCTATCTAGATAAGCTGTGAAGTTACAGCTGCATTTTGCAGGCACCTCAGATGCAACCAGCCCCAATGGTAAACAGAGGAGCTAAGGTCCACTTTCTCCAATCACTGTGGTTGCATCTGTTTGTTTCTTTTACTTTGGTGATGGTGTGTCTCTCTGTCAGGTGGGTGAATCTGCAAATTAGGTGCAGCCTTCATCAGGCTTTCTGTTATTTGGAAACTGTTGACAAAGTGCAAAGTACCCCCATCACTTTATCTCCAGCTAAGAGCAAAGATAATAAATGCAAGGATTGGTATGTTGAAGGTCTGAGGATGCTGTATCAACAGTCAGAAAAGAAGCTTCCTTTAGATGAAGTTCCTGGTTATCTTGGCTGGGATAAGGGTAGCCATAGGTTTAAAGGCACAGTACTGCTCATGACAATTACATGAAGTGCTCAGACCCTTCTTTGATAGCTTCTCCTTTAAAAGATCACATCATTCAAGGGAAACAAGATAAAAATGTTCATATCCCTTGGCTTTATTTTCCTTGGTTCTGGACTGACGTAGGAGATGGTAAGTAGTAGATTCCGGTTATTGGATTTTATTTGCTGAGATGGAGGGAGCATGTGTGCAGATAAAACATGCATCTTTTCTACAGTGGGGACTAAGACACTTTTTTAAAAGGCATGGTCTTTGAAGGTCTGACCATTATGGCATGAAAAAATAGCTCTGCAATTCCAGAACAACCAGCTTGTGTTTTCTCATATTGTTAGTTACTTTAAAAGGGCTCTCTGCCCTTTGTGTGGATGTTTTAATCTCTCTTTGTGGGCTAGGATATTTTATTTTTAAGTGTATTACTTGCTTTTGCAATACATTTTCAGGAGCAGTGGTAGGACATACAGTGCACAAAATAAGGCATGGACTATGTTTGTTTTGGACTGTAGATCCTTTTTCAGTACAGAGAGAAAGCCGCCTCTGTTTCCCTGCTATTAAATACTTGTTACGTTTTTTATAGAGTTTTAAAATCAAAACCTCATCTAGTCCTTTCAGCACAGTGTGCCTCTTTCCCTTCTGCCTCTCAGTAGAGCATTTACTAGTGTTTATATTGGCTTTTTCTGCCTAGCAACATTTGTTGTAAGTAGTTTAGGGGAAAAAAATAGTTTGCCATCATAAACTCAAAGCTGCAGCAAGTCTTAACAACCTTTAGTTATCCTTCCTCTGAGTTCCCTTTAGAAAGGAAGAGCTATCTGATGTGATAAAAATGAAGACTTGGCGCTGTGAAATCCCTACTTACGTTCTGCAAATACGGCTTTATTCTGCCGGAGTCTTTTTATGCATCAAATTGTGAGCTATCCCTCACTTTCATTCACTTTGAAATAACATAAATGATGGTGTGGCATCTGTAAATGATTGCTGTGGAATACAAGTGAGCCTGGGGCTTGTGTGTCTGCTGCTGTCTGCTAAGGGAGGGCTCAAATGAGAGGTCACTATGACAGATTACTCTGCAGGTAATGACCTTCTTTGCATACTTATGCTCTCCTTTGCTGCATAGGTGCTGTGTGCCCTGGTAGGTTTTATGTTTGAGCAATGTTCTCTCACCTTACCTGGGAGACATTTCCATGGCTGAAATGCCAGAGTAGGCCCAAACTTGTGCTGTCTAGATCTTCTATCTGACAGGAGTGTGATGTTTCAATTTTACTTTTTTTTTTTTTTTTCCCCCATCAAGATATCTTGATGAAGTATCTCTCCAGTCAGGACTGTTGGTGATCCTGCAAGTTACAGGACAGTACTGACATTCAGCATAACATTTTTCTTTTCTAGTTTGAGTTTTTGTATCCAGTTTTTACAAATAGAGAGTTTTATGACTGACTGCAGCTGGAATTGGATGGGACTTCCAGACCTTTCACGGGTCTCTAATGGAGAAATTTTATCCATGACTACTTTTTTCTCAATACAACATTAACCATGGGCTCATCACATGCATTTGTTATTAAAAAAAAAAAAAAGCCCCAAAGTACCTCTCCAAAATCCAAGTTAGGGGCAGTCAAGCATTATTCTTTTAGTTAATGTCTGCAAGGTTTTCATGCTTTCCTACTCTCTCAGATATAAAGGAATGGCCTCTGGTTCTCTCACAGATTATCAACAATAAGAGCTCTTTGCATACTTAGTATTCAGAGTTCATTGTTCAAGTAGTGTGGTTGGCTGGAGGGACCACATGGCATAGCTTCTATCATGAGATTGGATGTCTGGAGGAAAGATGCCTCTGAGAGAATGACCTGGGGGCAAGGAAAATGTACTTAAAAAGAAAAATGCTTCAGGGCCAAACCAGGTATAATAAATCTTAGTGTATTTTGAGATTGTTGAAGTAGTATACTTAAGCAGAACACCAACTCTTATTAAGTTTAATTGGGCATCTGTATTAGGTAGGTCGCTTTGAAAATCTTTCAGTTTATATACAGCTATTTCTAGTATGCACAGAGAATATCCATTAAAGCACATCTGGCCTATACATTTTAAAGCATAAAGGAAGAAGGCAGATTAAAACTTGATTTATAGAATAGAGTAGATCTTTACCCTATTCAGCTGTTAATTGCATTTTTATAAATCAGTTAATAAAATGAACATTGCAGTTCTGATATTCTCATTTTGAGACAGTACATTTCTTGCATGGGAGTATTTGATTAATGCTAATATTATCTCCCTTCCAAGCTTTTGTACTTGCATCTTGCAAATACCTGAAAAATGACTGCTGGAGGCAGAATGTGTGTTTATGAGAAAGTAACCAGACAGAGTTGTTCTTATTTTTGGAGGCTCAGAATTTCTCCAGAAGTACACAAGTTGTTGCCCGGGAATGCAGTCAGTAGGAAGATTGGGTTCTGCATCTTGTTTTGCTGCTAGAGGTCCTTCTCTGGATTCTAGGTCACTTGCTTAACAGCGTGATAGTCCTCAAGACTTGGCAGCGTGATTCTGTGAAAGCCTCAAAATTCTCAAAAGGCAGCTGTGGAGAGTCAAGGCATAAGTAATGCTGGAGGGATATGTGGCAAGGGGAGACCTTACTGTTGTTGCTTCAGGAGTTGGGCTGCATGGCTTGTGGCACTTGGAACCTGGCTGTGGGCCTCCTCTTGGATTACTTGGCAGGTAGGGTGTTATGTTGTCCTCCAGATTGAACAGCAGCCAAGAAAAGAATGCCTTTTATTTTTTTCTGCAAACAGCTTCAACTTGTGAATAGAACAGTATGGATGCAGATGAAGAAAGGTATCCTTGATTTAATCATGGCTCTGTCACACCTATCTTTGATGTAAACTCATCTGTGAGAATAAGGAAAGACTAGGGAAGTGAGAGAACTTTTGGGGTATAGTGGCAGAGGCTACGTTTGCTGTCTTCCTCCAACCCACGGACACTGCAGACAGCCTTTCAAATTTCTGTACCTGGCACAGCGCCCCCACTTGTTCTGCATGAGTTTGTGCCTTCCTAGAAATAACTTTTGTTTGGAGCAAGCACATCAGAGATTTTTTGAATTCCATCAAAGGACGTTTTTTAAAAGGTAAATAGCAGGGAGCAGGACTCTATTGTCCCCTCTCCTTTTTAGTGGTGACAAGTTGATTATTTCTCCTGTTACTTTTTATTTTCCTGTTTTTGCTGTTCCCCAAACTTCTGACTGCTACAAAAATTCCCAAGTACCTTTTACCCAAATTCAGGTGAACTTTTAAATGTGAATTGTTTAGTAAATAAATTAGGATTGGTTGTGATATTTAATTACACAGTCTTCTGTAATGCATCTTCAACAAACATTCATCTTGTGGATAGTAATTATTCTTAGCATGCTCGTATGAGCAAGATTATACTTCGGTAATTGTTTTTTGAATCCTATATCCATTTTGTTTTAAGTAGCACTCTCTTTAATCCTTTCTATCAATGTTTGGGAATTGAAGGTGAGGTGAGCATGTGGCAGGAACAAGGGGAAGATTTCTCTCTGTTAGGATTCTGCCCAGCTGATATGACAGACACAGAGAATGGGTGCTGGTGGGCACAGATGATAACAAACGTGGCTGCTGGCTTTTTTTGTTCATCTCACTGTATAAAGGCAGCCCAGGCAATGCTGCAAACAGCTTGTACAGAACCTCCTGCTTTTGCTAGCCCTGGGGCTGCAGCAAAAGTGGAGTACGCTGGAGATTCACAGCCACCCTGGTGATGATGCTCCTATTTGTCTGCAGTGGAAGTGTGATGGTTTCAATTTTTGGCCTATGAAGAGAGCAGTGCCCTGGCATCCTTTGGCAGCAGGTGGTCAATATCCCTTCATTCTATTTAAGTTGAAGTTATGATTTTTTAGCTAAGAACCTGTATTGAACATTTTTTGAATGTAACCCAAGAAATTAACTGAGTTTTGCAGTTCTTTTTTTTTTTTCTATGCTTATTTAATAATGTTGGTCACACTAGGTACTTTATTCATGCAAAAAGTGCTCAGAAGATGCCTTTTAAAAAGGCAGAATGGAAGTCATCCAGTATACTCATCTCCTCTTTTCAGTGGGGAAACCGAAGCAGAGTTGACAACAAAACATTTTCATGATCCTAGTGAGTGCTTCTAGCCAGAGATGATAACTCCTGAAAGATGGGGACAGAGAAGTGCAGGTGCTTGTGGCCCACTTTATGGCTGCTGGCAGAACAGTGTGCTCTTCATATTACCCTGATAATTTAATAGTTCTCCAACTCAGCACAGTGCAGCCTTTTGCCATGTCCTCAATGTATCTCTGTACCTGCAGAGTTGTCACCTTTGAAAGCCTGTCTGTGACAACCTGCTTCTCCTTGCCCACTCAGCACAATCCATCTGCTGAGCTATGTGGAAGGAGAGGGAGCAGAGAGCCCTTTGCTGTTGCTAACCTCTCTATGTTTGACCTGTAAAGCATTTATTAAGGTGTTAGACTTGGAATTCTTGTAGTGGAGGAACATGGCATCCTCTGTGAGGTCATTCCCTAGAGCAGAGGGTGTTGTGTTTACACAGCATAGGAAATAAATACAGCTCTTGGAAGCAACAGAAATCACTTTTCAGAGACTGGTTGCTGAAATACTCAGCTAAGCAACAACAACAAACCAAAACCAAACAACAATCTATTAAAATAACCCCTTAATTCTGCCTTGGAGGCAGAAGAGCTTGCAAAGTACCCACACTGCTTGCTGCTTCCCCATGCACTGTGCTTATATCTGCTTTAGCCAGGATGTGTTAGGTCCAAGACAGGTGTCTTGAACTTAGTTTTCTAAAGCTGGATAGACCCAAATGACTAGCATGATCTCCTTAGTTCCATCTGGAGACTTACAATGTGAATACAGCTATCTACTCATAGAAATGAGGTCAGGAAACCCTGAGAGTAGAAGGGAGAATTGAAATAGACTCATTATTATGCAGCATTTTAAAATCAGTGAGATCCCAGTTGTCCCTGTCTCTTCTGTCTTTGGAACTTTGCAAAAGTTGGCGGGGCTTGGGGAGTTATTTCCTAGTGAGCTCTGCCCTCCATCTACCTGAAAATAATTCTTCCTTCATTCTCCTTTTCACATTTCTCAGAAAGTAAAACTAATTTTCCATGATAGAAGATGGACTTGAGATACTGCTTACAGAAGGTAGCTTTCCTATGCAATGCACATTGACTATGGGATGAACACATCTGTAGCTCTAGCATTAGGAATAATTGTTAACATTTTAGAGAACTGTGATGGGGAAGACAAGGGCTGACAAACCAGCATGTTCTACATGTGATAGTCGCACCGTCAGCTTTTAGAACCAATCAATCTTTCATTTTCATTATAATTCTGACATCTCTTTAATTTCCTTGGTATAATGCACTTAAACCATAATTGTAAAATGTGTAACTAGCCCTTGGCTTTGCTATGTTCTATTAGTGTGAGAGTAATTCTGTGTTTTTATTAATTTAATTTTCTACAAGCTAACAGATTGCCATAAAGGAAAACAGAATTTCTCAACCAGCAAAGGTAATAGCTGTATTTCAACAAAGGCCCCATGATACGTGTTGAACAATAACTACCACTTCCATGCCACTTGCAGTTTTTAATTGAATTTCTATCCTGTGGATATGATGTCAGAGCCATTCATCTGCTCTGCTAAGTCTTCCGATATTAAACAAGTTTTTCCAAGTTATTATTATAGTATAAATACAGCTCTTGATTTGCATTGGATAATGCATGGCTGTGGCTTAGGGGTAATGCAGTCCAAAAGGCCTAGCTTGCACAAGCTAATCATTATTATGGATGAAACTTTTCTTTCCCTTTCTTGATGAGATGATAGAATCTGCTCTGCCTGTCTTGCTCAGTGAACCACTGAGATTGGAAAAGGTACAGTTCAACCATGTGATTGTCTTGGAACCAGTAGTGAAGAGCTGCACGACACATCAAATATTGCGCGATTGTTTTCAGAGAGAAGTAGCTGCGGAGAACCGCTGTTTGCAGCACAGCAGAAGTCTTTCTTGCTCTATTATACACCATGTTTATTTGGTGTTGGTGAACAGAGGCTGCAATGATAGTAAGGAGTGCAGAAATGAGCCTGATGACAGAATAGGTTGAATTTCCCAGCTAGGTGCAAGGGGCACATTATACCTTGTTTCTGAGATGTGCTCTTGCTTAGAGTCTTGGAAGTGACTATCCTGACATGAATGTGGACCAAACTGTCGTGTAATGGGGTCCAAATAGTTTCAGAATGATGAGCATTTTCACCAATGAAAATGTATTTTTGTGTTTAGTGCATGTAACTAAAGAGACATGTTTAGACTTTGCCATCAACTGAATATTGATCTTTTGTCATATACATACCTTTTTTTAAAAGATGAACCAAAACACTGTGGTTTTTGTGGAAAGACGTGAGCAGTAAAAGGAGAAGGTGCAAGGTTTTGAGCAACGAATTTTTGTGATGTATTGAATATTTATTACGTGGAGACTCTAAAATCTGAAGTTCAGGGTGATTTTCCAGCATGCTGCTTATCTCTCCATTGTTATCTGTTGATTAATATATTAATTCTGACAGGGAATTAATAATTGAATCACCTGGGAAGACATACTGACCCCAAGCATCTGGGCTTGGGAGCTGCTACTTCCCAGCTGAAACCAGGGCTAACGGGGTGTGCCTGTCTCCCCCTCTTCATCTGAAGAGCATGCTTGGTTGCACTGTCGAGGAATAGAGAAGCACACAAACAACCGGTTTGTTCTTGGTTTGTTGCATAAAAACATGGGGATTGTCAGTATCAGGCCTTTGTGTATCGTATGAAATGGAAGCAGTGTTGCTAGTCTGCAGCTTGTTGATGTGAGGGAAGGTCTGTGCTCATTGCAGGCAGTGTCAAGGCTCCTAAGCTGCAGGTAGTTGCAGAGGTACTGATCTCGAGTCTTCAGCCTCAGGCTATAACTAGGAGTTGTTCAGTCTCTTCTTAAAAGAATCTCGTTGTACACATTTTCTTAATGATGTCTACATTGTGATGACAATGTCTGAGTTGCTAAATAACTCTTCAGTGGTTTACAATGTAGCCTCAATTTAGAAAAGTCTTAAGGGACATCTGGGCCCTGATAGCTGGGGAATTACTGGAATATGTTTGCATGAAGAAGCAGCTGCCTGGGAATGCCCTTGGTGCCAAGGAACTGCCATCAAAGGTGTAAGCTTTGCTGTAGGGCAGCCTTTACTGTGTTTAACTCCTGTTTACTGAGTCCAACACTGTTCTGGGACATCCATAGGACAACCCTAGGTTTAGTACTCCCTGTATAGCTTCAATCTGCTTTTAGTTTTTGCTTTCCTATGAGCTATTGGGGCAGCATTTAAGAGCATGTAGCAAAAATCACATTTAGAGCCTGTCTAGGAAGCACAATCTGAAAAACCCTGCCTCTTTATCTTCCCTGTAAGGTTGCAACTCTGATATTAGCTGGTGACAGCAATTATTGATGATGTCATTAAGGATGAGATCCCATTCCCAGCAGTGCATTTAACATTTTTTCCTATTTTTGCTGCAGGGACCCTGATAAGTGGTGGCAGAATATGGTTTAGAAATAAAAAAGATTGGGGGGGGAGGGGAGGAGGAAGGTTGGGTGGTCAAAGAAACCTGTGTTTTTCATTTGCCCTTATTTTGTGAGAAAAGGAGATTAATTCCTGTAAATATTTTGTGTACTAGAGCTATTAGAGTGTAATCTCTGCAAAATAATTACTTGTAGGAAAAACTCATCATTATTTACTTGCTCCATCTTCAGCATCAGTTATGTAGGAAAGTATGGACAAAGAAATAACTCTTTCAGATAGCACTCCGCAATGCATTTACTGTTGTCTTGAAGAGACAGCTGTTATTTTACCATGCTGCTCTGATTGTTACAAATGTGTTGTTTAAAGCTTAGCAACTGTGTAATAGATGCACTTGTACATGA
Organism: Perdix hodgsoniae; assembly: GCA_035772895.1. NCBI lineage: Eukaryota > Metazoa > Chordata > Aves > Galliformes > Phasianidae > Perdix > Perdix hodgsoniae. Next base: position 1,460,820 of record JAPSGF010000013.1, read on the forward strand.
TGCAGCATCTCTTTTTGTGTTCTCTCTTTCAATAATCACAGCACTTAAGTCTCAGTGTGAATTTATTGATCCGTGATTTTAGCTTGTTAACACGGAAACAATCCTTTACCTCTGAATCAAGAACAAATAAATAAACAAGTCTATGGAGTCTGGGGAAAGGCACTTCCTGACTGCACAGGCAAAGGTTAATGTAAACACAAACCAGAAGGGTTATAGAAGTATGAGGGAAAGAGAAGGAATGGATTGGGTGAAGTTTGGTTGACTCTTGGCCTTTATTCTTTAGTGGAAGATGATCTTGCCTATCTGTTTATATTTTCATCTAGCTAAATGATGTAGGTCTGCTCTGGTACTTAGTTAAGAGTGGGTGATACAGCCACATGTAGTGAAGGCTGTGAAGAAACACTGTAATGTACTGAAGCTTCCAGTTTTTGATGTGATAGGTAGTTTCTAATGCTAAAACATGTGCAGTCAAGGAGTGTACTCAAGGCAGTGGTGTTGACAAAGGTTCTTGGATTTCAGATGACTGTGTGAATCCAGTAGGTTTCTTGTTTGAACCTACTTCCAGAGTCTTTCTGAATGGAGGGAGTGGTGGAAGGTAGTTCATCTGCCCTGAATTTGTGGCTACCCATCACTGCCACAACCCTTTGCAATAAGCGACAAAGATGCGCTGCTTTCCTTATGCCTTCATGTGCTCAACATGCTTGTGCACTGATATCTCAGTTGTTAAAAAGGTTTTGGTTAAAAATAATTGTGGCACTGTGTGTACCTTCCTCTGTAGTACCTGTATTTTATTATCTCAACTGTCTGCAGAATAAAACCGCTAGAGATGTGCAGAGACAAGCCTGCAAACTACCCCTGCTATGGGTAGTTGATTAGGATTAGGACTGTTCAACCTGCAGGAAGGTTCATTTCCAGAATGTTAAAGCTGATGTCAAACAAACCACGTGCTTTCTGGTAAGGCAGCTAAAGAGGATTAGGAAATGGATAATTATGAGCTACCACTACTTCCTAATTAATCATAGGCTATTGCAATCTACCTGCTGAAAGATGGGTGACCCTTTATGCTGACATTATCCCTGGGGTCTTAATGGTGCCCTTCAGGAATGTAGCATCATGATTTATTTTCTCATTGCCTTTTGAAGCATTGAAATAGAGTATCGGGTAGAATAAAGGAAAAAAGCAGTTTCTCTTCTGTACTGAATAACATGACTGAAAGAACTTCAGTGCCTCTGCTTTAAAGCTGTCTAGGAGTTTTGAAGGAACTATGCAGTGAGAAAATGCAGTTAGAGGCCCTTTATATTGTGTAAGGAGTTTTGCTGTAATTTATTTGAAAGCATGGATCTGTGGAAGCAGAAATGTGAGTAACAGTCCATAAACAGACAAATTCTGAGTAGAACTGGAACACCAGTTCAAGTAGAAAGCATGGCCAAAGGACCCAAACATACCGAGTCATTGACTTGAAAGCTAGAATAGGCAATTATGTTGATGTATTCTGACCTCTGGCATGGTACAGGGCACAGGACTTCACGCAGTAATTCCAGTTCAGCTGTCATGGCTAGCAAAGTGTTGATTACTGTTTATAGCTGAAATGTCCACATCTGTGTTGAATCTGTGGGACTTGCCATCATCCAACCTGTGTAGTTGAAACAGCAAAATTATGTCACTGTGTGTAACTCTGGAAGAAATATTCCAACCATGTTGGAAGTTTGGGAAAGTCAGAAACTTGCAGATCTCCAAGTCATCCAATATGTTTAGCGCAACATAATTTTTAATTCAGTGACAGTCCACTTACTACCTGTCTGTGAGCTTGTTCCTTTCCGTAAGTAGCTAAATGATGACTAAAATCAAAGACAAAGAAACTCCATGGCATGCCCAGAAAGAAGGATGGTAGCATCTTGCATCGCAAGTCAGGTTTCCCTTTCCATTTGCCTTGATAATATGTAGGATGCTTAGCTCCTCAGAAACCCATTTAGATACAAGTCATGACTTCAGCATGAATAAGAAACATATTTCCAGCACACTACTTAGGAGCAACGGCATCAGGGCTATTAATCTTTGTGCTTCAGGACCTGAACAAAAATATTTCTCATCCAATACCTAGAGGAAATATCATTCTGCAGTGTATTACTAGAGCTGTATTCTCAGTTTTAGGAAATTTGTTAGCTCTTACTAGCCTGACTGCTGTTTGACATGGCCTATCAAACTAGAGAGATGTCTGGTCTCCTTGAGTGCTTCCTCTTCTTTCCCTGCTTTTCAGCCTAAGGTATCCTCCCTTGTGAATTTGGAGGGGATGTGCATTTCCTTGTGCTCCGTTTACTATTCCTTCATTAAAATGACAATCATCAAGCCATCTCCCGGGGGACTGCTGGAGCAGATTGACTTTTCAAGCTGTTTCCACTTTATTGATCTTCTGTCTGAAAAAAAATTCAACTGCTTTATTCTCCCAAGGCAAAACGTTTTGCGTTAGATAAGCGTCTGAGTGCTAAGAGAGAAGGGTGGCAGAAAAAGGAGGCTTTTCTGGGGCAAAATTAAGCTTGAGCCAACTGTGGCTTGAAAAATATTAAACAGTGGGGACTTAAGGCACCAAGAGTACAGGAATGTTCAGGTATGTGCGAGCTGAGCTGCCCCAAACTCACAAGCAGTTGAGTTGGGTAGATTTCCTTGTTGAGAATCTACCATATGGATCACAATCGTTTAACATTGATATAAACAGCAAACGTACCTCTTTAGAAACTTAGGTATACTGACCTCTGTTGTGTAAATTAGTGTAGATCTGCTCACTCTAGGTTAGAGCATGACTTAGGGTCATGATGTCTTTGGCTGAGAATCTGTCGTACTACTTGTAAAACAGTAAGTAGAGACTCTCACTTGTGTTGTGACTGGAGGTAAACATGTTCCTACAACCAGGAGAATCTTCTTGCGTTTTCTGTCATCCCTCTATTACCTCAGGTAGTTGCATCTCTTGAACATTTTTTTCTTTTTATTTCTTATTGTTTTGGATACAGTAAGAGACAGTCTTGTCCCATGGAACTAACTTAATTAAATGGAAGAAAAATTGGAGGACTAAGAAGTCCTGCTTCAGGTTCAGGTTGTGTGGGTGCAGTGCTGAGAGTGAGTTATCAGGCTTATCGGGTCAGCTGAGGTAGGGAGTGGAAAGTGTTGCAGGCTGACTGTATTAGTTGTTTGGAAGCTGTTTGACTTGTGATATCTATGACAGGCACTGGTCTGTACCACCTCCATGCTGCTTTCTTTTTAACTACGTCATTTTTGAATGATTCACAGTTTGAAAAAGTTAACGCACATTGTGTTATGTCAGAAGTGACACTTCTTTGGAAAATTAGAATACACTGGAATGAAGAACATGATAAATATGTCAGATTTTTTAGAACAAATGGGAAGTGAATAATGATGAGGTGCTTCAGAGTTGTATAACAGTAATTCTTTTCCATACATGTCACAGTACTGAAGTGATCAGAGTGGTAAGAAAAGATACCTTTGTGAAGCCAGAATGCCTTAGTTTCACATCATCCCTGTTTCCTGAGAATTGATCTTTCTGGGTGGAGTTTGCAAGGATGCAGTGTCCTTGTCTCGGGTCAGACTTAACAAACAGGTGATTCTCTCCCAGCTGCTGTTGAACGTTGTTGTTGGTTTTTTTTCCCTTACTTCCCTTTTGGTTTTTTTTTCCCTTACTTAAATCTGCTCTCCCACAGGCACAAACAGTGTTGTTTGTGATTCAGCTCTGGTCAACAGTTGGTCTCTTTTGGAGCAGCTGGAACTGGCTTACCACCCCTTCAAACCCCAGCTACAAAAACCTTGGCATGTTAACCCAATACGTGTGGATGGTCTTGCAAGTTCGAGTTAAATAACTAGCTCATAGGTAGATAAAATTAAGTTCAGACAAACCTCCAAAGTACAGAAGATTTTGATTCTTGCTGTGGAAGTACTTATTTTAACATCACAGTAGAAGACACCAGTCTGTTGATTTTCTGCTTCCTTATTGTGGGTTGTTCTGCAGCAGAATATAAAACAATGCATAGGAACAACTATACCTGCTTGCTTTGATCAGGATCTGAGTTTTTGCTAAATGCGGAGCATACTTTTTGCAGCAGACTTTTAGGCAGACCTGGGTGTTATAGTTCAGATACTTGCCCGCCATGAGTTTTAAGCATGCATTAGTTTGGTTAGTTTTCTCAACTTCAGAAAAAAAAAAAGAAAAAAAGAAAAAAAAAAAAAAAAAAAAGAACATTTTTCTTTAAGAAAAAACGGGGGGAGGTTTGAGGCTGCCTTTAGCCAAATCTGTGTCTCACAGTAAAAGTATACTGCCTCTATTATATGTAGGTATCTCTGAAAGTGATACCTACTATTTATTTCCGTGGAAGCTAGAGCACATGCAATGACCACATTAGCACTACTTGAGCAAATTCTCAGTTACAAAACACTGTTTTTCAACACTTACCATGCATTTTCACTGTTGATGAACAAGAGCCTGTATGCCACCCTCATGGCTTCTCCAGAGGCTGGGTTGATGCCATTCTGAGCAGTCATTTCTACAGAGGAATGAGTGTTTGGTGTAAACATTTCCCTGTGAGAGTTAAGTGTAAGCTTTTTTTTTTTTAAATAAAAAAAAAGGGGGGGGAAAAAAAGGAAGAATCTGGAGGGGGAAAAAAAAGGAGGCCATTGTTGTTAATTCAGAGTATCTTATCTCCTTCATTCTCAACTGTGAATCAGGATGACTAAAGCATTATGAAAGCTCATTTTGCCTTGCCGATCTCTACCATACGTCATAAGTAGAAATTTATCAACAAAGTTCATCTTCAAGTCGTTCAGAAATTGGATGATAGAAATAGTCATTAATTTTAAAAAAAAGTGAGGAAAGAGTAATCAAATGGCATGAAATTTGAAAGGAAAAACATATATTTCCAAGAGATAACACCAAAACTATGATCTGCTTGAACTTTTCTACCCATAACACCAATGGTTGTAGGTAATTTTGAAACTGATAGTCACTTTTTGAAAGTGAAAGTGATCAGAATTTCTGAGATCCAGAACTGTTAAGAAAGTCACCTTTGGTATAAAGGTGGAAAGTGATTTTATTTTGGATGTTTTAAAACACTCTTTGTTTTTGTTAATGTATATGAATATCTTTTTTTTTTGTTTTTAACAAGAAAACATTGTAGCGCTTACTCTCTGAGGACTTCATAACAAAAGATGTAATTGGACTAGAAAGAATAGTTACAGGACAATGAGAGAGAAAAATAATTTCCGCCAGGAGTGGCTAAATAAATGGGGAGTTTCTGGACTACTGAATATGTAGGGAGTATGACAATAATCAGTGAAATAACAAATGGCAGGTGTGGTTCCATGGTTTCACTCTCACTAAGTTGTGCCAGTGGGCTTTGAATTATATTATCAAGTTAAAACAAAAGGGGATCATCTCTTAATATGACACATGCGGGTAGGTTGTGGGCATTTATTACCACAGGATGGTGAAGTTGCCAGAAGTTTCCCAGTGGGAGGTTAGACAGATTGATGGAACTAAAAGCCCACTGATGGCTTTTGTACACAAAGGCATCATCTTCAATTTAGGAAATCTATGATCAACAGTTTGCTCTAGGCTGGGAACCTATACCAGGGAGCTGCACCATCTTCTTGCTTTTGTGTTCTTTTTCACAGACATTCATTACTGTCCTTAGTTTTCTTTAGTGGGATGGGGATAAAAAGAGGGAGTAGTTTCTTTTTGTAGATCTGAAGTATTGTGATATGACATTTAGTAGAGCCACTCAGTAATCGTGTTTGGGTGAAGGAGAAGCTCTGGAAAAGGGAAGATTAACAGAGTACTGATACTTGGATTTTATCTGTTAAGTAACCAAGTATAACCCCACAGGGCTTCTGTGGTTACTTTTGTTGTATGGTGTCTAGATCCAGATTTATCAGCTGCAGAGAGGGAAGGACAAAGGGCTGAATTCTGGTTGGTTAGCTCCATCACAGCTGATTTTCATGGTATAAAAAACGGGGCTTATAGCATCCTGCCCATGGAATTAGATGATCCTTTGAGCTGACCTTGTAGAGCCATTTTTCTGACCTAAGTAAAGGGAAAAAAAAAAAAGTTTATTCTGCAGTTCTGTTTCTGTTCCAGGCCTTTGTCTGTGCAAGTCCCTTTGTTAATCTTTGCCCTCTGACTTTGTGCAGGCTCATAAGCAACCCTAGGAGAGGAAAGATGGTTTATCTCTGTTGTATCTAAATATGAAAAAGGCTGTGGGAGTGAAGGATGCTCAGCCATAAGTGGTCATAGTCACCAAAAGACAGGAACAAGTCTAAAATGTTAAACAAGGGAGAAAAGAAATAATCTCACTTTATTTCAAAAGCTTCAGCAAGGCAGAGACATTGCTCTTTCAAGTGGAGAGTACCTATTCCTAAGGACTGCTGCTTGACCAGTGTCCCATTCTTCCATCTTTGTTTTACAGTAAAAGAACCCACAGTCCCCGGGCAAAGCATCTCCTTGTTTGCTGCTAGGTGGCTGGTAGCATTTTGAGGAGCAGCCCCCTGCCCTGTCTTATTAAAATTGTTGTGCAGACAGCCTGATTCCTGATTTAGGACTCTGCAACCCTTAAGCTACTGTGGTGTAGAGCAGAGTAATGGGGTTACTGCTAAACTGGCTTTTGTCTGAGTTCTAAGCCACTTGCAGGCACTAAAGGAGCTGGACAAAGGGGCTGCCCCAGGGGATGGGCCACCTGGACCTTGATTTGAGAAATGCCTTTATCTCAGGGATGGTAGCTTGAGGGAGAAGACACGCAAGAGACAGACAGAAACAAATTTTCAAAAGCAATGGAAGCTCAGCAGCTTGCCTCCTTGTGTTGTGCTGATGGATTCTTTGTAGTGCATTAATATGTGAGCTGTGTTTGAATGTTTTCTTGCAGCTGGATGTTCAGAGCTGTGCCTGCTCTTGTGTCTCATGGGATTTGGTTTCATGCTGCAGCCTTTTTCTGAGCATGAATAAGTTTCCTCTCTTTTTCTGGCTGCTGTTTTTCATGAAATTTGTGGAAACCTCATTAGTCTAGTGTTTCTGTTGCTCTGTCAAACTGGGAGAAAATTGGCCAATGGGTGAAAACAAGAAGTTCTTCAGAGGGCATACGGAGTAAGGCAACTGCAGGCAGGTAGTTTGCAGACACAGGTGGAGGGAAGAAAATGTTAATCTGAGCTGTGTGTGCTTCTGGTGCTGTGCAATGTGCGTGGAGCTGTTGTGTTCTCCTGCTTGTTTAAGTGGAGCTGTGCATCCACATGGTTCTCAATGTGGGGCTTCAGATGTGTACATGCTGGAAATCTGATCTGGAGGTGGATGCACAAGGTTTTGTATCTTACATAAAACACTGATAATCTGAAGTCAATTACCATGGCTGTTCCTTCTTCAGTGGGGAGAGTCACAGGCACAGAGAAGCTCTCTCATGGGACAGTCAGCCACACACATCCTCCAGAAGGATGACTTGTCCCTAGCAGCTATCTGGTCACAGCATTTGTAGCTCTTTTGCTTCTAGGAGATTGATTATATATTTTATAGTGTGTCTTTATAGCTTAATAGCTAAAGCTGCAAACAAACAAACTCTCCTTTGCTCTGTCTGACAGAGCTCTGAGATGGAACTCATCTGAGGGGAGGATTCCACACCTCTGCTTCACATCCCCTATGCCTGTGATGAACAATTGTTATGATATTGGAGGTAGCTGGCTCAGGTCTGTCTGTCAGAGCCCAAACTGTTCAGTTCCACCTGTGGGTCACACTTCTGAAAGTGTTCAGGGCTGGGTTGTTTAAATTAGACTGCTGAGTTTCCAGATTTCTTCTTCTTCTCTTTCTTTTTTATTATTATTTTTTTTTTGTGTGTGTGCCTTGGTGAATCCTTGCTTTCAAATTGTGTTAGGAGTTAGCAGGTTTGTTTATCAAGCTCTGTACCTGGTGATTAAAGAAGCTGGAAAGGCTATTTGTCGATGCCTGCCTTTGAAAAAATGCACCATTACCTATGCAAGCTTTTGGTTCCTTCATCTCTAGAATGGAGATGATATTTCCCAGTATGGCCCTTTGGGAGTTTGTTAGTTTGAATGGATTAACACGAAACAAAAGCTTCAGCTTCTTGGGATGGGAAAGAGCTGTGGAAATACAGTATATTATTGTGATATCCTTTGAGACGTTTCTATGAAGCCAGTGGTGACTGTCATGATAATAAAAGAAAGCCTTGGAGAAGCTAATGAAATAATGATCCTACTTCCTTTCTATCTATTCTTTCAAAGGGCAAATGCAATGAGTGATAATGGTTTAATGAGAAAGAGTCATTAGGGCATCCAGCCTGCATCTTTAGAAATGCAAGGCATTTTGGGAGATCTGAAAAAGACTAGGAGAACAAAACCAAAGTAGCTCTGTGAGAATATTAATTTATTAGTTGTATTCTCTTTGAATGCTGATTGAAACCAGTGCTCTCTTTCTCTGAATGGTGGCTTGTACATGTGTGGCCACAGATGTTGGCTTGTTTGGAGCTTCAGTGCAGTTGAAAGAGTGCAGTGAAGGAAAACAGTACATGCTCTCTGTCTTTACACACTGCTTTGGGCCTGCTGTTGCATAAAGATTCCTGACCTGTTGAATTAATGTGTATCGGAGGCCTTGTGTAGTGGAATTGATCGGCTTAGATTATTCTGTTTTATTAATCAAACTGTTTCGGTTTGAAGCTTTCCTGGAGGGGGAAATGTGCTTGGTATTTTGTGTTGTATTGACACCTAGTGAGATGAAGTTTCCAATGCTTTGTGTAGGAAACGGCTACAGAAATGCAGTATGTTATTGTGATAGCCTTTAAGATATTTCTGTGGACCCAGTGAATATCAATACTGTACACTAGTATAAAATAATATTAAGCATTAATATTGCAGCAGCTCTATTTTAGTATTTTGGTGTCATTCTGGCCTTCAGTGGCAGCCAGGAGAGTGATGGTGCCAGGCGAGGGTTCTGGCAACACTCAGTTTTGCAGCCACCAGAGTGGGAGTGTGGAGCTCCTGGGCACAGTGACACTGTTCTTATGGATGCCAGAAGGGTAATATGGACCATTGCTCTGCCAGGCAAAGAACAGGGGACTGGTCTGAGGCAGAATCAAATGCTGGAGACTGGCATGAGCTAGTTATTAGGAAAGGTACTGGCTGTTCTCTAAACACTTGTTTAGTAAAAAAGGGTGAGTAGGGAAAGGAGGGCAGGGGCTGTGAATTCTGATCTTAATAATATCATAGATACATCCAGGCAGGCTTTCTGTGAATCTTGTCTGCCCACTGAGGTTTGTATTTTCTCTGTCTATACGATAGAAGCTGTGTAGAGTCAGGCTCTATGTACTGTTTGGATGTGGCAAGTTGGCTGTTTGTGCAGGTTCATACCCTTCTAAAGCACCTGCTGTCGACCTCTGTTCAAATGTAGGATCCTGGCCTATGTAGTTGTCAATTTGTTCTGGTGGGAAAAACCTTGTTTGTTAAGAAAAGCAGTGTGTGAAAACAGAAAAGAAACAAGCAGGGCAAAGTGAGGTTTCGAACATGCCCACAAATGTGGAGGAGGAAACTACAGAAAACCCTCTGTGACGAAGCAACTCTTTTTTTTCCCCCAATCACGAACGAGTAATGCCACCCCCAGATCATCTGCTCTTCTGAGTGGGGTTTGCTTGTGTAGGGGCCTGAATCTGTCTCTGCATCTCAAAAAACTCAGTTCCTGGCACAGAGTAGGATGGGAGTGACTAAGGACTCAAGATGCCAGTTTAGATACATTTTTATCTAGACATGAATTCAGCTGTTACAATTCTGAGCCGCATTTGTATCCCCATCTTGAAGTCGAAAATCAGCCTACTTAAAATTTTTGTTGATGAGTTTAATTTGGATTCTTCTGCTGGATTTGTCTGAAAAGGAAATTTGTGCTAAGGATGCTGCTGAGATCAAAGTCTTTGTATGGATATCATTTACAATCCCTCACCAGCATGTGAGTTCAGAGTCCACAGAAATCTTCATGGGGAGACCACAGTTTCCCAGGTGCTGTAGGATCAACTGATGCAGTGACAGGTCCTGTCCCAAAGGACTCAAGTTTCTTCTTTTCCACTTGCAATTCTGAATGAAGCACAAAAGCTTCTATTTTAAGGTTAATAATGTTCAAGCTGCAACCCCAAGTGTCTGTTCACACAGTCATTTTCCTTCCCATAATAACCACATATACCCTTTTGTCTCCTCTTTTCTCCAGGTCAACAGACTATGGCACTACCTATGAAAAACTAAATGACAAAGTAGGCCTGAAGACTGTCCTGAGCTACTTTTATGTATGCCCCACTAACAAGAGGAAGGTAAGGGAGAGCCATCAAGCTGGTAGATTATAGAAACAAAATAATGACTTTTTGTTCCTTCTGAGAGAAATTATGATCCTGAAGTCAAATTTATTGGCAATTCATGGGAGCTTGATTTTGCTGTCTAAGTTACACTAGTGTAATTCCCCAGATTTCAGTAGAATTCTGCCTGTTTTACTTGTGATAGGGATGGAGTCCTTAATCTCCTGCTGAATAAGTTAAAGGAGAAAAAGGGTTGCTTTTATTTGCTTTTGACTTTACACCTTTAAAGAAGCGAAATGCACACAAATGCTGCTTGCTTACCCTGACTTCAGCTAACACACCTCTGTTTGCCTTCTCTGTCTCTTTATTAGTAGAAATAGCAAGGTAAAGGGCATTTCTTCCTGCATTCAATTTTTATATATTTTCTGGCTTTGTGACGAAGTTGGAGGTAGAAATGTGATTGTCGTTTTGGTTATATCACATCAAGGAGCCAAAAGGAGAATACTCTCAGGCAAGTGGGTGAAGGAACTAAGATGTGATTTGAAGGTGTAGAAGAGTAGTCATGGATTTCACCCACCTGTTCATGCTTTCCATGTGATGCAATTAGGGCTCTGTCTGGCTCAGAGTTGTTTCTCAGCACAGGAGTTGCTACTCAAAGCTTTCTTAGTTTAAAATTACAGCCTGTGTGGATTCAACGGAGGTGATGGGACAAAGGTGCACTTTGCTACCCACAGAAATCAATGTGGGAGGGCTGTAGCTCATAGCAAAATGTTGGCAGTGGTTGGAGCTGTTTGGATGGGGTGAAGTACATTCTTTCTCATCACATCCAAACTGCCTAGTTGTTGTCTCCCTTGTTAGTTTTCCAAATTTGTATTCTGCTGCTCCTAGTATCATTATTACTGCTATTGTTTTTTCCATCACTGGTCAATCCACAGAGGTTTCAAGATTGATGCTTATTTCAGTGTGTGCAACCTTAAAACAGTCATAGCTCTGATTATTATAGGCAAAAATGTATGCCTTTGAGTTTAGAGAGGCGAAGGAGAAGGCGGTGGACAGGAGGAAGCTTATAGACTTTTCCAGTGCAGGAGATAAAAACTACTTTGATTTTGTTCTGAGCAAAATGGAATGGAGATGTTTCCTAATAAACTCTCATGGCCTTCTCACTCCCTGCCAGAACCAACACTGTGGGCACTGAAGAGTTAATGTTGCTTCATTCTGTTTCCAAAGCAACTCTGCCCACCCAAAATTGGAGGCAATATGCCCAGTTGCAAATCTACGTCACTGATGTAAAGTCTCCTTCATAAATCACAGTACTAGGATATATGATTATCTTTCAGCAGTTTTTCAGGCTATTGAGCTTTACAGATTAGTGATCTTTCTCCCTCTTCTTTTTTGTCTGTCTGTCTGTCCTCCTCTCATCCTTCTAAAAAATCTTTTGAATTGTAGAGACAAACTGCAAGGAAAAGCCTTAGGAAACCACCTTTAGTGTGGTTGCCGTGGGAACAGCTTGTTTTCATTCTTTCTACCTCTGCTAAATATATTTACTGTGCATGGTTAAACAGGTGGTTTGCCCTAGTCTGGAGCTGGCTCTACTTTGTTGGCCAGCGAAGCAATCCCGAGCATTGATTCAGAATCTGAAAAACGCTTGGAAAACGTGTCAATGGATTTGAGCATCGGGATTTGTCAAATTCATTATCAGGCTTACTGTACACCACCCAACCCTTACAGATTCACAAAGTTGCGTGCTGCAGAAAATGCACTTTTGTTGTAATCTCCTTCAAATGTATCTGAGTAAATACTCTTCAGGCCATTTATGGGTGAATAATAAGCATCATATTTTTACTGTGCTCACGAGGATAACCATCAATAATGAATCACAGAGCAGTTTGAGAAGCAGTGGTACCCCAGTAGAGAATATCTAGATCCCTTGTGTTTCACCTCTAAGAGCACAGTGCTGCCCAGATGCATGTGATGCAGTGATCTCTTGTGAGCCTCAAAAATACCTCTTTGAGGCAGTAAACAGTAGAGAAAAAGATACCAAAAGCATCAGATGTGCACACGGTAAACTGTACAGACCTTTTCCACGCAAGATGTTTTCTCATTAGGTGTCAGCTTCCAGATACTGACAGGACCTTGTGTGCCTCACAGCTCCTGTCGATTTTTGATGGGTTGCTAGCAGTGTCTGCTCATTAGTGCTTAGAGGATTAGCAGTTACTTGGAGGAGGGGGAGAGCTTTCTATACATTCATTCCTAATTGATTTACTAGTGAGAAGGATAATTACCTCTCAGCTACCCTGCAGAACAACAGTGGGAATTACCTGTCAGATTTCTTTGAAGTCCCAAAATGCCTCTCTTCAGCCGTTAAATAGGAATTATGCATTCAGCCAAATGCCAGTTATATAAACATCATTTACCTGAATTGTGGCATAACCCTGGGCTCAATTAAAGTATGACGAAAGAAGATTTAAACACTAGCTTTTTTTTTTCTTTTAAAATAAAAGCTTTTTTTAGTGGGTTTTTTTTTTAAGTTTTTGGTGGGAACATGGTAATTATTTTTGGCAGCTCCTGCTGTATTTCACTGCTTTGTGCTGCCAAATGATGGTGGAACACTGATTTCTCAGTACTAACATCGCTATTATTGCAGTACTGGGGGATCAAATGGGTCTAGAGTTGAAAGACAGGGATGGAGCAGATGGATGAGGTGCAGTTACAGCCTGTGGGCTGAGAGCTGGTATCATTCCCCTTTTCTTGGCTTCCAGAAAGTCACATCTGATGCTTGCCTTACCCATATGGGAGTGCATAAAGTCCTCAGGAGTTTATTTTGAATTATGGTACTCCAAGCGTTTATCTTTTCCTACAAAGTAGTTTTCTTTCTGGAGAAAATACCGAGCTTAAAGAATGATTTGGTGAAATTCTGGAACACGTTGCACAGTGTGATCAGACTTGATGACCTAATGGCTCCTCTGGACTCAAAATATTTAATTATTGTGAGTTTTATTCTGTCCCCCACAAAGATCATATCTGAGCACGTACTATGTAACAGTGATGGCAAAAACAAGTCCTCAGTTAGCTTCATGTATATTTGGCCTTTCTCTTCTAAGATGAAAAGCTCTTGTTTCAGTTTACTTTATATTTTTAGTCAAATTTATTCATTTCATGTTCATTTTGGAACTTTCTTCTAGAGTGCTCTTGTGTATTTCTCCCATCTTATACTGGATAGCCTCAGGATGTTGTTGAATATTACCTCTGTCAATATTTGGTGTCCTGTCATGTTTTGAAGTATCCTTCCTGGCACAGAAGACAGAAAAATGCTGGAACGTCTGAAAGCAGATGGTCCTCTCTATCATGCCCTTTGATCGTCTGTGAAACTTATCAGCCACTGTTGTTTATCAGTGAGGAAAATCACAGTGGAAACATCATGTGTTTGTTGTTCCTCTGGAGAGGAAAGGTGCAGTAGATGAGGGGGGAAAAGGTGAAAAAATGCTGACCTGTAGTTATATCACAGTGATAAATTGAGATGGCCTTAGTTCTTGTTGAGCATTTCCTGGTTCTGCTGGCTTTTTTGACTTAGAGGCCAGGCTCAGTATGTTAACATTCCTTGGTTTTACATGCTGCACTGCGATATACCAACCCTCCCCAGGCTCAGAATGAATCAGGGCACAGAGCTTTGTAGCCAAGAACTTTCACTGCAGCCCTGTGTGGTGCTGGGCACTAGCAGCTCTGGATTCCGGCTCTCAGCTGATGACTGTTTTGAATCTGGGATAGGGATGTCCATGCAAGTTATTTCTCAGAAACCACAGGAAGATATTTGGAAAATCCACTTTTCCATTTTGTAGTTTGAGGCTTTGCAGTTATAATGAAATATAACAAAGGCAGATGGCACCTGAAGTTATCCTGGAAAACAATTATAGAATGCTTCAATTGGAGGAGACCTTCAGAGATCATCTATTACAACTGCCCGCCCATTTCGGGGCTAACCAAAAGTTAAGCTGTTGAGAACACTTCCCAGCTAAATTCCATTTGCCTCTTGTGTATTGTTGCTAGTGATCAGGGCCAGCCTGGTGATCTGACCTGACCCATCATTACAAATGGGACCACTCTGGAGCACTGACATAAGGAGACAGGCTAGACTGCTGCCTACTATGAATCTGTAACCACCGGCTTCACCAGAGCAGAAATGCTTCTTGCTCCGAGCCAGGATGATTTCATCTCCTATAGATTGTTTGTACTGTTATTTTCCTTCTGAGAATGAAGGAGTTCAGGGTTTCAGAACTCTGCATCTGGCCAATATGCACGTTTGTGACCAAAAGTACAAGATTTGTACCTGCTCTTCTGGGAGATGCCTGCTTTGGTTGTTCCTTCTTCTTGCTGGGGAATTTAAAAGGAATTTTCCATAGATGAAGAAAAATTACCTTGATTTCCAGGTGATTGTCAGACCTAGAAGTCTCTAAAGTCCAGAAGACTGTGGCTTTCTTATGAGTTGCTGTTTTGAGCCCTGGTGAGAAGTCAGGTTGTCTGTATTTGTGACACTTCTACACCTGTGAAGATGCTCTAATTGGCAGAGTGTATTCCAGGACACATCTTTCCCTTCAGTGCATCCACCATCCAGTTGTTTGCCTGAGAGGCCACATGAAAAAGCATCTGCTTTGGCCCAGCTGACATACACATTTTAATAAGCCCAGAAATTCTGCAGTGAACTTCAGCAAGGGGAAATGTTCATGTATGTTTGGCAGCATACATTCCTTGTGATTTGAAGGTCAGGTGGCTGTGTGCCCTGAAAAGCTGGGGCTTGCAAAATGTGCAGCTTTGGCTTTTTTAGCCCACGGTCTCTTGTCTGTCTTGAAGGGATATGACAAAATGCTCCTTGCTGTTGGCTGGGCAGAGATCTCAGTTCTCTGGTGACCTTTAATTTAATACTGTATTTTGGGCGTTAGTTACATTTTACTAGAGGCAGATTTTCACAGCGGAATTTGTCTTCCAAAGCACTAAAGGGGGAAAACACTCCTTAATAAGAATATTTTCCTTGAATTTTAATTTCAATTTTTCTTTCTGTCCTTTTAAAATTATTTTTGAAAGTTTTCTGTTAGAAAAATGGATAATTTCCACAGCTGAACCTCAGCTTCTTTAAGTATACATGTACACTTCAAAATGGCACCTCCTGGAGTTGAAGTGCTCCAAGGTGCTTCTCTCCATCTTGGATTTCTCTGTTGAGTGTGATCACTTTAACTTACAGATGTTTGCTTTCTTCTTGTGATTTTGAAATTAATGCATCACAGGTGCACATAGACTCCTTCCAAAAGGTGCAGAAGGAAAATGAGAACAGAATTGCCACATACCTGAAGCACTGCTCCTTTCAAGCACTAAGGTGCCATTTTGAATCCTGAGGAACTGTTGTTGATCTACAGATTTCTTGTATTATTTTTTAATGAAACGTTCTGTAAAATGAATATTATTGGTGAAGGCTTTTAGCTGAAAACTCAATTTCCACTGAGAAAGTTTTATCTCTACCCTTGGGGTTCTTCTGGAGGTTGATAGGATGGAGTTAAAAAGCATTAAAAAAAAAAAGAGGAAAAAAAGGAAGAGAATGACAACTCTAACTGACAAAATCAAACCAAAATGTACTTGCCTGTATATAGCATTGCTGAGATGAGACGTGGATAAATGTAACGTCCTGATTGCATTTAAGATCTGTGATGACAGTTTTGATGTCTTAGAAATACCTTTCTTTGAATTTGCTTTGCAATTCAATTGGATGCAGTCATCTTTAGTTTTTCTCCTGTGCTCTTACCATCATTGTTATAGGTAATAGCTTGAAAAATTAAAAGGTCTGTAGATTTTCTATCTGTGCAGAAAGTCGGCATATAAATATCACTCAGCTACAGTGACTGAAATGAGGATTCCCTAGTTCTTTCCTTGTAGCAGAACTGAAGCACTTGGGATTTTATTTATAGGTAGACCTTCTTGCTAAGGGATTTGAACAGTAGTTGCAAGCAGCATAAAAAAGGAATTAATTCACAGTGCTCAGCTAGAAAGCCTTGAGTAAATGGTTTTACAGGCCAGCTTCCCAGTTGTCATACAGTCAGAATGGAAGGACCAAATGACTGAAACTATAAAAGCTAAGGACGTGTGACACCTCTCATACCTATTAGTGCCTCTGGACTTGGCCCATCAGAATGAGAAATGCTTAGAGATATTTGGAGAGTTAGAAGCTCTAAAAGCTAAATCTAATTAGGTTGGTTTGTTTCTGTGCTGTTGCTTGGGGGTGAAGTGAGGCAACTGTTTATGAGCTGGAAGAGAGCAATGCTGTGTTGCAGTTTAGGTTAATGAAGGAAGAAGTAAATTGTGACTGTTACATTGGAATCGGAGGAATGTACCTACCTGACTGGAAACTAGACAGTGTGTTGGGAGTGATATTGCCTTGTGTAGGAGTTGGAGATCCTAAATATGTGAGAGTCACGTTGACCTCCTTTTTATTTCTTCCTTCTCACTTGGAGAGTAATTGAGAGCAAACCCCATGCTGGCCTCATGCATCTCCTAAGGGAATTCCTAAGCTCTGATGGAACCTCAGGGCAGACCCTGAAGGTCACTTTGGTTTTGTCTTGAGTTTTCAGCCTATTTGGTCCCACAGGGAATTACTCAGCATTTTTTTTCTCTACTCATCAAATGTGTGATAGTCTGATGAAGCAGTGGTTCCAGAATGCACATGGTGCTTGCTGACTAATCTTGAGTTGAGCTGCCATCCTTTGCCACAGAACCCATTAGTCAATTGCTGTTGTTTTTTGTTGTTTTTTTTTTTCTTCCCCTAAGATTGCATCCCCAGCTATCAGTGAGAGACTGAGCTCTGGAGCACTCTACAGTCGTGTCAAATGAAAGGGTTCTTGGCATTCCTTTCCCTTATTATTCTGACACCGTGATAAACAGCATTGCTGCAAATTAGTACTCGCTGGTGTGGGCTTATAGGACATATTTATGACACATTCAGGCTCTGAGTTAGATCCACAGGGCTAGAGTGATAGAGCAGATTTTCTACAGTCTTTTATTCCTAATCTTTTCCTCAGTCCAGTGAAATACAGTTACTAAATAGCTCTTGGCTTTGCAGCTGCTGTTAATAAGGCTATGTACCTGAGCTGCAAACTGAGTTGTTGTTATATTTTTCTGCACCCTTCTCCAGACCCATTGAGCAGTATAGGGTGTTCTTCTCAGCACTTCTAAACACAAGGTACCTAGCCTTGAGCCTTTGTTCTAACAAGTTGCCCACTGTTGTGCAAGAAATGTTGCAGGTCCGATACAGAACATCCGAATCGGCTGAGCTCAGTCCTCTCTGATTTTACCAGTGGGCTGCACAAATGTGACTGATCTCATTAACATTGCAGTACATTCTGTCTGGTAAATATAGTTCAGGAGCAGTTGCCATCAGTTGCCAGTTTTGATGATTTAAATAGAGAATGAAGTAGTATTATTTCCCTTTACTTATTGATGAAGCGAAGATGATTTCCTCAAGGTCGCACACAATTTCTGTGGCAGTCAGAGGATGTGTGACATGCTGTACTTTATCTACGAGGTTCAGTCTTGTGAGCTTTTGTGCATGGGCTTCTCTCTACTTGTCTGATTAATTCAGCTTGAATTTGTCACCTAGGAAAAGAGAAAATTTTTGTAAATGTTTGCAGAACCATGACCTGAAACTGTAAAAGAGCTCATTTGAGTTACAGATGCTGTAATACTTGGAGAAGAGGACTTGAAGAGTTTTTCCTTTTAAAAGGATTTTTACTGCCTCTTTTGAATTCAGAGAAGTCTCATTTTCTCTGTATCTTTCTCTGACCTTTCCTAAGTAAGAAATATAGTTTCCCTATGGTAGTAGACAATTTATTACTGTTTTATATGTGGTTCAGAATTAAAATCTGCATACAAACAGAGAGTAGTTTCTTCTTTCTTGAGAGTATAGGGGAATGAAAAATACTGATAAATAAAAGCAAAATGCAAGTGTTAGTAGAATACTCTTAAAATATAGGGTCACAAAATTGTAGGGATTTGAAGGGACCTCTGGAAATCATCTAGTCCAACTCCCTGCCAAAGCAGTAGCTTGCAGAGGAAAGTGTACGGGTGGGTCTTTTTCAGTAGCCCCAAATCTATATTGTTTTGTTGTTGTTTGCTTGTGCCTCCTTGTGAACCCTGATAGCCAAAGGGATCCTTTGAGAAAGAGTGCCTTGTTCTGCTGCAGTCTGGACTGTGGAGCCCGGCATGCTAGATGCTCTGTTAGGACCTGGCCTGACCTGTAGGCTTCTGTACTTCAAGAAAGAAGAAACTGCTCTGTTTGCATGTGGATTTGAATTTTACTTCCTCTGACCTAGCATAAATCACAGAGATAAATGGAGTTCTTTTAGCAACTGTTGTCTCAGACACAACCATTTGTCAGTATGGGTATCACAGAGACCCAAGCTTATGAGAAATCTAGTTGAAAGTTTCCCTCTTTCTTAAATAGAGACAGTCTGATAGTTGTACTTTAAAAAGACTATCCTTCAGTATTTGAGCATGAAAACTGGGACTTTTTCTGTCATTTCTCTGAAAAAACAGATGCATTAAAATGTTAGCTGTTTCTAAAAATAAGCAGTTGAGATAATTCACAAAATAGTTATACACAGCATTATTGAAATGGAGATGGAGGGGGAAGGATTAGAAGAGAGATGGGTATGTGTCTGTTTATGCATATCTTAATGGTACTACATTGAAAGTTATTGTTTAGGTGCTCATGAAGAGGAAAAATTCATATATTATGAAACCCCAGAATTAGAGTTGCCTGTGTGTACCTTTGTGTGTCTGTATTTCACAGCTTTGTGCTTATCCATTACAATAACTTTTACTCACATTTTCTTTATAGGTTTCTAAACTCATTTAATATGCATTTGAGTAGTGCTGAGTTAGGTATGGAAACCTAATACAAGATTCAGCTAATAGAGAGTAAAATGAGGCCTGTCTAAGTTGGCTTTATGGAAAATATCTTGTTAAGTAAATATCATTTTAGTCTTCATAGATGTTGCAAGTCTAGCTGATAAAAGTAACTGCGTCAACATGAGATGTTTAAGTAAAATAAGAAAAAGGTAGCTAGACACCTGCTGTATCCTTCATCTACCAAGGATGGGAACCGTGATCTTGAAATCCCAGCTTAGCTGCTGTCTGGAGCTTTAGCTATGTGGGATACTTCTATAACATAGAAAAAACTGATTATTTAAATGAAAGCAGGCACAGATTTTATGGAAAATTATAACAGAACTCAAGTGCTTTGGACCTAACTTACTGTGCATGCTTTCCTGAGTTTGCTTTATGTTCAAGAACCAAGTGGAGGTGTAGTGTTTCTTTGGCACACTTTGTGAACAGTGAATGTAGCTATCTACAGCTTTAAACATACAATTTTATTTCCCATTGTCCTCAGATGATGAATGAAAAAAACTCTGGGAGTAGTTGAGGAGGGTGTTACTGTGCCTCATTGTCTACTGAAATTGCTGGTGAGTCAGGCTGAGAGGAGAGAAAGCAGGAGAATGGGAGAAAGCCAAGCTAATGTGTCAGGGAGAAGGGAGGGCCAGTTATCAGGTGAGACTTAGTTTGGCAGGATGGATTCTGGTGCAAATCTATGATAGGGCTGCCTTTTTTGGCTTCTTAGCAGTCAGATGATCTCTTCTGCTGCTTTCTGCCTACTTCACCTCATATTTCTAGAAGTCAGACTTCTGCAGAGCCTTAGGGATGGTTGTAAAAATGGGGTAAAACTGAAAAGGTCACATCCACATTTAGATATGGACTTTCCAGAGTTGGCTGACAGTATTTAATAGAGGCAGTTTGTTCTAATTTACCCAGCAAGCATTAAAGGACAGATCAGAAGTTATAATATCCACTAAAATAAAGCTACAGTTTTGTCACTTAGCATGGCCATTGCTTTTGTGAAGTGAAGCAGAGCAGACCTGTAGGAATTTGAGGGTCCTGCCTTGGTTGCAGGTACAAAGTGGGACTTCAGGATGCAGCACCTTTAGGGGCTGCCTATATTCAACCTTTCAGCAAGGCAGGCTGAGCTGCAGATCCTGACATAGAGCTGGTTTTTCCACCCTGCCTGCCTATGAAACATTGCCATCTCCTTTACAGCTGCAGCTCCAATAATATATTAATTTATGAAGTATGAAAAATGAGGTAGTTTTGAATTAACGAGGAGGGGAATGGTGCTTCCAGACAGCAGGATAATCAATCAATAATAATGAGTCAGCATGCTCTGTTATTAAAAAAAGAAGAAAAATAATAGAATGGGTGGAGAGAAGCCCTTGAAAAAGGGGCATGTGAGTTCTTGTGAGTCTCAATAATATTGTGACCTCAATCGTTAGTGATTAGATCTCGTTCACTGGGAGACAGTTATTTTTCTTTGAGATAAACAAAACAACAAACCAAATCAACCCATCAAAACCATAACCTTAAAACTTGACAATCCATGGTAAAATATCTTTTTATCCAATTTTTCCAAAGTGAAGAATAAAAAAAAATCAGTTTTTCTCACTGAGTGAATTTTTAGTGAGCTGATGAGCAGTCTGCAGGATCACAATATCCTGAGTTTGAAGAGACCCACGAGGATCACTGAATCCGACTTTTGACTCCATAGGGCTGCCCAAAATTCAAGCCATAATTTTGAGAGCATTGTCCAAACACTTCTTGAGCTCTATCAGCTTGGTGTCACAACCTCTGCACTGGGACACCAGTTCTAGTGCCTGTTCACACCTTCTTGGTGAAGAACACTTTCCCCTCCCCGATGTAATTCCATTCTGTTCCCTTACGTCCAATTGCTAGCCCTCTGTTCCCCTCATGAGAAGCTGTAGGCCACCGTGAGGCCTTCCCTCGATCTCATCCTAATTTAGTGTCTTCAGCAAACTTAGTATATATTCAAGTCTTGAATCAAAATCATTTATAGAAGAGAACTCACTTAAATGGAGCCTAGGGGAACTCCACTAGTGACTGGCTGCCAGCATGATATAATACCATTTACAATGTTGTTTTGAGCCCAACCCATCAGTCAATTGTTTACTCATTGTATTGTGTACCTGTCAAGCTGTATGTTGGACTTTTTTGTCTAGAAGTATACTCTGAAAAACAGCATTAAAATGTTAGCTAAAATTCAGAAAGATTGCATGTACTGGCTTACCTTGTTCAGCTAGGTTGGTAGCCTTGTCATAAAATGAGATTTTTTTAAATGGGACTTCCCAAGGAGAGTATCTTACTGTTACTGCTAGTCACGCACAGTACACAGCACTATGCTTTCACCTGGAGCACTTGAGCTCCACGGTGCTGTGGCCTCTGCAAATTCAGCAACATGTCTAGAGCTTTGGCTTTGCTGTATGTTACTTCCCTTCCACATCTGTGCTCCTTGGTTATCCACATTTCCTCTTAGAGTGTAAGGGTAATAACTAACTTGAGCTCTGCTCTGCTTGGGTCTATTATAAACTGTGTTACCTCAAGAAGCAGTGAATCCTGGACTCTTTTGCTTGACTGTTTTTAGGAGCAGTTTTTCTTCACGGAGCTTAGCTGGACTAGATTTCAGAGAAACATTTCAGCACATCTTAGAATGCTTGAGATTTCTTTTTGCACTAGCCAGGGTTCATTGTCTTTGTTCCCTACCCATCCTCAAATGCCCCATGTCATTGTACACAGGCAGATCTTGTTGAACCTTGGAGTAATGACAGATTTCCTAAGTGGAGTGCAGAGGTAGTGGGAGGAAAATCGGGATATGATTTTTCAGTAAGTCTGGGAAATCAACACTTTGTCAAGCCTCATGTTTCTGTCTGAGGATAGACAGGTGCTGCTTTGCAGTGGGTTCCATAACCTTTTAGTCCTCTCTTGGAACAAAAGCCTATTCTGCTTTTTCAAACAAAAAAAACTTATCTGACATTTTTTTTTGGCTCCTCTGGAGCCATACAGTGGCAGGCCAATGCCACTTAAATCCTTAAAAGTGATTGCAATAAAGCAGCAAATCTTAAGTGCTAATGTCCAGAGATGCACCAATAAAGTAGAGGTGATAAACACATAGCTTGGGTCCTGGGAATGGATGGAAAGATGGAGTCAGCTCAGCAGTTTTCTGATTTTTTGCCAAGATATTTCTAAACCAAAATATTAAGGTTGTGCTGAAGATCAAACCTACCACCTCCCTCTTTTCTTTTGCTATTAATAACTAGCCTTGCAATGACCAGGGATTGTGTATGTGTGTGGCAAAGGATGTTGAGAGCAGTGTGTGTGATTTTTCCCAAGACTGCAAGGTATCAGTGACTGTGTTGGAATAAGACATAATGGCCACAGTTTTCAGTCACTGAGGCAGTCCTTGACTTTCTCAGTGTGTAATCATAGCCAAGACTTTCACAATAAAAATTGTGGAATTGCTGGAACTGTATAACTGGGAGTTACTTTTGCAAATACAATGAAAAATGTGAAAGTCAGTGAGCTGCCAGTTATGAATTCTGTTCCTTTGTCCTGAACTTTCCTAGATGTTAGGAACTGGTGGCTAAGTTAGCAGGTAGAGCTTGCAACTGCAGTGAATAGGTTAGAGCTGAATGCTACTGTGCAAAGCAGTGCAATGCCATCATGGTTTGTAATTTTTAGCCTTAATTTTTTGTTTATGTCAACTTCCTATCCAGAAAACAGACCTTTTCCTACCTCCTTGACTTGAACCAGTGAGGGAAAGTTAGGAAGAGAAATGCATTTAAAATAACACAGGTAATACAAACTAGGTAAGCAAATTGAGATAGATTATTAGCATCTATATGTGAACACTGATAAATCTGACTGTTGTCTATGTTCTTTGCATTCTGACTAAAAAGCAGAAAAATTAAGCGTGTAAGCAGTAGAAAAGCAATGATGCATTTAAAATTGTATTCAGATTTAATGGCCTCAAGGGAGATATATAACACAGTTTTTATTTTTGTAAAGAGTCATGAAACACTCTGCTGTTCTCAAATGAAACAGACTGCTGTATATGGGCTGCAAAAGTTTACCTCACGAGGAACTATCCATGCACATCTCTTTGTTTTCTCTAACAGGGCAACCACTGTGAGTAAACTTATTCCCACATGTAAAGTGTTCTTCCAAGTGAGGCCTATAATCTGAGGAGTGTTTTTATATAAATGGTATTCTCATTTCCAGCAGTTCAGGTGTACGCAGCTTCTCCCTACTGATAACATTATTTTCTGCAACTATTTCTGCTTACACAGTAAGTTACCATAATGGTGAAAATTACTTTGTAGTTCTGTGGAGAATAGTACAACCATGCATTTACTCAAATAGCATATAATTATAGCAGTGAATACTGCTTTTGCTTTTTCTCTGCATACAGTTTGGGATCAAAGTTGTTCTGTGCCACTAGAAAAAGATGGTGACCACTAAGCAATGCGTTGGATGTTGCAACAGTTCCCTATGCAGAACTGAGAAGAGCAAAAAGGCATCGTGCCCAGCGATGGTATGAAGGAAACCAAACTTGAGAGCAAAGCACACATAGATCAGCAGCTTTGCATCTATCTCCTGATACAATATCTGCTTTTCCCAATGGAAGCACTGGTTGTTGCACTCAAATCACAGCCAGGTGACTTCTTATCCAGGTCCAAACATGGAAACAGTGGCCAAACTGGGTCTATACAAACTTGGCTTTAAGTGGTAATGCTTATAATCATTTGGCTGTTCACAGAGGGGCACTGTGCTTGAACGTGCTGTGATATGGAAATGCCTTTGGCAAAACAGCTGAATGGGAGCTCTCTGTGAACAGCATGTAGCACTAAGGTAGCAACATAAAGGTGGGGTTAACCTGTCAGAGGTCTTTGCACTGATGAGCTGTGGGGAGCCCAAGGATGTGCAGCTATAATAAGAGAATAATGAGGTGAACTTACTTTGAGTAAACTCTGCCTTGCTGTGGCAATGAAAAGGTTTTACAACCAAGCACATTGCTGTTGCCAATCAGTCACTCTTTACCAGGTCAAACACATGATTTTTGGATGGCTTCCAATCCCTACTGGCACCTGAAATTTAACAAGCAAATGCTTGCTGTGCCTTGTAATTAAAAGTGAAAAGTACATGTGTCCAGTGCCAAAAATACAAGAGAAAGCAGAGAGACATGTTGTTCTGGCCTGCTTAGCAGTAAAACAAACTTGAGATTTTAGGTCTAGTATGATGGTTTATCCTGCTCCTGTACATGCAAATTGCATCCAGGACTGGTGGATTAGGACAGCAGTCTTAGTGCCTGAGTTCTGTTCCCAGCTCTGACTTGGCCTAAGCCTTGAAGTCATTATATATTTTCATTTTCACACCTGCCAAGAAGGATGGTAGAGTGGTTTTCCTTCAGGGGTTCTTGCTCTGTATCCAATTTAGCCTTGATTTGCTCCTGATCCTCAGGGCATCCTTGTAAGGTGCATCTGTGCTCTTGCACAGCTGCTGGAGATGGTAATTAAATGAAGTTTTCTTTCCATAGGGATTGGAATGTATGAGTTTGGCATTCTGTTCAAGTGCTTTGTTTTGATTTGGCAATTTAAGGCAGGTATGGCTGCAATACCAGCAGATTGTTTAGTTTTTGTACAAACCTGAATTAGTTGTAGCTGTAATCTGTATATAATTAGATATAAAAACAGCAGAGGTCAGAAATATTAACCAGGGTTCTTCACTGTAAACAGACTTTGTAGGCTGTTGTGTCTCTGTTTTGGGAAAGTAAAGTGATGCTGGGCCTCGTTTTGTGTACATTTTTACTAATGTTTCTCCTCAAAGTTAATCAGGTAAGCTCTGAGATGATATAATTCTTCTGGATCTTCAGACAGGAGGATGATAGATAATTATTCTTTTACCACAAAAGTGCTCAATCTCAGACTTTCTCCGGAGTATTTTTGGCATTTCTCTTTTTTAGTCTTTGTGAGAAGGAAATGGAAGAACTGCTGAAATGCTTAAATGTACAGTCATCCTTGACTGAGCTAAACTGTATGTAGCATAAGCTAAGACTGTACATTCCTGTTTCATATGTAGTGTATGAGATAGTACTATTACATGCAGACACTGTATGGGAACTGCTGAATCATGGCCTGAACCTCTGATTGATGAGGTGAGCAATGAGTCAGCCCTGGGAGAACAGGTGAAGGCAATTCACCTGTGCTGCTGGAAGGGGTGGAGCCTGGCTCCACCTCTCCTAGACCCATGTCTACCAGTGGGGAATGATCTCTTTTGGAGATCCCTCCTTTGGAGTCTTACTGTGAGCTCAGGACAAGGGTAAGCACTCTTATTTATTCTCTTTTTGGTATAATAACTTGCTTAGCCAAACTCTCTTTTTTTTTTTTTCATAATTATAATATCTGTATATTCACTGATTATACAGACACATGTTATCTCGTCCTCATGAACTAGATTTAAATTCCTTGAACTACTGTCCTGAGATCTGTCAAATCAAAGCTTAAGTTGATTATAGTTATGATTAGTAGTTTTATTTCTGGTGATAACAGGATTCTTTTTCAAGTTAAAAGTGAATCTGATCCTGGTGTACTGTTTGAACAGCAATTTTTTGCTCATGTTATTCCTGATTGACAAAATGCTACTGGTACCTAGGCAGAATAATGTAGGAAACTTACATTGAAACTTGCTAATTCTTACTTCTGCAGATGGTTTGTCTAAAAGCAGATATAGAAAAGATAGAACAGAAAAGTTATATATTACATTTCAGAAAGGTTTTTTGATAAATATGAATAAGTCTCCTGAGTTGTGCCCTCTTTTGTGTTGTGGTATTGCAAGAAGACCATACTCTTTCAGGTAAAAAAAAATATATAGATAGATTATTATTCTATATGTCATTGTGCTCATCTTTCGTGTACCTTCTGCAAAAAGGAAAATATCCTGCAAAGAAGGCATAGGACCTGCATGTAGCCAAATTGCAGAACTGCTCCCATTTTTTTTTTCTCTCAGTGTTGTTAGGATAGGGAACTCTAAGATGGGGTCCCTCTAACTTAAGTGACGGAGACCCGTGTAATCTTCTCAAACCAACTTACTGGAGTCCACAGCTGATGGACTGTGGATGAGATCTATCTCAGGTATTAGATGCACACAAATGGCTACTGACATCGGGAAAGTTCAGTGATGAGCAATGGAATTCTGGCTGAGTAGATATTGGTTTGTGAGTACATAGAAATTCTGATGGAAAGGAAATTCTTGAGAGAGGCTATCATCAAGTGCCTTTTGGTCTTAAGAGGGCTATTTGGTCATGGTTCATGTAATGCAGATCCAGCATAAATGTCTCAGGAAACTCTATTTCATTGCTCATTTTCTATGGATGCCTGACTCATTTTTCATTATCCAATAATAAATACAGTAGTGAAAGTCACCTTTAACACTTAAAGATTGCTTGAATTTTATGGGATTGTATTGAAGTGAATGCCAAGGTATAAAAGCCTTATGGTTGAGGTACTTTTATAACGCATGCTTCATAAACCCTTATAAAGTGAGTGCAGTGCACTTCATCCTTTAAGATTACAGTGTTATGGTTCTGAGAGATGGTAATCTGATGCTATATTCATTAATTAAATCTGTTATTAATGTTAAATTTCAGGTAATAAGAAGTGAAGTTACAAGAAGCTGAAAGGGGTTAGGTCCAGGCAGTTTATCTCTCATGAAAGCTCGGTATATCTTTACTGCTTGACTGGTGCCCACAGGTTGCCCCTGAAGTTGAAGAAGTTTTTGAGCCATGTGAAACAAATAGGAGCTTGAAGTCCAAATCTAGTGTGTAACACAGGGGGTTGCCAAGACTCTTCTTTGGACTCAATGATGGTAATAATGTGAAAGCTTATTGCTCCTCTCATGTCTGTCTCATTTGGTGTCCTGGAGTACCGTGGTCCCTCTTGTCACAGCTGTTGATGACTAAGAAATGGGTTGGCTATAATAGAGCTGGCAACCTTCTCATATGTGCACATGCTGTACTGCAAGCAGTACTGGTATATTACACTAATATGTGAATGATACTCAGGAGGCTTTCTTCTTTGCTCTATTTGCATGCTGACTAAACAGGACTTCTCTTGAGAGCAGATTTTTATCACCGTCATCTCCCATTTTTCCTGATATGCTGGTCTTAGTTTTGGAAAGTAGAGGTTGGCTTTCTTTTCTTTTGGTAGTTAAAGGAGTTAATTTAACTACAGAGCAGGGATCTTGTGCTCTGAACAACTTCTATAAAACTTTGTGTAAAGATGGTGTGTGCTTTCTAAAACATTCCACAATAATGCAAGATTTTCTTTTTTTAAAGCTAAATGCTTATTTGTGTGTCATGTTTTCTGGTAAGGAACAGGTATTCATGTACATTTGTTAGAGATGTATAGGCTAATTTAATTAAACTGAAGTTTTTCAATTGAATGGTAACATAGTGGGGAAAGAAGAATGAGACTTTGTTTGCAGTGAGTTTCATCTGTTCTCCATGGTGCTGGCATAGAAAGGCATCAGGTATGCTTTGTAGCTATGTTCTAAAGATAGTTAAGTTGTGTATATATATCTCTGTGGGCATTTAGCATGCTGCACAAGTAAATTGAAGTAATAATATAGGAGGGAGGGAGAAAGGATAAGAGAGAAATGGGCAACAAAAATTTTCCAGTGAGACTTTTCATATGGTCAGACTTTAATGTCACTACTGAAGCATTTTAGATTAGTTTTCCCATTGAAAGTTTCCAAATCGTTCACACAGCGTATGTGTGGTGAAATGATGTTCTGTAGGAATAAAATTATTTCTTTACAACTATAAATATAATTTCAAATTTATTTTTTAATTTCAAAAAGTGTAATGGACGTCGTAAGTCCAAAAACACAACAATTCTCCTCATGCACTGATGTTTCAGTATAAATTATTGAAGCTTTGCAGCTTTTTAAACACAAAGCTAATGTGGTTTAAATCAAAATGAGAAAGCAAAGATTAAAAAAAGCTTCAAAACAGTAAAGTTCTGTTTTCCTGTTGTTTCTGTAAGCCAGGTCTACAGAAAATCCTCTGCGTGGCTTTGAAAAGATTCAGTGTACTTAAGAGCTGAGGGCCTAAGCATTTATTCAAAACAAAATAAAAAGCTAAAACATTCAATATAGAAATCGCTATGAAGGTGTGAAATGTGAACAGGAAACCTGGAGTTTCTGCCACAAACAACGCTGCAAAAACAGAACTACTTTCTGAGTCACAGAATTGGTCAAGGCAGTGCTCCAAAGCAAATGGCTAATGCAGTACTGTGGACCTGGGATTCTTTTGTAGCTATGGAGACTTGAGTGGTTTGTGGGTGGACTTTTTTTGTCTGTTTTTTTTTCTTTTTATAATAGTACTTTCACTAGGGAAATGAAAAAGGAACCACAAAAGCGCATTGGAAGCACAGAGGAAAATCAAAAGGCAGAACATAATGTTTTAATGATATCTTATTTCTGGGAACGAAAATGATTTATTTTGAACCTGTCTTCTTTGTTCACTTACTGGGAGGCTTCTTGCTAATGTGACTCAGTGGCACTATTGCTGCAGATATTTGCCTGTAACATGTGATGTGATGGTTTGGGGTGGTTGTTCTTGTGCTTTGTGCATAGAAGAAGGATAGAGGTGGTGTGCTGAGCAGGACTTTAGAGTGAAGACAGAGCAATGAAAGGTGTTGGGAGAAGAACTGAGTGCCAAACTGTAGGGAAGTGTTAAGCATAGCTACGGTAGACAAAGTTAGGTATGAGCTCAGTCTACTTATAACTCCAAGGCAGTAGTCTGGGCTCGTTGCAACGTTGTACCCATAAGAAATGTACTAGCTCATTAATAGTGTGGTTCAGTATTCCAGGTAATAGCTGCTTTGTGCCTGGTGAGGTTGGAGCAGAGGATGAGTGTGACACCATCAGTGTGAAATCAGGCCTGAGGAAGGTGTTTGTGTTAACCCAGTGATGCAGCTGGAATTTTAATCAGAGCAGTAGTTACAAATCTTGCCTTGGTTTTTATTGTATCAGCTCCATTAATGGGCATTTCCATGTAGGGGATTTGTGATGTGGCATCACTCCGTGTCCACTTTGGAATTCATTTGCAGCTCCTTTGAGAGTCTTGCATGCTCTCTGGTGAATGCCAGTGGCTCTTAGCTACTTCTGTAATTTCCAGAACCAAATATAACATGTCAAGTATTAAGTATGACACCTTTCCCTTCCTTGTTCTTTCTACCTGCAGCCCAAGCTCATTTCCTGGAATAAACCCCCTTCATGGATTCAGAGCAGGATGTTTCTCCTGATCATGTGCTGAAAATCTTATTGTAATTTTTGTTGTTTGGGCAAGGTAATTTACCTGAATCACAGAATCACAGAATGACCCGGGTTGGAAGGGACCTCAAGGATCATGTAGTTCCAACCCCCCTGCCTAGCAGGGCCACCAAACATACACCTTTACTAGATCAGGTTGCCCAGAGCCCTGTCCAACCTGGTCTTGAACACCTCCAAGGATGGGGCATCCACAACCTCCCTGGGCAGCCTATTCCAGGACCCAACCACTCTCCTAGTGAAGAACTTCCCCCTAACATCCAACCTAAATCTTCCCTCTTTTAACTTAAAACCATTTCCCCTAGTCCTGCTATTATCAGCCCTTTCGAAGAGTTTACACCCCTCCTGGGAGTAAGTTCCCTTCAGGTATTGAAAGGCTGCAATGAGGTCACCCCGCAACCTTCTCTTCTCCAGGCTGAACAAACCCAACTCCCTCAGCCTGTCCTCGTAGGGGAGGTGCTCCAGTCCCCTGATCATCTTCGTGGCCCTCCTCTGGACCCTTTCCAAAATCTCCATGTCTTTTTTGTGGTGAGGGCTCCACACCTGGACACAGTACTCCAGATGGGGCCTCACAAGAGCCGAGTAGAGAGGGACAATCACCTCCCTATCCCTGCTGACCACCCCTCTCCTGATGGAGCCCAGGATCCCATTTGCTTTCCGGGCTGCCAGAGCGCACTGCTGACTCATGTTAAGCTTCTCATCTATCAGGACCCCTAGATCTTTCTCTGCCGAGCTGCTCTCAAGGACAACTCCTCCCAGCCTGTACAGGTGCCTGGGGTTCTTCCGGCCCAAGTGCAAAACCTTGCACTTTGCCGTGTTGAACCTCATTAGGTTCACCCGAGCCCAGCTTTCCAGCCTGTCAAGGTCCCTCTGAATGGCATCTGTTCCCTCCGCCGTATCGACTGCACCACTCAGCTTGGTGTCATCAGCAAACTTGCTGAGGGTGCACTCCATTCCCTCATCGATGTCATTAATAAAGATGTTAAAGAGCACCGGTCCCAAGACAGACCCTTGAGGGACACCGCTCGTTACCGGCCTCCACCTGGACATAGAGCCATTGACCACTACCCTCTGTCTGCGGCCTTTCAACCAATTGCTTATCCATCTAGTTGTCCACCCATCAAATCCACTTCCCTCCAATTTGGAGATGAGGATGTGATGGGGGACCATGTCAAAGGCCTTGCTCAGGTCCAGGTAAATGACATCGGTCGCCTTCCCTTCGTCCACCAACGCCGTCACTCCATCATAGAAGGCCACAAGATTAGTTAAGCATGACCTTCCCCTGGTGAAGCCATGCTGGCTGTCTAGGATCACGTGCTCGTTCTTTATGTGATCAAGCATGTTGTCCAGGAGGATCTGTTCCATAATCTTCCCAGGCACGGAGGTGAGACTCACCGGCCTGTAGTTACCCGGGTCCTCCCTGCTCCCCTTCTTGTAAATGGGAGTGACGTGACCCTTCCTCCAATCATCCGGGACCTCACCTGACAGCCACGACTTCTCAAATATGATGGAGAGCGGCTCAGCAACCACCTCAGCCAGCTCCTTCAGGACCCTGGGATGCACGCCATCTGGCCCCATAGACTTATACTCATTCAGTCTAAGGAGGCACTCTCGGACTTGCTCTACCCTTACAGTGGGGAGGGATTTAGCTCCTTGGTCCCCACATAGAGGTATGGGGGTGCAAGACTTAGGGACGTGATAGAGACTAGAATCCTGGCCACCAGTGAAGACCGAGGTGAAGAACTCATTCAGCACCTCAGCTTTCTCTTCATCTGTTGAAGCCATTTCTCCTTTTAAATTTACCAAAGTAGGTACGCCCGTTTTGGCCTGTCTCTTCTGGCCAATGTACCTGTAGAAGTTTTTCTTATTGTTTTTCACATCCCTTGCCAAGTTCAGTTCTGCCTGCGCCTTGGCTTCCCTGATCCTACGTCTGCAAGTCCGGACGGCATCCCTGTACTCTTCCCAGGTGACACAGCCTTGTTTCCAGAGCTTGTACACCCCTTTCTTTGCCCTCAGTTCTCTCAGCAGGTCCTTGCTGAGCCATGTCAGAAGACATACCTGAAGAATATAACTTCTTTGCACTTCCTCTACCAGTGCCTATTGTTCTGGAATTCATTCACAACAGCTCTTTATGTCCTCTAAGCTCTTGCTCTAAACATAGATGTGCCACATGCCAGGCAGCTCTTTTCCTTGGCTTTCATGTCCTATGGAGCTACCTGAAGTTCAGGCTGATTTTTGGTCTGGTTTGTTTTGTCTGGTGCTTGCCATTACTCACTGAATTTTGGAGGCCAAGCTACAGGCTGCAGAGGAAATCATCCTATGCAGCATAAAACCTCTCATCTCTATTATGTTTTCAATGACTTCCCCTTCACCCCTTCCTGCCTCCCCATCTCCTCTCTGCTAAAACTGGAGAAGACAGCAACTGAAGACAGCACTAATATTATTATTTAAATATTCAAATACATTTTATATGTGTATGTATATATTCTGTAATGAGGCAAGTTGAAATGTAATTTCCTTTTTAATAAAGGCTGCAATTCAATTTAATACTATAGAAAATGATTAGGTCTTAGAAACCTATAAATTACATTTGACAATTCTCTGGTACTCCTTTGCTGTTCCTTATGGCAATTATAAATGGCAACACAGGGTGCTGGCAGGAATGCTCATTCTGACCGGAGTTTGTTTATTGGTTCTTAATGAAAAGCAATTAATCTAAATCTCACATGGGGTGGATCTTTCACCTTGTTTCCATAATGAGAAGTGACAGTTTGGGGCCTTTGACAAATATCTGCTATTTCCCATTCCAAAAGTTGTCCCATCCCCCAACTAATTTGCAGCAGAGAAGAGATAAGCAATAGTAACATAAAACCAAATCTTGTTTGCCACAACTCTATTGCTTCAACCAGAACAAAACTGTGAACCTGTCCTTGCTTCACAAATTTGGCCTTTTATTTCTCACTTTGAACCTCTTGCTTTGTGTTTAATCAGTCTTGCCTGGGAGAATGAGTGCTAATGGAGTTGCTGCGTGTGTTGTCTTTCCATTTGAAAACATTGGAGGAGTATTTTTGCTGTGCTGATATCAAGCACTGACTGAGCAATGGTTTGTGACTATTGTGATGGCACTTGCAACAAGATCTGTTCATCTATGTAGCTTTCCCTTTAATCTTCCAATAAGGTTGACTGTTAATTTTTCTAGCTGAGAGGTTTTATGGCATGATCTTGCAACCACTATTATGCTTCCAGGGCTAACAAAGTCAAACAGTTTGTTCCATCTGGTGGAAAAATTGCTTTTTTCGCTTCATCTGACCAATTTCTTGAACTTCCCAACTGTGTGTTGAGGATCATGTGTGAAAGGGCAGAGTGGATGTTTTGCATCTCTACTAGGTGAGGTCTGTGCAACTGTTAAGGATTCTGTTCTTTTGCGATATCGGGTGGAAAAAATCTTTATTCCCAAGCCATCCTCCCTTTGAATGCAACATCTCCCTGGAATAACTTCTTACTTGTGCTGGCAATCTTAGGTCCTTCCATTCTGCAGAAGCAATTTTCACTAAAGTATGTTACAGTTCTCTCTTCTCTGGGAGCAGGTGAGGATTGCTTTGTGAGGCTGCTAATTGTCAATATGAGAGGTGCTGAAGAATCTGTGAGCTCAAACTGGATTCACACAGGTTGCTTCATCTTGGGACAACTTTCAGCTCTAGATTTAAAGGCACTTTCCTTTCCTTAATGGAAAGGATCAGAAACAATTTGCATTATATTCACTTTCCTTGGTGACTATTCATAGAGTTAATGAGCTGTTTGAGATCAAACAAGCCCTTATTTATTTATTTATTTAGCTTGATCAGGGTTTAACAGACCAAGGATTTCCAACATTCCTTTTGACTAACTTACTGTAATTAAATAATTGCTGTCACGCATCTAAAAATCATAGTCTTGAAGTTGGATGAGAAGAGTTTATTTGGATGTGAAAAAGTAACAAAACTGCCTTGGATTAGCTGATCATTTCACAGCTAGCTGGAAATGGCTGCTCCTGAATCTGTTTTTCTGCTGAAAATCAGTTTCTATATTTGTTTCAACTAGTGTATCAATAACCTGCTGTGTTTAGCATGGCTCTAATTTATTTCCCACTGTTTGCCTTTATTTTATGGTGTTGGCATTTGCTTTAATGTGATGCTGTTTTCTCCAGATGTTAATAAGATGGTGTTAATGTATCCACAACATTTTTCTTGATAACATTTACATAGAGCATGGCATCTGATAATGTGGAATCAACCCATTTTAAAATATTGCTAGAGATTTTCTAATTAAAATCAAATGTATAAAGGTGTTTTTCTCCTTGTACAAATTGAGGTCATACACCTTCCTGTACTTGGGGAAAATTATGTATTTTATGAGTGAATGGATTTCTTCTACTGTATGGATTGGAAGAGTGATGTATAAGTTGTGTAACAATGCTTTCACGTGCACCTGTAGACTAATTTCAGGTGCCTGCAGGTGATCCACATAGTCTATTCATTCTATTTCCAATGGATTGATGCTCTCATCTGTAGCTCTGCAAACTGCCAAATAACGATCCTGAAACTTAAGGAGTTCTCTGTTTACTTCTGGGGAGAGATTTCCACATTTCTGGAGGGAAGCAACAGACTAAAAAAGGGTCCTAGAAGAGCCAGATGTGGCTCCCTGAAGTTGCTCTAAGTAATATCATAATGGCATTTTCATTCTTGCACTTCCTGATTTTTTTGGACAAAAAATGAAATTACAATATCACCAGTGAATGAATCATCAAACAAGACAGAAACCAAACACTTAGAAAACACATTATTTGGGAAATCTTTAGGCCCTTTACACTGTTAAACAATGTTCTGAATATGAGTAATAGGAATTTGAGCTGTCAAATGACATTCAGCTTTACTTTTCCATTCATACGTTATTCCTTCCATTTTCCTCTTTAGATCATGCTTCTCAGTGATCCAGACATTGAGAGCAGCATTCTCATCAGCTCTGATGAAGGAGCTACATACCAGAAGTACCGTCTGAACTTCTATATCCAAAGTCTGCTCTTTCACCCTAAGCAGGAGGAGTGGATCCTGGCCTACAGTCTGGATCAAAAGGTGAGCAATTGATTTTGTGTTTCAGTGATACTTGAGTCAGGTGCTTAAAGGAATAGTACATAGAACCACATGCTTCCAGAGATTGTGAAGAAATTATGATGTCCCTTGGTGCTCCTACATTGCAGGTTTAGTTATGTTCAAAACTCACCCAGCGACAAAACCTGCTCACTACAAGGAATTGTATGGCAATTATGATGGGTATGGAAACTTCAGTAGTGGTAATAGTCAAATTCTTCTCTTCTTTCATACATTTGGCTTGAGATGGAGCTGTTCTAAAAATTCTGTTTATTTGTAGCTCTTAGTGATAGCTGCGCTGTCTGTGAGTATTGAGCACTCTGAGTCAGCTCACAACAGCTGGCTGCTGTGTACAAAGCTTTCTGCTTGCATACTGAAGTTCGTTAATCTGGAAATCAGTGAGCAGCAACAGATAAAGGATTCTGCCATGCCTCTTTTTAAGTTCCTTTACAGTGCTTTTGTTAGGGAGACAACACTTATGTCTGCTACTTCAGCCTTTGTCTGCTCTGATGTGGTACGCATGTGTCTTGAAAGACACTGAGCAGTGTGAGTGCAGTGTGACATGTAAATGTGGCTCCACTTCTGGAACAGTAATCTGTACTTCAGCACAAAGTTACAGCATAGGCCAGATTACCAAGATACAAATTTTAAAAGGCTTAAAGCCTGTCAAGTTTTTCTTTTTTCAGTTTGTCATCTTTAGACTGTGGAAAGAAGTAAAAAAAAAAAAAAGTGCTCAGAAGGCCATCTAAGTTTTTTGCGTTAATCTGTCGAGTATGTATGCATGTTTTGGATGGAATCTTCACTTCTTACAGCTATTTGTGAGGCTTTTTTTTATTAGGCAATTTCATATCCTTAGTATAGGGCAAAACGACTGAATTTTTGTGTCTCCTGTATTTGACAGTACTTCCTTTTAAAAGGCTTTTATAAATCTTTACCAAAGATTGAGGATACCATCAAATAAATGTACTGGTGCTGTACATCCCAATGTAACCTTTCCCTCCCCTTGTAAACAGAATGCTGTGGCAGGCACCAGGTGTTTTCCTTCTGGGCTACTAATGATGCTTGAGTGACATTTGCAAGCACAAAGCTATTGTAAATAGACTCCTTCCATACTATCAAATGCTTACAGTAAGGAGTTAGTAAAATGTCAAATAGTTTTCTGCATTCAGATGTTCAGTGTAACCAGGATTTTGAAGGAAGCTAGAGTGACCAGTCTATTTGTCTGATGTCATGGAATGATTTGATACCATTTTTAAACTGGACGTAAAGATTTTAAATGGTACTGGTGTTTGTGTAAAGACAGTGCTGAAAGAAACAGACAGCTGGTGAGGCACACATGGATGTGAGAAGCCAGATATAACGTGCTGAATATGTATTTGCAAAGAGATCCAGCTGTAGTGAACGTGAAGCATCTGCTCTTTGGTTTTAACACTGTACTTCCAGTGCTCTGTTTTTGTTGTTCCCCCCCCCCCCCTCCACATTAGACACTGTAAAAATAAATCAAAATACAAAGCATGTGTGTTCAAGTACATATGCTTTCCTGTGAGGTGTTAATTACTGAACAAATGGCTCGAGAGCATTTTTGCTCCTGCACCTTCAAAGTAATTCATATCTGGAGAGTGTAGTTCACCTCTCCTGTTCTCATGTGCTCAGAAGAGAGAGAAGAAAAACAAAGTGCAAGTTAGAACATCCTGGATGTTGCTTGTGTTTTATCCTGCAAACTAAACAAATTTGTCCACAGTGTAAAAGCACAAAAGTGATGAAGGTTGTCAAAGTGAAATGAAACAACATGAAGACTTTGTCATTACATTTGTCTTTGTATTCATTTATATTCACACAGAGCTGTAGGGGTTGGAAGGGACCTCTGGAAATCATCTAGTCTTACCTCTTGCTAAAGCAGGTTCCCTACACAGAAAGGTGGTCGGATGGATTTTGAATATCTTCAGGGAAGGTGATTCTAAAACCTGTCCGAGCACTTGGCTCCAGTGCTCTGTCACCCTCAAAGTAAAAAAGTTTTTCCTTGTGCTTGTATGTAACTCCCTATGATCCGGTTTCTGCCCATTGCCTCTTCTCACTGGGCACCACTGAAAAGAGCCTGGTCCCACCCACTTGGCTCCTGCCCATTAGGTATTTATAAGCATTGGTAAGATCTCCTTTCAGCCTTCTCCAGACTGAACAGTCCCACATATCTCAACCTTTTGTCATAAGGGTAGCTCCAAGCTCCTTGTCATCTTTGTGGCCCTCTGCTGGACTACCTCTGGATGTTGCCAGTCTTCCCTGAACTGAAGAGTACAGACCTGAACGCAGTTCTCCAGATATGGCCTCTCCAGGGCAAAGACGAGGGAGAGAACAATATCCCTTGACCTGCTGGGCATATATGATGCTGATCCAATCATGATACTTTTACTCAGTATTCAGGAAGATGCATCAAGTGAGGCAGCATTAAGTTGCCTGACAGAGACTGGATTGCTGCCTGGATGGCACAGACTAGATTGTCCTTGTTTCTTACTTTGTGAATCCAGGTGGTGTGAATACAACTGCTCTTAAGCATACCTCTTACTTCCAGGAGCAGCCCTTTTGCTGAGAAAACCATAGGTACTATTTGATTTAAATACATACAGAGAATAAAAAAAATAAATAAAAGGAAGTTTATAATTAGTCTAAACCTGCAGCTGATGCTCATCCACAGTATGTGATCAGGAAGATGCTAGTGAAAGTCATTGGACTGCCTTAAGATCAGTGTTGTAGGCACTCCTACAAACTCCTCCCTCTTCTAAGCTTTAGAAGTGTGCTTGACCTTTAAAATCTATTTATAATGATTGCTTTGGAGGCAGAATTAAAACACCAAATAAATCTGAGAACTCACCAAATATAATTTGACTCCCAACATTAGGATTCACGAAGGGAGGAACTGATACATCCTCTCTTGAATGTGTAAACAAGTTTGCAAATTTCATTTCACTTCTCAGCTTAGAGATAACTTTCAAATTAATATTTTCTTTCAATTTAAAGTAATATGATGTTGTAAGGAAGCTCTGGTAAACTTAGAAATTCAAAAGAAAGAATTTCCCCTACTTAACTTGTTCTTTATAACATAATGAAAAATCTACAGCTCGTGCCGTACAATCTCTTGGATCACTGTTCAGATTTTTCAATTGTTTTGTGTGTTAAAATAGAAAACAATGCTTTTGTGTGAAATAAAATTGCTCAATATTTTGGACTTTCCTGCTAGAAAATTTTCCTGATGTTTTTTCACTGACAGCTCTATCAAAATATTTTAAGTCAGTTATTTGTCCTAAGCAGACCTCCCTAATTTTTAGCTAACCTTTGCATATTTGACAATAATAGACTATTTCTCTAGTTGATAAAACCCAAGCAACCAAATAAAACCCAACACATTTCAAATTCATTTCTCTAACAGATGTACTGTCCCTTCCAAATTAATGTTTTCTGCCAGTTTTGAAAGTGTATTTGCTAGTGTAAGATACTAATGAATATATGGAACTTTGTGGCCCTTTAGTAGGGTTGTTACACACTTACCCTACGTTGTGTGGAATTTAGTTACTCCTTTACCTTCTTTTTTAAGAATTTGACTAGGCCATGTTGCCCTTCTTGTATCATTGCTTGACAAAAAGCAATTTACATTTCTAATACTAGAATTTCTAATGCCTTGCAGTTTGTTTCACCTATTCAAGGTATCAATTAATTCTCAATGACATCAACTTTCTGACCTCACACACTTCCCTTCTGGGGAATGAATCTGGAGGTGGTAACAGGCAGAGGAGTTTCCAGTTTCAGGAAATTGAACTCACAATGACTCTGACATTTCTTTCACAATGCCTTGCACAGCCCTCATGCATAAATACGTGTTAAAGGAATTTTTAAAGAGTGAGAAATAATACTGGGATTTAGAGAGAAATATAAAATGTTTCAAATCATTATTGTTAAGACAAAACTGCAAAGAGATACAGTTCTCTCTGTCTTGTTCAGACCAAAATGCTTAAGTATGATTGAGAGTCTATTGGGAATAGGTGGGAGACTGCCTAGTTCAGTGCCTCACCACCTGAGATTCCCTGTTTGAGGGAATTAGATAAACAAGGAGTTAGGCAAGCAATGACTTATTGCTCCCTAGTGTTTAATCTTCAGGAGGAAGCAAATGAAAGAAAGTGGGTGTCTTTATATCACTTTGAATGAGATGATAAATAACATGGGTAAGATAACGCTCTGCTGTATCAACAAATTGCACCTGGCAGACAATATCAGTCTGGCTGGGGAGCTGTCTTCAGTATTTGACATCTGGCAAGTTATGATCTAAAAAATTAGATGTGGTGCATGTTAGAGCCCTGACTATCTTGATTAGATGGTGCTGAATCTATCAAAAAGGATCACAGATAACGCTGGCACTATGTGGGAGAGTTTTAATCACCCAGACAGACAAACGTAGAGCCACTAAGGCAGTGTCTCCCTGCTGCTATGTGAAATTCTCCCCTGGAGTTTGAGCCTAGGCTCCAGATAAAATGCGGGACAGCTAAGGGGGTTTTATTTGTTTGTCTCTTTGTTTTTGCCAGAAATCCAATGCAACTAGCTGAGAGGATGTTTAGGCACCTTATTCCAGGCATTCTGCTTTGTGGAGTCATATGAAGAAATATATACATATTTTTATGCGTATACCCACACTGAGAATGAGACAGTTTCTCATCTCCTCTTTCCCTGTAGATCACTGAGCTGGGACATAAAGAAAGCCCTCAGTCCCTTTAAGGCACCCTTAGTCCCTGTCCCTCAGGAGGTGCCTGCACTGCAGGGTTTGGGGCTTAGCTTCTGCTCAGCTCAGCTTTGCTAGCACAGGGGCTTGGGAGCTGTATCCTGCTTTATTTCCAGAGGGTGCCCTGACTCTTCATCTCAGGAGACCTAAGGATTGTGTTCAGGGGAGAATATTGCACTTGGTGAAGCTGAAGTGTGTTTCTAGGCTAACAGTTGCACAGATTGAGCTGTCTGTGCTGCTGCATGTCCAAAATCAGATGTTACTCCAGATCAAGCCCTTCACATTTTCTTTCCTTGGGAGCTGAGATGTGGAGATGAAGAAATCTGGGTTGGTGGCTGTACCACATGTCAGTGGAATATAAATCAGGCACCCACAACTGTCACCTGGTCCTCAGCAGTGATCCCAGCACTGAAATATAGATGTAATTGGCTGTCAGAGGTGTGAGCTACCTCTCCTTTTATCAGCAATGGCTTGAGACTGATCCTCTTGGGTATAACTCAGCTTTTCTTAGCAAGATGTGAACATTTTATTTAACAATGAAAATAAGCTCTCTTTGATCTTGCATGAACTCTCTCGTTAGAATCACCATTTCACTGTATGATGGGAGAGAACGCACTGGGGCTAATTTCTCATCATGGCTCATTGACGACTGAAGAGCATGATGGCTGTGGTTCCAGTCCTGTGAATACAATGCTTAGCTTTTCAATTTATATTGTACCATTCACATTGGCATTTGAGCACCCTGCAGAGTGAAGCTGGAGGCACACCTACCACATTCTTCTCTTCACCCAAAGGGGAAAGGAATCGAGGAAGCTGCCGTAATAACAATTACTCCTCCGGGCCTATCTTACTGAGGAATAAGATAATGTATGTGACTCTTCTGTCAAGTAACACTTAGTGTTACATAGTTAATACAAGTCGCATTACAGTAACTGCTCTTAGAAATTCCTACTGTGCTGACTGATCCATTGTATTACCATTACAGTAAAGCACTCCCTGCCCCAGAGAACTTGCAATTAAACACAAAGCTGTCAGATAAAGCGTTGTCTCCAGAGTATCTATAGTGTATTCAGGCACAGGTCATTAAAGTGTTTCATTGCCTAACTACTACCGAGGGTTATTACAAAGTCAGAGATTTAGTCCAGATTGAGTCCTGTTCCCATGACTTAACCACAAATACGCCTTTCATCTCTTTGCCTTTTGAATGCTCTTCTGACAACATCAGGTTCTACAAACGCATCGTGTGTCCTTCGCTGGACAAGACACCTGCCAGCAGCTTTTCCAGGCAGGCAGAACTCCATCAAACAGATAAACTGAAATGTTAGTCAAATTTGCTTTTTTTGCTTTTTCTTTTTTTTTTTTTCTTTTAAGGCACTAAACCCTTGAGATTGGGAATATTTAAAGGCAATTTGCAGAAGTCTCTTCTTCAATATGGTAATGAACTGAAGAATTGAAATCACTTAACTTCATTTACAAATCATGAATATGTATCAGTGCCTTTAAATGAAAGGAGACTAAAACAGATATAGTATTTGTTCAATTCATTAGAAGGAAGACAATTTATCAGGATTTTTTTTTTCCCACTCTTAAACCAAAGCTATATGCAAATTTAGGGAAATCAAGACCTCGCACTAATTCTACAGCATGATGAATATTTTTATAATCCTAATTAGAACCAGTCATTTAGTTGAGCAATTTTCCCCAATCTAGCCAATTTGAAATTAAAATAGATGCCTTGATTACAAAACTCATTAGCAAAGAAGCACCCTTTTCGCTAACCAGTTCATTTGGAATGCACAAACTGAATGAAATGAGGAGCACTTGTGTTGTCAATTGCCGTAAGTGAAGTGAGCCTTAATTGTTAGCATTGTGAAGTATTTGTATTGCTGCGTGTTTCATTGCAGTATAATATATCATTCATTAAATGTAACAAAAGTAGTTTTTAAATGATTTAATTAAGTGATGTTGGTGCACCAGGTAATTTTTATGAAGTCGAATGTTACAATTGTTTGCGTTTGAAGCATTGATGGGCATTACTGTCAGAAAGAAGATGTATGAGTCTTCATTTATCACTCTGATTATGGTAAGCCTGGCAGTTTTAATAGGAGATGAGAAATTAAATTACGCAATGTTGGCTCCACTTCAGAAATGCTCAATGAATTTTGTCCTAGTGAAATAGTGAACTTTGGTCTTGTGATGATTTGCGGTGGCGAAAAGAAAGTAACTGCTCATGAAACTTGATTTAGCCAGAACAGACTTTCTTATTGCTTTTTATTTATGTTATAGATGCTTCATGAACAGGTTTTACTTTGAAAAGGAAAATATAGAGATAAATGGAGTGAGACACATTTGATGCTTAAATGTGCTCTGCTGCTGAAGGAACCCAGTTTATTGTATAAGATAGAGGGATCCAGTGTTTTATTCTTGGACAATGCTAAATCATAACTGTATATTGATTTTGTCTGAAGCCTAAGTGTGGCAAGGGTGGCTATAAATACAGCAAATGGGAATAAATATGAGGTAATGGAGTAGGTAGAAGAATAAGAACATCAGGATATGATTTATTATACCTTACTGTAGGGATCTAAAATGTAGCAATGCACACCTGAATTGGGTGTCAGGGCTGTGAGCAATAGCTGGTGATCTACTGGATGGTGTTTATTGATTTTTGGGACCAAATGTCGGTGACTATTTTAGTATATGGTACCTTAGGCCATATTGTATTGGCTAGAATTCATCTGACTGTCAAGGAAGTAACTTCGTATTGCTGGGATAGAAATATTTGTCATATAGATATCTGGGATTAAGGGAGATGAAACCAATCCAGATGTCTGGGTTACATGGGATACGATTCCAGTATGAACAAAGCAACAAAATTTGAGTTTTCCAGTTCCTGCTATTGTGTCTATGGAATATACTGATCTCCTTGGAGGAGAGAGCAAACAAGACATGGAAATAATGATGATATTCTCAGTTTTTTGTTCTTGTATACTGGGATTAATTTGTGTAGGTATAGATTACCTACTAGACTGCTTCATTGGAATGAGATGAATCCAGTTGGGTTTACCTGAACTTTATTTTTTTTCCCTTTTATTTCTTCCTATTTTCCTATTTTTGCCTGGTCTGGTGGCACCAATAAGTCTCCTCTAAAACTCATGGAGCATAATTAGGGATATTATTTCCAGCTGCAGAAAGAGCACAATTGAACTGTTGATTCCACTTAAATGTCTGCTGATACTGACCATGGAAACCAGACTTTAGTCTGGTGTCCTTTTCTGTCACTGAAATAACTCATTGTGATGCTGGAGTTTAGAAATGTTATTGACTATTCTGGGCCCAGGAACAACAAGATTAATTTTATAAAAAAATACTACAAAGAAATGTGCTTGTGAGAATGAACATAGACTTCTGTGAATTGTCATCAAAATGTCACTTCAAATAGCACTACCTATAAAACGTAGAATTTAGTATTAAAAAAGGTAATCCTGCCTGATGTCAGAGCAGTCGAAAGCTTTAGCATGGACCTAACTTTAAGAGGTTTGCATAAGTGCTTTTCTGGATTAATGCCAGTAAATGAGTCGACCTTTACAAATTAGGGTGTGAAGTGGTGATAAAGACAGTCTTCCACTATTATAAAGAGCCTGCAAAGACATACAAGTAACGTGGGCGTAAGGGCTTTTAGTGTTGGCATTTTAAGAAGTTTCTTTCTCATGGATTTTGTTATTCTCTCATGTTTCTTTAACAGTTCAGGACATGAAAGCCATAGCCTGGGGGAAGATGTGTCTTGGAGCAACTGAAAGCATGACCAGAGGCATGCAGAATTGAATACAGAGGGACACCATTAAATTCCCTCCAACCAATTGTGCTTTCTTGCAGGTGACAGTTGAAAAGCTGTTATGTTTTGTTAAATGGGAAGGGTCATGTGTTACTGAAAAGGATCAGGGGCACAGAAACTCCCATTACTGTCAGTGATTCAGATGGCTAAGAACTATGGGAAGTCTGCCCAACAGGGACAGTTCTTTCTGTCTGGCTAATGGTGGCATTATTTAGTACTTGCACATTGCCTTGACAATACTAGACCTCTCTATT
This sequence comes from Perdix hodgsoniae, assembly GCA_035772895.1. Lineage (NCBI taxonomy): Eukaryota > Metazoa > Chordata > Aves > Galliformes > Phasianidae > Perdix > Perdix hodgsoniae. The sequence goes on from JAPSGF010000013.1 coordinate 1,504,388, forward strand.
TAGAAGTATTGCATGTTAGGATGAAAGTGGGCCACTTAATAAAGACAATACTTTCATTTTTAATGTCATCCAAGATGGATGACTGGGATAGGATAGACCAGTGCCCTTGCTTGTTTAGCTGGATGAATTATGCTGAGGGGGCAAGGTGGTGTCCCCATCATGCATGCACCTGCACGTGGTTATTTTCCACATGATCAGTGACCAAGAAATGGGGCAGTCTGTTAGGGTGCATTTCTATGTGCAGACTAGGAACTTACCGTTAGGAGTGGGAATAGCAGGCTTTCCTTTGCTCTCACTTTTGTCTCTTACTCAGGGCTGTTTCAGCTTCTTATTAACAGCTGCTGAATCCTTAGCATATTTGTAGAAAATAAAAACAATGTTAGTACTGGCGAAAGGGGTTAAGTGAACTGTTCAACGATGGGAACTATTAGTATGTATACAGTCTTGAGCCCAGTGCAGAGCCTTGGCTGTAGTTAGCAATACTGAGAAGCAAAGTCCTTCCTACTACATTGCTTCTGGCTGCTATAGTACCTTTAAGTTACAGTTGATTTAAAAGCTGGTACAGTTGTACAGGGCCTAACCTAGCCATCAGATCATACAAGTCGACCTCAGAGCACATGGAAATCTCTGATTTTATTTCTTTTGAGAATCCATTGCTACGATAGTAGTACATGCCTAGTTCTTTGCTGCTGGGCATGGCACATTCATTTACAGACACACTTACTGTATCTTATCTGTACTATTATCTTTTGTGTGTTTATACCGTTGGCAGGTGCGTATCTGACAGCAAACAAAACAAACTCCACAAAAAGTTCATAGACAGGAGCTGACATTTCCTCTCTACCACTCTTCTCTGAAGTGCAACTGGATTTACTAAACCCTGGGATGCCCTGGTGGGAACTGCACCACGCAGTCCTTAGCAGCTCCCTTCATCCCATGACCAGAAAAAAATCATCTGGTTTACCTAGGAGTTGCCTGTGTTATCGCTGTCCTGCCCACATTATGTTGCCTTCCACTATCAGGAGAAGGAAGCTTGAATGGCTCAGGAGACGTGGACTAATCATTGCCAATACAGAGGCACAGTAGGTGAGGCAATGAGAAATTTACACCGATAATAAAGAACAGGAAGGTGTAGTGAGTTGTGCAAGCTTAGCCAGATAACCAGTAGCAGAGCTGTGAATTTACCCAAGCTTCCTAAATCCTGTTGTTTTCCTTTCCACTGGCATGGATGACCGTGTAGAAAAGTTATAGGAGTCCCTCTTGCAACCTCATTTCTCCCCAGGCTTCAAACACAGGCGGTATTTCCAACACAGTTCGGATAAGAGCTGTGTGTGGGAATTTCATGCTGGCAGATGCTGTAATTGTAAATGTACCGCAGGGCAGAGAGGGCCCTTTGTTTATGTAGTAGCACAGCAGTATACTAAAAAGCTCACACATTTCATTTCAAATATTTTAGTGGCTATTGTGTGAAGCAGATCTGTAATACTGGAAGCTGGTATGTGGCCCCAGTTCTGTTTCAGATTTTTCTTCACAAATAGATGTCTCTTTCCTCTTAGTGAATCAGTCCAAACCATCTCTGCCTCCAGTGTTTGGTTTCAGCAGGTAAATGGACCATGACCTGATCTAATAGCACACCTGAGCTGGTTTACAAAAGACGCATGCAGTCACATATGTAGCAGCTGAAATTGAATGTGGGTCCATTGATTTTAGCAGGAAAATGCTGATTTAAGTCTGGAAGATCTGGCCTGAAAACTTGCATTGTATTCTGTTCCCTAGAGAAAACAAGATAAATGTAGTTTACTCCTTCTAGTGTGCAGGCTTTTTTTCCAAAAAATCAGTCTGCTGAGAGATAGAGAGTCCCTGGTGGGCTCATCTGCCTGTGTGTTAAGCTGTTGCTTATGCAAAGGTGACTATTTGTTTCCACTGTGGAAGCCTGATATATGGAAATTCACCTCGGCCTGTATTTTTTCCCTTCTGATAGTAGTTGCATGTAACCAGTGCTATTCTGGAGCATAAACTTGCCAGGGGCACAGCCTGCCTTTTGACCCTCAGTAAGCAGGGTTGTTTCAAAGTCGCATGCTGTCATTGGTAATGCAATGTGGGTTTCAGTTTTTTGCTCTCATTGCCTCAGTGGTGAAAAAGCAGACCAGTACGTGGATTTTCTGGTCTAGCACCTCAGGGTTACTAATCCCAGGATCTTAGAAGACGTGAACTGGTAACAAATTGGGCAGAAAAAAAATCTGGAACGTCTTTGAGTAATTCGGGTTGTCATCTCTTAGGTTTCTTCTGATGCTTCTGTGGCTAAGGACAGGTTGGAAATAATATTTTTCAAATATTTCCTTGTTATGAAGACAAGAAGTTCCATCTCTAAAGAAAAACGAGTAAACAAGAAAAGGCCAAGATTTCCATAAACTGATTCCAGCGTTATTCTGCTGTGGTCCATTTACTCTTGAAAGAGAGGTCTTTATCCATCACTGCAAATACTGCTTGTCTTCAGTTCCATTTTGGTCTGCGTTTGAACCTGGTCTTTCATATATGTTGTCTGAGAGAAGACTAATGGATTGATTATTAGCAGGTGTGCATATCTGTGTGCAAGTTTGGATTTCTGCAGTAGAAGCCCCACAGCAGTTTTGTGGCACTTACAAGATGTTCTTTCTCTGTAATAAAATTTTTTGGGTTTGTGTTCAATTGATTTTTATAGGACCATGGGTGGCTATAAAATGAAAGCTAGGGCATGTTGCAGTAATATTTTGGTACATCCAAAGTGTAGTGGGTGTGATAAAAGGAGGAGCTGGGGGAGCAAGATGAGGGATGAAATTTTTGAGAAAAGGACAAGTGGAAAAAACAAAACAAAGCAAGCAATAAAACTCAAAGCTTTATAGAAAATTCTTGGGTTTCTTTACAGCAAAGGAAGAAAACCTGATTCTTTCCACAGCCTTCTACCTTGGGCATCTCATTTTTTGCCAGAAATTCAGTCATCATAAACCATCCAAATTTGGCACCACTTTATATTTGCAGTGTTGAAGAGAAAACAGCACGTACAAATAATACATTAGCAGAATACAGTGTACCCAGGGGGGCTTTCCTGCCATATAGTAGGAACACAACAGTGTAATCAAAAGTTTTGCTACCAAATCAGGACTCTAGTCTTGTCCTCTCACAAACACACTCTTGCTGCAGGCCAGTTGATTTTCCTAGATCTCAGTGTAAGTTCACAAGGTCTTTGAATGCATACCCAGCGGTATGGATGTGACAAACATGAAGGAGGCCTGCTGCAAAATCAAGTCTGTTGTTCCCTATCTAGGTGACCTGTGTTTTTATCTATTGATAGCATGGAGAAGGCTGCTTTGTTCTTCCTCTGCAGCTTTCCCTTATCCTAAGAATTATGCTGTACGATCACTGAAAAGTCTGTCTACCTTCAGGAGTTAATGTTGCTCTATATTGATTAATTCATTGTAGACTATGCTTGTTGGCTTGGATCAGGCTTGCTTTCCATGCCCACTCATGCTCGTGCTCTATGAAGTGGATTGAAGGTACCTAGAGTTTGAATTAAACGGGGTTGAGTTTAAGCATAGTTATCACATAAAATACAGAGAGGCATTAGGTAGGAATGTCCTTTTTGTTGTACGATTTGCCATTGCAGATTCACTTATTCCGAAGGTGCAATTTTCCAGTGTTTGGTTGCACGAACTGGATGATGGATGAATCAGAGATGACAGTGTAAATGGTGTATGCACAATAGCCCTAGGAGATCCCTGAAACATGCAAGTTTCTCATTTGGTGATTTTTCTGGCAGTGATGCCTCAGTGCAGTGACAGTTTCAGCTACAGCTGTCAAGCTAAATCGTTCCTGATGGTGGTTGGCATTTGCAGTGATGCTGTTCGTTTGGGTTCCTCCTGTAAACATCTGTATGCTGCCCTTCATGCTTGTGCATGGGTGATACTTATCCATCTCTGCATGTTTGGATGAGGATGAACTGAAACACTGTGTAGCCCAGGAAGTACACTGTCTCTTGTTTTCTATGAGACCACTCGATGTTCAGGATATAAGAAAGAATCTCTCCACCACATTTTAAGGGCGCTACATTAAGATGAACACTTAAGAACATTTCCAAGCTAGCAGAGCACCTGGCAGAGATCAGAGCTGATTGAGTAGAAGGAGGGTGAAGCTAAGGAACTGTTTCTTTATTATGTAATTTATTCAAACTCATAGAAGTAAGTTTGCTTTGGCATTTGAGGCATACAACAAAGCAAGACTTAATGGGCTGTTCCATCTTAAATTTTAGTTCTCCTGGACAAGATATGACAAGTGTGAGGTAATAAAGATGGCCTAGATTAATTGTAGAATTTGGTGTAAGAGCTGGGATGTTTGACTAGAAGATGGTAGTTGCTGGACTAACCCTGTACCTTCAGCATGATCAGAAAATGAAGTTTCTACCTTTTATAACTTTTTTACTCATGGAAGTTATTTCACAGTCACAGTTGTCCTACAAGCATCACTTGTGTTCAGCTTTGAGGGGCACCAGACTCCCATTGGCTACAGTGGGCTTTGCTCTGCTCACTATACTGCATGAGATCAAGGCCAGGATGTGTGTGTAGGACTAGAGTTTTACATAAATGTAAGGTCCCAGTGCAGGACTTGTACACCTCCTAGATAGTGGCCATTCATTCGTTGTAGTTTCCCAGAAACCTTCTTGAGTTGCATCTAGGGCATATCCGTGACCAAAAGGCATAGCCTAGTGTGTTGTAGCTGTCTGTAAGTGCGTGCTGTAAGGCCCAACCAGCAGAATGCAGCTGGAGGGAGTACAGGGAGACACTGGTTGTGCCATCCTTCCTGGCTTATAGGACTTTTAACAGGCAGAGGGGAGAATATATCCCTCTTGTCCCTTTGCAGACTGTATTGCCATTTAAGTAGTAAAACTAGCTATAAACTGGAAAGGAAATTATTAAAAATTAGTGTTTGCAATTCTGGGAACTCTATCTAGGAATGTTCTCTAAGGCTTGGTAATATCAGTCTTTGCCTTTTCACTCATGCTAGCCTGTTCTTTGTATTAACTTCTTAATTTTACCTCTTTTTTCTGAGTAGTCTAATTTAAATCCTGTCAGAGTTTCCCATTTGCTTGGTGTTATGCCATTTACATATGGATAGGCAATTCTGTGTTTCCTTTTTACAATCTCTGGAGAAACTGTGCATTCAGCTCTTCTTGGGATCTGTCTCCTTGGGTCACTTTTTATTACCTTTGTCTGACTTTCCTCCAAGTTGTTGGGCACCTGTACTTGCAATGCATTTCTTGGTGTGCGCTGCTTTGCCTCAGAGTGAAACCCATGCCAAGGAGAGCAGAGTGCTTAGCTGTTGTGAATGCACATCTGGACTGATGTACTAATGTCACTGGCAGAGTAAACCCCTCGAGCTTCACAGCTCTGACATCACTTGTGCTCGCAGAGAGGCGGCAGTGGTCTCTGGCAGCGGAGAAAGGTGGGATCAGAGCAGGATTAACTAGAGCTTCCAAATAGGAGAACTTAATTTTCTGTTGTGTGATTGCTGCCAAGGAGGTGATCGTTTCAGCAAGGAGAACGGTTTTATTTCACTCTTTTCTTGTGTGTGTGAGTCAGGCAGTGTCAGGTGCATCTCGGCTCAGTGACTGTGGGGTGATAAGCCCTACACTGAGTAGTGTCTTTGACCTGTAAAAATGCGAATGGAAGGAAAACTGAAGCTGAATTGGCTGGCACGATGTGTGTTAAATAACACAGTTTAAACTCAAGTAAAATGCATTGCTCTAATTTTGCCAAAATGGCACTTTTTGATTGAGCTCAGATTAATGTTTCTTTCTTTCTAGCCACGTGAACTTTTTTTACGTGAACAACAATTACATCTCAGAATAAAAATCCATTCAAGCCCTTTTCCTTAATACCCAGAAATGATAGTTTTTTTTCCACTAAAAGCAATAACTCAGCACAATCTTATGAATTTGAAAGGTATTTTGGTGGTGTGAAATCTATCTCGCTATCTTGGGGGGGAAATAACAAAAAGCTTTTCATTAAACCTTGTTTTGCATAATATGGAGGTTACCCTACTGAAAGTGCCACAGGGGTTTCAAAGGAAGCAGGAAAGGAAGAGTCAAACGCGTGATTGTACCTTTATGTCTTGCTCAGGCTAACGTCTGAGCCTCGACTGCTTTCCCTGCTGTAGTATTATGTTTAATAAACATGAAAGATTGGTCTGTAATAGCAATGAATGTACCAAATGCTTGCGCTTTAATTAAAGGCATATATCATGCAATAAAGCACATTTAAAAGAAAAATCTTCCCATCAGACATGTGGTTCCATTCAGTTCCCCTTATTCTTGAACTTTTGGAATATAAAGACTGAATGAGCTTCTAAAGAGGTACGGTGTGGATGCCCCTGAAACAAATAAGATTTTCCAGTTGGGGTAGAAAGAGCACAGAGCTCCCTGTTGGAGCAGCTGGTGGATCTGGTTAGCACAGACCTCAGACCGATATCTGCTTGAAGATGTTTTTTAAGCTGAGAATAAACCGGGCTTCAAAGGGACCAGCTCAGCTCAGAGGGACAAAAGTCAGCAGTCAGAGAACTGACTCAGTCTTGTTTCTATTGAAGACCTGATCCTAGGGAAGAAGGGAGTGAAGCAGCAGCTGAATCAGGCCTTTCTCTGCCTCTGGATGCTAGTGGAAGAAATATTAGCAAAAGCATCACTTAGGGCACTTTGTGGACTCTGGCAGCAAGTGGCCCCTCTGCCACCTCCAACTTGTTCTGATCTCCTCACAGTCTCAGTATTGTCCTTCCCTTGCCTTGCATCTGTGCACCTTCACTGTCTAGTTTCACACTCTGCATCACAGATGTGGGAAATCATATCCCCACGCACAAGACCTTGCTTGCTTAATCTGCTAGGTCTATCTCTGTTCTCATATTCTGCTAGGGTTTCTTTATCAGTTTTTGGTTCCCTCCCGCTCCTTTAATATCTGTAGTTTTCAATAACATTTACTAACTAAACTTTAATCACAAAGGGATTTTTGGCAGTAAGTTACTCAACCTTAGCCCTCCCCTTGACTCTACAATTAATTCTGGAGTATTTGAAATGGCAGGAATTAAAGAATAGTAAAGCAGTCAAAAAAGTGAGCTTTCATTCAAAATGGCATTTCTATTTATAGTGCCTTTTGCACATTGTTAAAACTAAATTATTTATAAATGATTGAGATGCACTTTGAATGACCAAAATGAACACGATTTTTCATCCTGTTCTTCAGTTAGAGAGAAAAAATCTGAAAGTATGCTTTTCATCTTGGTTATGGACAAGCCCAGTATTTTGGGGGCTGGGAAAGTAATTAGAGGAATGAGGCTCTTTTCATCCAGGTCCGAAGCATGCTTTAATGTCCTTACTAACACACATTTATGTCATCATTCCTCTTGAATTTGTATCTGGACTACTTGTTCCACTGCAAACCAGTCATGCAGTGGAAAAGCAAAAGATATGCTGTACTCTCAGCAGAAATGGCTTTTTTCTTTTTTTTTCAGCTGAGTGTACTCAGTACCAATTAGGCTTAAGAGAAATTGCAATGTGAAGGTTTTTGAGGAGACGTTTTTTTCTACCACCGTAATCCACTTACCACTTTATCTTGAAAGTGAAGGGGAGAAGCAGAGAGAAGGAGGTCTTGCTTTGAGCATCTGCTTTAAGCAAATTCAACTACTGTGAGTGGACCCATCAGACGAAAGCACTTATTTATTTAACTGTAAAACCACAAAATGTAACGTGGGTGCATGACCTGGTTACTTTATAAGCCGGGTCTGGATCAAGCTGTACAATTACAATGTGAAGTTGAACATTGTGGTTGGACTTGATGATCTTTAAGATCTTTTCCAACCTGAGCAATTCTTTGATTCTATGATTTCCGAAGTTTTGTGGCTTTGTACAAAAGATCCCTGACCAGTTTTTTATAATGGTGTAGTCGTTTTTTTTTTCCTAAGAATCACTTTTGTCAGCCAGCATGTGAAATATTTCAGTGAAAGACTTTCAAGCGTGAAGAAAACTACCCATCTTCTGATACATTTTTTTTCTGTATGAGAGAGATGATACAAATGCAGCTAATATTTCTCTCTAGACCAAATCCTCATCAAAAGAGTCTGTTTCCATTGTGCCTTTTCCTGTATAACATCCATAACAAAATGAGCAGCTCTGGTGGGTCTTGGATACACAGTGCTCTGTGTACACATTCTTTATCCATGCCTAACAAAGTCTAATTGCTCTGTGCTAGAGTGAAGCCTGGGGCTCTAATGAGTTGTCTTCATGCAACCCTTAATCACCTGGAAAAGAAATTAAAGTGTAGACATAAACTGGTCCATTTGTTTTCATTACAATTACTAGTTTTTATAATTCTGTGTAAACAAAGTCCATAAATATGGTGCTGATAGATTTCTTTTGCCTAAACTCAACTCCTCTAGCTGCTGATGTTTTGGCTCAGGAAGCAGGATTTATTGCACTTTTTTTTAGCATGGAGCTGACAAGGATGTTTTGCTGGACAGCTTATGCCAAGAGAAGAGAATGAGAAGCTCTAATTTGCCTTCTCTGAAGGTCCTGAAGAACTTCTCAGCTTTAGATCTTCTCTGCAGCCCAAGCAAAGCAAGGTGGTGTGGAACAGGTATTATTCTTCAGCTGGACATCAGCTCAAATGTGACAGGAGCCTTTGTGTCTCATTATGGTTTCTGTTTGATGTTGTGGAGGTGCCTCATGAAAGCTCATGAATGAGAAGTTATAGAGGTTGTCTCAGGGATTCAGCCGGAGCTGAATGAAAAGGACACCATTTTCAAATGGTGAAACAATGAAACAAAATAAAAAAAGAAATAATATTTTGGCAGCTTGGAGCATCAGTGGTATATTCAACAGAGCATGTTGGCTAGATGGATTTGATCTTCAGGAGCAGTCTTACAGCTGGTAACAGCTGTGTATAATTTTAAAGATGAAAGAAATAAGAGGTAACAGAACTGTAATTATATCTCATGCCCTTTTACTTGCTGCAGCAGTTACCTCTGACACTACAGACCCCATTATTCATCTACTTTTGCCAAGTAAGAGCAGCCATATTAGTTAATTCTTATGTCTAGTTTTAGTGGTGAAAGCAGATGTTTCTTTGCAGTGGGTGAAGTGAGAATCATTCATCTATCCTATACAGAATATTGTTCCAAGATATTTCAAAATGTTTCTCCTTCTAAAGTACCTAGGGCTTAATCTGCAGTTTGAGTTTATTATATACATTCCCCCATATGGTGAGTCTTTGGTTGCTTTTAGACAGAGCTTCTCTGTTCTGTACTATAAAAGCAGGAAAGTACGGTGACTTTTTCCTGCAGAAAGCTCATTTTCCTTCTAGAAATGAACTTCCTGACATATTAATGATAGCTCCTTCTTCCCCTTTTTGTAATTTCATCTGTAACACAGTGTAGACAGAAAACACATCTTGCAATTTTCTTAATAGTTAACAACTTTTTCTTGATTTCTGAGCCTTTAAATCTTTGCCAGTAATTGTGATCTTTTTCCTTCTGGTGAGAGAATTTAAGACCCTGCAACAGACTTAGTTTTCTGAGTTAATTTTTGCAGCTCACTTGCACGCAGTCCAATTTCCTACAGAAATGTTGACCTGATTTTATTTTTCATCTGTCCTACTTTGATTTTTTTGGCAGGAATTCTCCACACATTCTGTATATATTTTCTACTAGTACTGGCTGAGAAGGTGTTAGCTTGCTTTTGTGCTATTCTGGTGTCAGAGCCGTCTTTTCACATAAGCAATCCTAGCTACTGCTTGGGATTATGCTCTTCTAAGCACATGGCTGGCCTGTCTGGTCTGCCCCTCCTTTTCCATCAGGTTACTGCATGTCAGCTGCTGCCCAGTAGTTACTCTAGGCTGACTTTCACTCTGCTGGATTCATATGAATATATCATGCCATCATCAGCTGGATGTATTGTCTTGAGGAAGGAAGCACCATTTTGTGCATAGTAAATGAATTATTCTTGCAAGTACATATAGTCCAGCTGTTCATGCTCACTTTATCTGGTGCCATTATTTGCAAGCTGCAAATGCACTCCATGGTTGGCTGGCAGGCATGGAACTATTGAGTTTCTTTCCAGATGTTTTTTTCAGGTCAATAGTACTGATTTCATATCAACAGAGTGATTTTATTTGGATATTGGCTTTTTAGATATGTTCCTGAAGCCCTAATTCTTCTTCTATGTTTGAGCAAGAAAGCGCATCAATATAAAATTTCTATGAATGTATTTAGTCTGTTGATTGAGAAGCAATAGATGAAACACTGCAAGTGTTTTTGCTGTGGTAAGTGTACCCAGGCTATCGTATGCTGGCTATTCCCTACCTCCTATTCAGGAAGACCTTCAGTCTTCTGCATGCTTCCACATTGAGGTCCAGTCAAGTCAATGTGGGCACAAGGAACCCAATGTGCATTCTATAGTGGGGGTACCTCTGTCTGCACTAGTCAGTGTGAGCTACTTTTAGTGTCTATGGAGATAAATGAAGGTTTCTAAGGCTGGAGTGATCAGCTATTTTAGAAGTCTTGGTTTAGGAATTGAGCTTTGGAAGGCGTCTGTTTCTTTCCTGTCTAAAAATGACTCTTGGTGACTAGCTCATGTGTGACTAGCATATGGGCAACTAATGTCAGGGGATTGATCTGCTCCATTTCCAGGCTTTTCCTTTGCTCAATTTTTCCCCATCTCTTCAAGTGGTGCTTAAGTCAGCCAGTTTCTCACACTGCTTCCATTTTGAGAACCCAGGCTTGAGCAAAATTATCTACTTTTTTTTAGCTATTACTGAGAAAAGAAAGCACCCAAAACAAACGATCCCAGCCTCAAAGAAGGTCATGCAAGCAAAAGTTGTGTGCCACCCTGAGAGTTTCTACTGGAGAACTAGAAGATCATGGAGACTATTTTCATATGCAACACTGCACGCATGTATAAATCCTTCCAGCTGAGTTGTTCTGACTGTTTCTGGCATGTTGTACGTGTTCATGGCTTAGAATGTGACATCAGGGATAAAGCTGCTTTTTTAAAGGTCTTGCTGCTTGTCTTGGGGAAAAAAAAAGTCTCTATTAAATGAAACATTGTGAACATTCCTGGAATTTGAAGGAGTCTGCTTTTGGCAGCTGCTTATTCAAATAGCAATTGCTGGAGTGGGCCATATGCTGTGGTGGTGCTTACTGAGGTTCTTCTGTGGTAGATGTAGGATGGTGAGTTTATCTTTGCATTAAAAATTGAATTTTGTCACACTTGCTATAGACCAGGACTTAGTCCTTCTGCTTTGGATTATGCTTCTAAATTGTTCCTTAGTCAAGGCCTCTGCATGGCTCTCTTCAACTGTGCCAAGGCATAAGAACCAAGTATCAGTGGGGATCAGCCCATCCAAATATTATGACCTGTAATTGGATTAATTTTCCATTAATCAGCACAGGTCAAATAACACATGATAGTTGCAAAAGGGTATAAACTCATGGGACACGGAAATCCATCTGTCTTGTGAGCTGATGTGTTGGAATGGTCTGGGAGGTGGAAATGCCAAAGATTATTTATCACTTGAGGAGTCAGGGCAGAGCTTTAAAAAAGAAAATCTTGGCACCATGCAAACCTCATTTCCTTCCATCACTTGGTATTCAGCCTTAGGTCAAATTAATCTCTATTGAAATCTGCTGTACTTGCCACTAAATTTGTTGTCTCATCTAAAATGTATCTTTTCTCCCATGAAAGGAGAGGAATGGAAAGCATATATACCATAAAATTTAATGCGTACCAGAAAGGCCTTTATTGGGAGTTTTATTCATTATTGTATTAAATATTCAGAGAGTATTTATTCAATATTAACTTTTGCATCTGTATATAATACTATGCAAGTAAATTGGTCTGGGTATACCTTTAGGAGTTTGTGGTCATACAACAAACAGCTTTAAGACTCAGCCATCTGGTTAGAATTCAAAGTGGATGCCTAACATAAACAGATGAACAAATAAATACAAGTTATTCAAATTAATAGTATAAGAATACATAGAACGAGAGCATCTGCTTCTTTAAAGGTATCTGGTCAAAGACTTTTTCCAAGGCAAACAGACAGAAAATAAGAAAGGAGATCCATGAAGCAGGTAGGGTGCCCAGGGGCTGAGTGGATGTGGTGGGTGGACAGAAGGGCCATGCCAGGTACTAGAAGGTGCAATGAATAAGTGTCCTCCTTATCTCTCTGTCTGAAATCACCTAAAGGCTGCAAGTTCAATTTAATCTTTTTACCATCAGTCAGTCTGAGGTTTAATAGAAAGAAGGGAAAAAATACTCAGTAGTTGGTCTCTGGTTTTTAGCTTGATAGAGAGAACGATGTTCCCTGAATGAGGCACACAGTGGGAGAGATGAGTAGCTAGAAAGAGATTGTGCCTCCTGCCACTGAGCTATCTGTAGCTACTGCTGTTAAAGAGCTGTGAAAGAAAAAGAAATGCTAGGGGCAAAAGATAAAAGAGAATCTGAGGAAATGGATATAGTTTGCTAATCCTTTGTGCTCTTGGTGAGAATGGTTAATCTGTTGCAGAATACAATAAGGTTGCTGGTCCCACTTACTTATGAACAGGAGTTACTGAGGCTATGATTTGTAAAGCATTATGGATCATTCTGCAAATTGTACCTGCGGTCAGGTTAGCCAGGAGAAGTTGTTTCACGTGGCTGATGTGACTGAGTCTGTGTGTACAAGTCCTTGTATGTGTGAAAACATATTAAATGACACGAGGAATATTGTTGGCAGGTACCAGGCTAATGTTAAGTTGTAGCACTGTCCAATTTTACTTCTGTACTGTGAATTTTCAATAATCCTCTATAAGAACAATGTTAATCGGGATGTTCCCTCAGAAGGTAGTTATTTTAATATTGAAGTTGAATTCATAAGTCTATTCTTGGGTTCAGATAAGGAATTTTTCTTATTCCTTAAAAAAAAAAAAAAAGATAAGCAATGCTTTATTTTGTGTCTAAAGATTATTAATTTGGGGGCAGAGGTTTCTCTACTCACTTTTTTTTGTTTGTTTGTTTTTAAACTATCAGTGTGATGGGTGACTAGAAAAGGTGAGGAGGTCCAGATAACAGTAGTTATATAGTGCTGTATCTTATCTGGTGACAATACCAAAGAAATAAAGCCAGATAGGAAGTCTGATCTCCTGTAGAACACAGATCAGAAAATCTTTCCTAATAATTCTTACCACAAGCCAAAGAACGTTGGCTGAAGTCTACGGAAGTGGAGCTCATTTTGATGTGAAGATTGGAGGATACCTGCTTCTACCTTCTCCATGATATGCTTTATTCACAGGCAGCTTTGAGCTATCAGAGTCAGAAATTTTCTCAATTTGCAAAAAAACAAAGATCTGATTCTTTTGTCTTTGCAGAACTAGCTGTAGTAGATATTTGAAACTCTTTTTGAGTTTCCTTTTGCTAGTTATACAGAAGCTTGACTATGTGGTCATGTGAAAATACAGTAAAAATCAGTTAGCTGCTTCAGGGTGTAGACACTGCTTTAACAGTCCTTCCCTCTTTCCTTTGGTAAATTGTTCAAGGGACCTACTTTGATGTCTCTGCTGGATCCTTGTGGTCAAAGATATACTGATCATTCAGGAAATTTCAACATTCAGTGCAAGCACATATAGTTTATCTTCCCAGACACATTAAGTCATCCATCATAACATAGCCGTAGTTCACATTGTGAGGTTGTGAACCTTTCTAATCTGGACATGGTCCTGCCTCCTATTTGTAAATTCAGTTACTGCAAATTAAATGCACAACCTTAACTCAGATGATATCATTTTGCCATTAAGAACCTCAAGTTTAAATGTTACAAACATACAAGTTTCTTGGCTCTGTTATCTACCTGCTTAGCCTGCAATCAACCCTTATTCTGTTGAACCAGAATTTATTTCAAAATGAATTTATTTGAAGTTCCCTTCAAAACACTGTTATTTCTCCGTGATTGTAAAGCAGAGCAGCTATTTCTGAAGTGTAATTTATTTCTAAAAAAAAAAAATAAAAGAAATCTCAAAGTTGCAGAAATACATCTTACACATGAATTGATTGTGAGTGAATCAATCAATTGTGGGCGATAAACTAATTGGAGGATGGTGTTTGTAGTGTTAAACAGAGTACGTGTGAAGTGAACCTGTGTCTGAGACTGTGTGGAATTGCATTAGAAGATGGTTGCTGCACCTTTTACTAGCCAGAAAGACACAGAATAATTATTATCTTGAAAATTTGGCTTTCAAGAAGTTTCTACTTCACTATCCTGAATGTTTAACTACTTGAGCAGATTGATTCCTAGCCTGCCTCAAAATGTAGACCTTGCCTGTTCTGTACATGGAAGCTGTAAATTAGAAGAAATTTCATATTCTTTCTTACACTGAAGAGGGATGTAATCCTCACCATAAAAACAAATCACAGCATGGTGGTGAGTATAGAGTCACTATCTACCACATCATAAGAATGTTAACTAATCTCATTTATCTTTCATTCTAGCCAGTGATAGGAATTTACATGTCATCCATCACCTGCTTCCTGTTGGGCTGAAAAAGCTGGGGTACTGCCAGCTTTCTCAAACAGCAGCCAAAGTGAACGTGTTGACAGCAGAATTAGGAAGCACAAAAATGTTTGAAAATGTTTTGGAAGAGCCAACCAGTTTTTAGTCTCAGTGGTGCAGTTTAGGTTAAATTTGAGAGGAGGAGATTGTCTTATTAGCCATCCCTGGCAGTGAGGTTGATAGATAACTGTGCAGTGGAATCCTTTCCTACTCTTTAATTTGAACAGATTTTAATCCTTTATGGAACAGCAGCTCTTCCTTCTCTTGCTCAGAGTTTATACTTCTCATTCTCTCTCTATCTTTCAGCTGTACAGCTCTACTGACTTTGGAAGAAAATGGCAGCTCATGCATGAGAGAGTCACTCCAAGCAGATTTTACTGGTGAGTTTTGCCTTCTGATTTTGCTTGCTTTCAGCATATTATAGAGAGCATATAAACTTCATTTAATTTGAAGAGATTGGTTGTTTTACCAGAACACTAAATATGCTCTTGATTTTGGTTGTGATTAACTCATTCTGTAGTATGTATCTGGCAGAGCTGTAGGCGAATATCTCTGTGTTTTTACCTCTTCTCCAGGATCAGCTGGTGTCTTTTGGAGTTTAATACAAGTATTTTGGTAATTGCAGTATACCTACTTCTTTCGTGTAGCTGCTTACACTAACAGAAAAACTGCCCCAGTACTTCAGTGGAAAATCTATGATCATTAGACCATCTCTTTTTCCACTCTTCTGAGAGTTCCTTTAACCTGCAACACAATTGTTGCACAGAGCCAGCCACTCCTTATGCAAGCCTTTGGGAGAAAGAATGACTCAGATTCTGCTCTGAATCACCCTCTGAGGAGCCAGTTTCTTTCTACTGACTAGTGAGAGCCCAGGATGTGCAAAATGTTCGCTGAAAATTTGCTTTGTGACTATCTTTCTTTCCTCTTCCCAACTGTTCGTATCCAAAATTGGAAGAGTGTCTTAAAAGCAGAAGATGAAATATACTTAGTTCCTGTTTCTAGGCTCCTCTATTTCACACGTTGCTTTTCCAAACTTCTCCACCAGTTGAAGACTTAATAATTGACTTTAGGGAGAGAAAAGAAACCAGTGGTATTCATCTGTAGTTGAATCTAGGATTTGGGGCTTGAATCAGTCTTAATATTGTGCTACCTGCTAGATAATGCAGTGTATGTGAGTATGTAAAAGTGCCGATGTACGGAATCTGTGAATGGTTAAATGAGTGCCTTGTACTTAAGGCCAAAAAGATGTGATTATTAAGGAACCAGAGACCCCTATTTTGAAGAGTCAGTAATGAAAAGGACTTGGATGATTTAGGTATTGACTCCTTATTGCGAAGAACAATGTAAATATTTTCGTGTCAAATCTGCATCTTTGGTCATCATTAAGAACATGTGGACTCCACGCCAGAATGTCTACAGATGGAATTTGTAGTATTTCACACCTTACAATGGAGAAAAATGTCTCTCAGATTTTTCAAATTGTCTAGGTCCTTTGAACAGCTTTAGTTTCTCACATTTAAAAGGAAGCTTTTTCATACCGTATCTGATTTGCCTCAGCTTGCCTTTGGATTTTGGACAGTGAATGGAGATGTTTGACCATTTAGGAAAGTTGTAACGACTGTAAGTCTCAGACCTGCAAAATATATCAAAGATTTGCACTCTTTTCTGACCAGGTCACTGTTGACATTTTGGTAGTGAAGGAAAGGTGGTTAAATTCTCCTGGTTCTCGTGACAGGTGACCTATCAAAAATCTTTTGATTTCATCATTCATACCCAGGGGCAGTTGACACAGATGAGCGTAGAACCTCTCCAAGTGTATACTTCTGTGGAACAGAGTAGCTGGTCCTATGGCATAGATGTGCCCTACCCTTCAAATAGCACAGCTGAGCTTACAGGAGTGACTTTCTTGGAAGAAAACACACAAGGGCTTACCTGACCTGTATATGAAACAGTCTCTTTCTAAAGGTGATGCTGTGACATTGGTTTTGTTTTGTTTTGTTTTAATGTAATTTATTGTTGTTTTTCCTTAATTATAATGGTTAATGGATTATCTCTGTCCACTTGTCTCCTAAAGATGTAGATTTTTCTGCAAGTTGATCTACTTTTAATGTAGTTTCTTCACTGTGTATTTTAAATGCTTTTTTGTCACTTCATTGAAAGGGGCCTCTGTTACAATAGAAAACATAAGTCTTCTGTTGTTAAAGCTGATATGGCATAGATCTAGAGATGTTTATTCCACTCAGAAACAGTAGAATCCCATTGACAATACATTTTCCATGAGAGTGGATTAGGTTTTTCCCAGAGTGAGACAGATTTGAACCAATTTGGGGTCAGAAATATTGAAACTTTGGAACATAATAACTCCCCTTAGCTGTCTGATTTATTTATTTTTTTTTTCCTTTTGTCCTTTCTTTTTAAAGCTGCAAACCATGATGACTTACAAGCTCTGGCATATAAGTGTACCAGAAAAGAAATGCAAGAGCACTTTAGCTCAAAAATTTGATGATTTCTTTTTTATTAGATTATGGAATAGGGAGAAAGGAGTCATAGTTTTAAGTTTCAAAGCCACTACTCAGTGGCCTTCAGCAGCCTGTAAACTACTCATTATCAAACCTGTTAATTAAATTTTCCAGAGAAGGTGAACTAATGATGGGAAGATACCAAAATCAGTGATTAGTTGCTTACTTGTGATGCTATGTGTTCGCTTATTATCAGGGCCTCATGTAAACCTCCTGCATCAAATCGGTTAATTGTCAGATGTAAATGCAGTTGGTCTTGTCTAAGGCAGCTTCTGTATACTGTTTTTTTCCTCAAAACATGTTTTTCATCTATCAGACTGTGAGAATAATTTTGTGAGGACTGCAATCCTTATCTGGTTCATAGGATCAGTCAACCTGACAGGGAGAGGTCTTATTTTTATCTCTGAGACGTTTCTGAATAATTATACCTTCCCTGAGAGATCTCAAATAGAGAGCCTTTAAGGCCAGGAGGAAATTACAATTGTATCAGAACTGTTAGGATGGAATGTGAATTTTCACTCAGTCTAGAGAGCAAGAGCTCTTCGGTAGTCATGGACACACAAGTCATCCTGTGTATTTTGCTGTAGCTCTGTCAGGCTGCACCTGCAATGGCTCCATGCTGGTCAAAAGCAAAGTACTAAGCTGCAATATTGGCCTGTGGCTTTTTTATCCTGGCTCTCTTATTTTTGACTTATTTTTTCCTTAGTCTCAGACTTCAGTGCTGATCACTCCCTTCTCATTCCATATGGGGTATCACATGTACTGCAGCTTGTGGGACATTCCCCTCCACTTCCTGCATCCAGCTCTGAGTTTGTCCATATGCTGAGATTCTTATCTGGGCCACTTGTAGCTATAAAAACTAGGATTTGAGTTCTCTACTTCTGTAGTAATGATTCATTTGTTAGCTACACCCACTGATGGCAATGGCACAGCTTGAACAGAACGTGTTACTTGATATGATTACAGGAATCCAAATCTGGTTCCCGTGTGCCTTGGCCTCAGATATTTTAATAATTTAGGATTCTGTAAGGCTGGAAATAGGAGCTTATGCTAATGTGATACAGAAATGCCCAAATCCTTCATCACGCAATGAAATGACTCAAGATAAAGAACTTTGCACTCATGCTGATTCCAGTTAGAGGCACACCTAGTATTCTTTTTTTAATACATATTTCTTCAGTTGCCTCTGGCCCCTGCTTTTTTTTCCTCACTCTGTGATGTCGCACTTGTGCTGATGCGTGGAATATTATAAAAAGTAGAGTCCATATTTTGTACTGTAGGAGCTCTGGGGAGTTTTCCCTGACTGTAAAACACATCGGTTCTGTACTGACCAATTCTGTCTCTGTTCAGGTAAGGACAATCAAGTCCTTTGAGTTCCCAAGTTGCTTTGCTGCCTCTGTCTCTCCTGTTGGTGGAAAAGTAGGACTAACCAGATAGTAAGACAACTTGATTAATGGATCATTTGCCAAGCCTTGTTGAGTACTTAGCTGGACCATGGCTTTTCCTCTTGGGTGACTCAAGATGCCTTTGCCTTTGTACCCCTTAAATAAGATCAAGATCAGAGAGCATATCTTTTCCTTGCTGGCTGTAATGGTTGAAGTACTCAAATACTGTCATATTAAGTGTTGCATCATTGCATATTCATGCTTTAATCATAAATACTCAATGATACTAGAGATTTAAAAGGTACTTTAGTGGCTTATAAGGTCATTTTATTGTCTTATTATGTTATTCTTTAAAATGCAGAGTTCCACAAGGTGAGCTATGTTTTCTGGCTGATCATCTAAATGGCTGTCAGTATCGTATGCTGTCTTTGGAGGCCCTGCCTATGTTTGCTGAGCAGACATTATGACCACTACCCTGTGTGGATGTCATCTTGTCCTGCCACTCTCTAAGCTAATGAATGAAGCCTCTGGTGGTTTTGTACCTGTTAGTGCCAGCCCTAGTTATTTTGAACACTGGGGATTAGAAACTAGGAGAAGGAAAGAGATTGTGCTTCACCTTAGATCGTGTTTTGGAGCTGTGAGTTTTCTGTCACACTTGTTTAAGGCACAAGCCAGCAAGTTTCAAGGCAGGGTTTTCAGTCCTTTTCATTGTGCTTTGGATAGAAACAGTGATAAAGTTAGATGGTGTATTTTTATGTGTTTGCAGCTTGAATTTTGTGAAGACTATGGCAGAGGCTGATGTAGGTTTCTGAGAGCAAAATAGCAGAAGATAAGGAAGTTGTATCTGTGTTTCAAAAGGTTACATATCTGCAGATGGGCAGAGGTTTGTTTTTATTCCTCAACTCTGTGGGAACATTAATATTTCCTAGTCTTAGCGCCAATTTGGTCCATGTGGACTGGTTTGGGCGCAGTTCCAGAAGTGATCTTTGGATACAGCTAAGGTTAGCTTTACTTCACTTGTTTGTCAGCTACTAAATGGTTAGTTAAATACATGCATGTCTCTTCTGTAAATTCCACTAATCGTTATCTACCAGATGGTATCATTGCGTAGTGCTTGGGAAACATCTCAGAAGTTTTTACAGCCAAATTTAGTGTTAAGAAAGTACAGTTTTGCTGACGTCAAATTGACTATGAAGTGATCCTGCATTAGTGTTTTCATGGAGTTAAAATAATACTGGACTTGGAGCTATGAATCAAATGAATCCAGTTTGGCAGCCACTAACACTGCCTATAGCCTCACAGAGACATATGCATGGTGCTTTCTCGCATACACCATACTTTGAGGACTGAACAGGGATCGAGCTCTTCTGTAAGCTGCTGTGGGTTGATGACTCATTTGCCTATGTTAAGGGACTCATTTACCATGTCCTGTAGGTAGGAGCACCTGGGAAAGGTTTTCAACCCAGAGGGAGGTGCTAACATAAATCCAGAATGTGTTATTCAAGCCATCATGACTGCTAACTTCGCTAGGTAGGATAATTTTAAAATTCTAGTATTGAGCTCTATAATTAGGGTTGAGGAGAGAGACCTTCTTGAAAGGTCTTGGCATATATTGAAAGATTTCTTGCGAGGACATGCTACTTAATTAAAGATCACAACATTGTGGTGATAATAAGAGCAATTTTATTTTCATCTTCATTCAAAAGATGAACAAATGGGGAAACTGTGAGGACAGCGATTTTCTTTTCATTCTGTGTGCTACAGTTAGTGCAGTTGGCAATATAGATATTTAATGTTTCCAAATATTAAATTGTAGCTGACTGGCTTGTGATTACACAGTATGTCAGTGGCAGAGAGAGAAAAGAAACTTGGATATAAGAGTTGGATGCATTTTATTGCCTGAAACATGTTGTGGCTTTTTTGGTTTGTTTGTTTTAAGTTTCATATACCAGTATTTTAGGAATCTGTGCAAAATATTTGTCAAAAATAAACACCAACAAAAAGAATCCTTAAGTTGTTGACTTTTTGCATGTTTTCTGAAGTGATTTTTAAACATGAAATAAAATCTTATTTCAGTATATAAATGAGCTTTTAAAAATAGAGAG
Organism: Perdix hodgsoniae; assembly: GCA_035772895.1. Classification (NCBI taxonomy): domain Eukaryota; kingdom Metazoa; phylum Chordata; class Aves; order Galliformes; family Phasianidae; genus Perdix; species Perdix hodgsoniae. Next base: position 1,524,994 of record JAPSGF010000013.1, read on the forward strand.
AGAGATGTCTGAAACAAAGTGTATGGATAGAAGGATCCTGACTCTTCTTCACACCTGTTTCATGTGATGCAAAGTAGATATTGGTTCCTGATATCCAAACTAAATGGTTGTGACTAGCAAGGTTTTGGAAACCTTTGAAAGTTTTATAAATTGCTTTTCTGTGTAAATGTATTTTCCCCAAAACTTAGTAGTATCCTGTTTCTTTCACTACAGATTGCTAGGTGTTCTTCCAGGGACCTTGTGATAGTTTTCATGGAGAGTTAAGAGAGCCTGGAATCCTAAATAGCCTTAAGAAAATGAAAATCCTTTGAATTCTGTTTTTGGAAAATCCCACGAGACTGTTCTACAGAGACCCCCTGAACCTGACCAGTTCTAATGACTTCAGCTTACAAAGGACTTCTGATACAATTAGTCTCTTGAGTTGTGAATTGTAGCTCTAAACAGTGGCTGATACTTCGGAAAAACTTGTAAAGAGTATTAATTGCCTGATTTTTATTTATTTACTTACTTATCTGTTGGTGCTCCTCTCCTTGCTGCTTGCTTTCCTTGGAAAATAAATCTTTGACTTTTGGATGAAATTTTGTGGTTGCTATGCTGCCAGGCTCCCTGGGCTCAAAGCTGTTCTAATAAGAAAAAAAGATAGAGAAAAGCATGGCTGTAAGGAATGTGCGTGATCATAGAGTCATGGAATGGCCTAGGTTGAGGAGGACCACAATGCTCATCTAGTTTCAACCCCCTGCTATGTGCAGGGTTGCCAACCACTAGACCAGGCTGTCCAGAGCAACATCCAGCCTGGCCTTGAATGCTTCCAGGGATGGGGCATCCACAACCTCCTTGGGTAAAGGGAGAATAATTTGAGATACTTTTAAAACCCATGAATTAGGTAACGAACCAAAATAAGAGAGCCATATGTCAGCAGACTTAGAAGTCTGTGTAGCCCCTCTGGAATTTTGGTTCTGATGCAGCCTGAGTGAGCTCTTTCAAAGGTGGTGTGATAATTTCTAGGAGAGACATTTTTTGAATAAGTTGGTTTTGAAAAAGTTTTTTATTCTTAACCTCCATTTTCTTAAGAGAGACAGCACAAAATGGAAAAGGAGGAACTACCCTTCTCCACTGATGCAACTGTATGTTCTTACATAAATACTGTTTGGCTTTTAAAATTTGTGACTTCTTCTAATTTTAGTATAATTTATGATTTTTTTTGCATTAATAAAAGCATCTGTCAGTGTCGTCGTCCCCCCCCCCCCCCCTCCTTTTTTTTTAAGACTCTAAAAGGAAAGGCTAAAATATTTGTGTTCATTGTTTTTAAATTTGCTGCCTACTATGGAGCATCACGCTTCTACACGTTCAGACTTTCTGCCATATAAAAGTCTCATGATTCAGTTTCTTATCTATCAGGCTTCTTCATGTCCCCAGGGGCCAGTCTCTTCTCTTATTTCCCCATTATAAATCTTGGACCCATTTGTAATCCTCCACTCTCTCGTGACTGACTGTCCAAGACTGGAGCAGACCAGAGCAAGAAAAGTCTAAGGAATAATTGGTTCAGTGCCTCTCCCAGTTAAGGCTGATCTCTAGGCTGGATCCCAGTACCATGTCATTCCAGACAGGGTATGATGGAAGGATCTATTTCCTTCTCATGCAACCATCCACCAAATAAGACGTGATGAGAACCTCATGGTCAGCATTGGAAGCCTAAATGTTGTGATACAGACTTGTGTGGCCTGCATGGACTAACTTTTCTGCCTCTCCCTAATGCATGTGAACTCAAACAAATTAATTTCAGCCTGTCAGTAACAGTCCCAGAGTAATTCTGTGTGATACTTTGTAGGAAGCAATGATGAAAGCCAGCTCCCTCTAATTAATACGTTGAATAATGCATCTCCCTGAGGCATATGGGGATCTCCCATACTGTCATGGCTTAGCAAAGCAAATTGAAAGCTAGGCTGCCACACCAATGGTATTATCATATTTTGTGCTCTTTGGCTAGCAAGGAATATTCTCCTAATTTTTCATGTGCTATTTGGCTTAGGTTTTCGCCTTTGGCTCATTCCATGCTAAGCTCTTTGTTTCTGGACAAATGGGCTGATTTTCATTGTGGGAGGGACCACTCTTTCTTTGAGATGACTGTCAGAGAAACCTGTGGGATTTGTTTTTAAAACCATCACTGATCTGAGATTTGAAATGATCTTTCTACCTGCTTTGATTACAGATATAAATTTTCAGGCATTTAATTCAGGAGCAAAACATCTACTGACAGCAGAGAGCTGAGCAGTTTTCCTGGGCATAGCCTCCCTGCTGGCCCAGGCATCATCCCAGACGTCCCACTTGGATTTCCAGAGATACGCTTTGGTGTGAGTTCTTACAGCTCCTGCCTTTTTGCAGCAGCTGGGTCTGAAAGCATTCTTCCATTGGAGAAGGATGCAATCTAATGGAGAACTCATTCTCAGTAAGTGCTTCACACACATATAGGCCATTTTTGCTTAAAACTCGAATTTCAGTCATATCTCAAAGCTCCTCAGGTAATTTTCTCAAAAAGAATCAGAAAAGACCCAGATAAATTCCAGTTCATTTCCCTGAACTAACTTCAGCCTCTCAACCTTTGGAAGTTTGCCTGCCATTAAGTTGAACAAAAACAGTTGTTTTATTTAACAGAAGGAGCTGAACCCATGCCGTGCAGAAAGAACAGTCTTATCGTGGCAAAACAGACAAGATGCTTCTGCATTCATTTAAATGTGAGCCATTTGTGTTGCTCAATAACATCCATTAAAGATAAGGAGGTCCCTCTTTATGCCTTCTGCCTGTTGGAAATTAACAAACCCTCTTAAAACGACAATTCATCAGCAGTTATATAAGCCTGAATTCGTTCTCGGCAAGAGAAGAAATTGAAACTCCCATCCTTTCGTTCCCTGGCATTCCCCCGAGCCTCCTCTGTAGAATGAGATGAGTTTAATTTTGCTATTGTTCAGCATAACAAGCACAAAGCTACATCAGAACATAAGAGCGGGAAGGAGTATCTTATTAGCTACGCCACAGGTTCTTTTAAATAATGTTGATTCAGTAACTTGTCTCTTGCTGATCATATATAGAATAAGGATGAGAAGGCAGTGAGTGAGGCTGTTTTACTTGCATATTTGTAGCAAGCTAATTGGAATAGGAGATAGCAGTGGTTATCGTAGCTCTGTAATTATCTTATGGATAATTGTCCTTCATTGGGCAGAAGGCAATAAAATCGGATTGTAGATACATCTTCATGTTTAGTGAAACATCAAAATTTCCATGGCTGAGTCTCAGAGAAAGGTACTAACTTGCGATTACTGGAAAAGACTTGAGGAAATAATAAGTAATACCAGCAGTCTTCAGAACTGATTGCAGTAGATGTGTTTTCTCCCACAGGATTACATCTTGCTTTTTATTGGAAAAAAATGAAGAAAAACAAACCAGAAACTCTGCAAAGTCTTTAGCCAAAGAGTATGGAAAGATTCTTGGGCTTTGCTCACAGTATTTTTGGGTTTCAGGCTTTGATTGAAAACCATTGAGGAAAAGAGACATGTTCCATTATAATATTGATTTTAGAGACAATTTGTAATAGCGCCTCTCCAAAGCCATTTCTAGATCTGCTGTATTTTCTCCAGAATTCTTTTTCTTTCTCCAAATCATTAGATTTGAAAAATGCGTTGACACTTTGAAATTTGCCCTGAAGCTAGAAAACAGTAGAGTATTACATTTCATTTGGCCTTGTACTTTTCTTTCCTCTTATTGCTCATCTATAACAACAGATTAAGAACTTGACAAAGAGAAGCTCTTTGTTCACCTACAGCTTGGCCATATATCTTCACTTTTTGTCATGTAGGCAGCACATACTCCTGTTGCAGCACTTTGCATTGTGCGTTCTTACTTGAAAAGTGGAGAACGCTTTGGGGATGGTGACACTTTGGAACTCTACTGTTCAGAAGACCTGGGAGTGCATTTTGTTCTCAGCCTGTCAGGATGCTGGATGTCAAGCCAACTTGAAGCAAAGGAACCCACAAAAGCTCCATGATTTCACAGATCTTAGCAGATATCCTACTACAATGTCATTCTACCACTGATGGACAGACATGCAAGTAGCCTTGCCCTTTTCATTCTTCTTCTCTCCATGATGTATCTGAGGATGCGTGTGTTTAAAATGCAAACTATCTTGTCATGAGATACTGGGTTGTCTACAGACCTCTTGTCATGTTTGCTTTTACCCACTATAGCCAGATAGGCATGCTGTTTCGATAGAGAGAAGCTGTCTTTGCACATCTGACTGCTGCCAGAATGTTTTTTGCTTCCTCCTTTTTGGACTTGTCTTCCCATGTTCTTGATGTTGGGACAAATGTGTATCTCGCTCTCAGCAGCTAATTGAGTGTGATTTTTTGGGCAAGGAGATGCACTGATGCAGTTACATTTGCTGGTCCTGAATGAGTGTTTTATTCTTCTCCTTTGTCTTTCTCCCTGTGCCCCACCTCTCCCTCTTCTTCTCTGTCTTTCCTGGCTGATTTGTAAAAGTCAAAGAATGAAATAAGACATTTGTTCTCTTCAGTCTTGTGCCTAAAATACAGCAAAACAATGGTCAGAAAAGGTTTGCTCTGCAAATCTATTTTTTCACAATGACTTTCCCCAAAATGCATAAACTGAACAGCAAAATTATTTTTGCAGTGTTAGACATTATCCCATGGTGATTCTTTGCAGTATTCTGCAAAAGGAATGTGAAGACTCACCCTTCCTTAATTAATACAATGTACAATGCCCATAGGCATATAGCACTCATCAACATATCTTATACATTCTGCCTGTGCCAAGTTTCATACTGGCATCCCCCCTCTTTGGACATTTAAGTTTTATTTTTATTCATCTAATGCTGCATTCATTTATTAAATGATGCGCTTACACTGAAGCATTTCAAAAACACTGTGTTCTGCCTTCGATTCTGTTAATAGTAGAATCACTGAGCCTTATCATTTCAGGCATGTCATATTTGCAGTTAGAAGATGTTCATACAAATGAGGGGAATTAAACACATAGTGAACTGAGAATCCTTATTCTGTTGTAAAACATTGCTTGAGAAGATTGCATTTAGGATAGTTTTGATAGGAGACAAACTGAGAGCAAGGAGTCTTCTAAGCATTCCATTCTATGGAGGGAAACACTAACTCCAGCAAAAACCTTGTCTGCAGGACTGGCTGATGGCTTTGCTGAACATGTGTTTTGCTTTTCTAAATTGAATGTAAACATGGTTGATTCATGTTTCCTGAAAAACCAAAGCAATAATCTATAATGATTCTCAATCTGCATGACTTTCAAAGGAAGACAGCCAAGCACTGAGCAAACATTAATTAACTGGACTTCATAATGTAGTAGGCACTAACCTCATTTTAAACCAAATGCAGGGAAAGAACTGAAAGTCGCTCAATGTCACTGATCAGTCTGAGAACAGAAGCAAAAACTCTGCTTGAGTTTCGCAAATTTGTGCAAAGCATAGCTGGCAAGAAAATGCGATTCCCCTGATATTTGTATTTTCCCCCCAAAAAAGCTGCAAACTACAACATCCCCCTTCATTTAGATTTTGATCACTTAAGTACCTTTTGTACAAAATATTTTCTGTATTTTCATTTTCCCTTTTCTATGCTATTTTCTGTGCTCTTTTCCCCTTATCTATTCCAAAACAGAAAGGATGGTGAGAAAGAAGACAAAGCTGAAAATATGTCCTTTTTAGTGTTTCAAAAATCGATTTTTATTCTTGGTTCCTCAAAGGGCTTGAAATGTGAAATATTGGAGGTTTCTGCAATAAGTGTCCCATTCTTCTGCGTGCAAAACAGAATCCAATCATCACATCCTTTTGTCGGAAAGTATTTCAAACCTGTCTACTGTTAATTTTACAGACCTCTAATCACAGGTGAATCCCCTCTCTACTTTCTATAAACACTTTTTTCAGAGCCTTGCTGTCTGTCTTAGATGCGCATGGAGCGGAACGGATGTATATTGAGTGTTAAGTTTGGAGATCTCCACAATGATAACATCATAAGTCAGTGAGCAGCCACTGCTTTACTTCCATCATATCTGCTTTTACATACCCTGGTTCAGGTGCGTGCTGATGGGCCAGAGCAGAGAAGCAGCAAACTGCATGGAAGCAGCTTTCTTAGTTTGTAAGTTAGCAGCAGGATTGTGACTACACCTGGGAGCACACCCGCTACGAGTGCTGCCTTGACATAGCTGACAGATCAGCTCCCCGCATGAGCTTCAGTCCCCAGGAGAAGTTATTTCTGGCACCGCTGGGAAATTAAGATGCCACCTCCGGCATATGTTCTGCCGGTGCTGCTGGAGCTTTCAAACCTTGACAGGGCTGAGAGTAAGGTTCTTCACCCTCCTGCCCACACACTTTTTCATGATTGTATCGCCAACTTCAGTTATGTTTATTGGGATTCATAGCATAGGCAAGGTAAGAAATGCCAGGGGATTTGAAAGAACTAAGACCTATTAACTAGATGAGAATTAGAGAGGAATATTTGCGCTTCCTTAGGTTTTGGTATTAGCATACAGAATAAAGAAAAATGTGATCCAGCAGTGGCTTTGTTCAGTTGATTAATATCCTTTAAAGGCATTCGCAGGTTCAGTGACATTTCTTTCGCGTTTTTTTCGCTGTTAATTTCTGTGAAATAAAGAGTCACCTTCTTTTATGTAATGAGAAGAGGGGGGGAAAAAAAAGTTTGTGTGCCACAAAACCTGCTGTCTTGTGTGACTTCTCTACTGATCTGCAAGGGGGTTGAGTTTAAATATCAACCTGTTCCTCAGTGAAAATATTGACTCAGACCTCTTTCCTCTTGCTGTATTTTTATGTTCATGAAACTTGTAGCAACATCTTAGTTTTAGGACTTCTAATCCATTATGAGTTGACAGAAAATTGGTTTAGATGTCCAGCAGGTAGTGGGGGTGGAATGCAGGTAGTCAGGTGCGTGTATGCATTCATGAACACACAAGCAGAGATTGTGAATGCAGAAGTTTTGTTTTCCTTTGATATACGAGACAGAGCACCTCTTCAAGATGAACTAGGACATTGGCTCTGCAATGTCTTCTGAAAAGAAATTATCTAAGAAAAAATACTTGGAAAATTTTTTTGGCCTTATCTAGTAAGCTAAGTCTCACAACAATTAGTTTTACCAATGTCCAGAACTGTAGCATCACAGAAATTAGCCCTGGAAAAGAAGTAGGAAGCTCCAAGGAGGTGGATCAGATGTTTTCTTACAGCATCTTCCTGACAAGCTCTTTTCCTAAGCTTTCTTTCAAATATGCTGTGCAAGGAGGTATTTTATCTGTAACTCTTCAGAGCCTTTTCACATCCTACCCCATCCAGCAGTGTCTCCCCTGTTCAGTCACAGAGAATAATGCTGTATTTATGTGTTTAATGAATGCATTCTTTCTTCAACTGTATGCGTAGTTTCCCCAACTATACTTCTTTACTTCATGTTATGTGTATACTTCATGTATACGCAGCTTTTGTGTGCATTGGCTGTTACTTGTGCACAAACAATACCTTTTGGATCTAGTTCTAGCCTTGACTCCAGTAAATAGCAGGGAAACAGACAGAATCCCCTTGATCATCTGAAGACAACCCCAGTTATTGATGCTGAGGAAAATCTGATGTCACTTACTGATACCTTGGCAACACAATGGAGAAGGCAATCAATTGATCCATGTTGAAATAGCATTTATAATTCACCAATAGCACTATACGTTAGAAGATTCACATCAGCTGAACAGGAATGGTGTGCATCAGTTTTTGCTCCCACCTGCCCTTTTTGCTGCTTGGGTGAATTGATCACAAGTGCTGCTTGCCTGGCACCATTCAGAGTGGTTTACTCACTCCTGGAGCAGGATACAATTAAAATTGTACCAGGCTAATTGGCAGCATCCACTAATTTGACTACAGTTGCCCAAAGCAAAAGGATGTGTTTTTCCTGCTTTACATATTATTACACAATAAATGTACTTTGTTCCTTCCTATTTTCATTCCTGTTGCGCAACATTCCGCTAAGCAATCTCCATCTGCTTCCTCTGTCTCTGGCTATGAGCAGTCACAGGTATTGTTTATCTGACATTCCAGACTCCAAAAAAGTCTCTCCAAGTTGTCGTTTTGTGGAAGTCTCGACCCATTTTAAAAGTTTTCTTTAAGTTTTCAAACCAGAGGTGCTGAATGCTGTCTTGGCTGGTTCAGAACAATGCATGCTCCTGTGCCATTTGATCAGGCTCACAGTTTCCAGACCAAGTTTGAAAGCCTGAACCCCATGGTCTGTTTTTTGGCCTTATTATAAATTTTTTAATGTTCCTGAGTTCTAGTGATAACTCCCTTCCACCCCCCATATGAATGTGTCCAGGAGACAGAAGAGCAGGATTTCTCTTATTCTCTATTCATGGTTTAGGAAACTGGATCAACAGCAGGCTGTCTGAATTGCTCAACATTTTTGATCTAGGATATGAGAGTAGTTAAAACTCAATGCTGTTTTTCATCATTAATGCCTGATGTCTGGAAAATGGGTAGCAAAATGTGGCTCGTTCCAGGGAGAGGCAATAGAATTGGTAGTATCAGTGAGTTGACGTGTCCAGAAGGGCAGGGAGACCAGTCTGAGAGTCTGTGTATTTCTTTTCCCTTGTCTTTGCGTTTTTAATTTCAAACTATGCAGTGTCTTATAGAATATCTACTTACAATGCAAAGTGCTGTGTTTTCCTTGCCCTTCTTGCTTGCTCTTCCTCCAGGTCAGAGATGAAATATTATCAGAACAGCATAATAAATGTGCATCTGTGCACAATGATTTCCCCTCAAGATAGAGATAAAGATCTTGTGAGGGTCCTGTCTTTCACCTTTCAAGATCACAGTCTTCTCCTGAAATGAAGGGAGTAAAGATCTTGTGAAAAAGAATTACTATGAAAGCAAAAAAAAAAAAAAAAAAAGAAAAAAAAAGAAAGAAAAAGAAAAGCAGCAGAAGATAGAGACCATGTAACCACTGTGTCCTTCCTACTGGGATTCAGAGGTAGTTTGAATTCTTATTTGGCCAATGATCCCGTGTCAGCTGCAACATTAGCTGCAGGCTCCCCATTTCAAAAACTGCCTTTGCAGCAGTCAGGGAACATGTCAGCAGGAAAAAATGACCTCTTCTGTCACTTCTGGCTGCATCCTCTTTTCTCAGCATTTTTTCATTTGAGTGGTGATAAATGAATAGAGATGGTGGAGGAAGTTGATTTAGCATTGTTTGTCACAATGCAACTGCTTTTTTTTTTTTTTTGTGCCATTTGGAATTTGTGCACATCCCAAACAGAGCTGAGCTGCGTGCCTGGAGCCTGAGGTATGACCACATAACAGGAAAAATGTTTTCAAGCTATGTTTAAGGTTTCTGAAGGTTGTTAAATACTCTTTCCTTTGTAACCCTCTAAAATAGAGCTGTTTGTCAGTCAGAGAGCAATGAAACTCCTTCCCAAGCAGTCTGCTCTGTGGGTTCCACTTGACTGTACAGAACACACAAGGTTCTGTCACAGAATGCTGACATCCTCCTCATCATGTTTAAGTTGCTAAGTTGTTTTGCACAGTGTATTCTTCAAGTGTCCTTGAAAGACAGAAGGCAGAAGAAAATGTACAGCTGTAAAGGTGTTTGTTTTTCTTCTTGTATTGCCGCACCCGAGTGGTTGTTGCAGTGTGATTTCAAGACCAGCACACTTACCACATGGGATGAGGAATAGCTTTGCAGTCTATGTGCATGTTTGCAAGAGTATTCTAGGACCTACATTCACATCTTGCTTTTTCCATTATCTAACTTCTTTTGCATTCTTCACGTAAAGCTTCTCCAGACAGAAAGGACTTGAGGATGTTTACTGAAAACACCTGTGTTCAGGAGGCAGACGCACTGCAAAGCACAGCCATCATCATTGCGGGTGGGAGCAGACATAAAGAAGTGGCATTGATTGTGGATTTGTTTTGCAGTCAGAGGCTTTGAATTGAAGAGAACTGGTTGGGGAGAAGGAAGGACAACTGAAGCATTACTTTACAGGCTTGTTATCTACCTGCAGATAACAGGAGCTTGTTTTGCTTTTGGATCGCAGGAGATTGGTTTGTGAGCTTTTCCACTCGAAGTACAGTGTTCAGCAAGCAAAGAAATACTGGGAGGTGCTGTATACTCATCTCTTTGTTGTTGTTCTGAAAAGAACCATCGGGCTTGTCAAAACTAATTAAGGAAAGAAGTAGATGGTATTGGAAAGGAAATTCAAGCTAGACTGACATACTTCAAGAGGTTCCTATCCTTCCTTGGTGCTTTCGTAATAGGAATTTTAAGTGGAGGGAATCCACAGAGCCTGTGTGTACAAACACACAATAGTAATAATAATTTTGGCTTTTATTCAGAAATGCTTAGGTTCCCCCAATTCCAGTTGCATTTAATGATAGCATTCTGATGTTTTTTTTCTGGGCCAGGAGTGGGAGGAACCCAGGAGGTGCCAAGCGGAATGGTGACAGCTTGGCATTGCTGACATGGCCAATGGCTCTGTGTAAAAGGCTGGCATCTGGCTTCCAGAAAAACACTGTACAGTGTAGCCTCTAGAATGACAGCTAGACAGCCTGCTGGGAAGGGTTATTGGGTTGATTCTTGATGTGCTCTCAACTCTATCAAAAAGTGCTGAAATTACTGGTCCCTTTGGTAAGGTTGTGATGTACAGATACATTGGTGAGCTTATACCTCCATCCCATTTGGCATGCCATAAATGAGAATTGTGATTGCTGAACAACTGAGACTGTAGAATTTATAGCTACCTATGGGAAAAAGGCAGAAGAATTTTGCTGTGGACATACTCTTTCTGTGCATTGGTAATGTATTTTGCTCTATCTCATAATGTTTTTTATTGACATTTTAAGGAATGTCTTACCTGTCTTACTGCCACTTTTAACTCTGCCCAGATCTTTCAGAAGATTTGACCCCAACAATTACGTGGTCATAGGGACTCCGGCCTTTTCTGACATTCTTACTGATAATGAACAGCATTTTCTTCCTTGTGGCATCACCTTGAAACTGATGGAAGCGATTAAGGAGCAGGCTATTTCTCACTGGGAGTGGAGTGATGAAAACTGCCTGTGTGGCTTTGTTTTTGCTTTGTTGGATTTTGCCACAATTCACAGTGTGCTGAGAATGGGTTCACATTAACACGAAGCTTTGGTTAATGAGATGAGCCACTTTCAGTTACCTCCACTCTGGGTCATAGTGCAGTTACTTTGGCGTTTGCAGCACTGGCTGATCTCAGCCGAATTCTGGGGCATATGTAGGCTTGTTGTTTTAATTGCTTTGTTTCTTCAGCTCCACAAAAATTTATCAGAACATCTGTGTCTTGTATGTTTCCTTTTTTTTTTTTTTTAACGTTTTAACTGTTGATGCCCCAAGGATTAAGCAGCAAAAGATTGTGATGGAAGTGCTTCGTAGCATTAGGGAATTGTGAATGTTGGTTGGCTCAGAGGGAATCTATTATTTACAATCTACTGTATCAAATTCAGCTTCCACCAAATTAGAAACTGATTTTTGTCGTTGTCCCTTTTTAATCTAACCCCTTGGTTAACTCAGGAGAAGCAGCTCCATAAATCACGTGGACATCTATGGATTTTTTTTTCCCCTGCCAGCCATTGCTAGGACTAAATGTTCATCTCCTAGTGATTCTTATCAGCCAGAACACTAAGAATAACATTTCTGTTCTGGGCTTGGCTTTCCCTTTGCCAAGAGCAAAACTGTAGTGTGTCTTGCAAAATGTTTTTAGGGAATAAAAGAAAAATGCACATGAAGATTTGACTTGAGGTGTTCAGCCCCTAAGGTTTACAGAAACTCATGCCTTATTTCATGATTATTGGGGGCTATGACATGGTGTGAATAATGAATACTGGCTTGCAGTTTCTTGTCTGAAGAATTTACCATGCATGTGTACCTGATTTGAAGATGGGTAAACTGAGATAAACAGTAGCAAGATTGCCCGGCAAACAAGGGACAGCTCTCACCACACCATTCAGCTGAGTAAAACCCCTTTTTAATTTCCTATCTATAAGTGTTTGTCTGCTGTGTCCTCATCTTTCTTGCAGTATGAAAATAGAGCTCTCATTTGACTGAATCTTTGCCAGCTAGCTTTGCCACCACAGAAATGGCTTCTGTAGTCTTGCTTCTGTAGGCAAGGGACAGGCAGGCTCATTCACCTGCATCTGGGAAGGTAGGTTAAATTTAGCAGTTGGCTCCTGAGAACAGGCTGCATAGAAACAGAGACTACAAAGAAGGCAGAAGGCAGGGATCTACATGCCTGGTATCACAAAGTTGAACTGGTTTGGCTAGCCCACGCCCTCTGTCCATCTCATTGCAGTCTTTTAGCTCACCTCTTTACTACTTTTCTTTTTTATTTGTCTTTCTCTTAGGTCTGTGACGGGTTTGGATAAAGAACCAGACCTTGTACATATGGAAGCCCGGACAGCTGATGGACGTGAGTGCCTGCAGTCAATGTTGAAAAATTGCACTTTGAGTCAAGAATAGAGTGGGAATTGAAATTCACTTTGCTCATTTTGTCTTTGCATTTACATTTTAATTGATAGGAAAAATGTGTATCATGGGGTTTGATGTGAGGCATATTCTTATCCTTTAAATCCAGGGGGAATTCAGGGGCTGAAGGATGTGCGTCTGTGGAGAACCTGGGTGGAAGCACAATCTGTTGGGCTAAGACACAGCCTGTGTTCACTGTTGAGCTGTTTTCAGTATCACATATTTTATGTGATATGCGTATAAATCATAAACAGCTGTTCTGCCAGTGCTGTGCAGTACAGCCTCTATGTGTTTCCAGAGGTGTTCACAACAGTTTGGTTTTACTGAGGAGTCTGAAAAATTGCTTATAGTCAGACTTCTCTAACTAAGATGCCCCTATGCCCCAGGTACCCTTTGACTCATTTTGAAAGGACTTTTTAGTTTTGCATAGGATGTATGAATATGTCCTCCATATTGAAAACATGCTTGGAAAAATTGCCTGTATTTGAGGTAATAAATGGGAAAAACAACAACAAAAAAATCTTAACCCCTCACTGAAATGGATCTAGCCATAGATTCCTGTGAAACTAATCTCCAGCAAATGAAATGTGTATTGAAGTTGAATTTTTCCGCTACTGTTTACACTGTTTACGCATTTCATGCAGGAATTTTAGCTTGATAATGCATTTCCTGTAGCAGAGCCAGTTTTATTCCAGCTCAATGCTATCCAGCTATGGGATATGTCCCTTATATGCTACAGGGACAGTGTAGAAAAGCAGCATAGGACTGAGGTTGTAGATTTCTAGGGGGAAAAGGGTTTCATTTTTGTTGGTTACAAATTTTCTGTTTAGTTGAATGCTGCATAGGCCAGATGCTGTGAGAACAAGCTCCTGTCTGTCAGGGTGACTTCTCTGAGGCTGTGGATCTTCCAAAATCATTCGTAGGCCTCCCACTGCTATTTAGTGATGGCAGCTGAATAAATAATCAGGCAATAAAGCTTTGGGGTGACAGCTGTTCGTTAAGTACGGGGAAAGAGCAAAACAAGCTTGCAGGTGGGTGGGCAAGGTAGGGAGGCTTCTTCAATGCTTTTGCTGCTGCATATGTTATTGTAGAGATGCTAGGAAAAGTGGCAAAAAGCAAGTGAAAAAGTAAGCAAGTAAGTAAACAAAATGCTGATGAAGTCTGTTTTCAAACTAAGTTTAAACTAGCTCAGCCAGCTATTTGAATACTGGATGCGTCAAGGCTGAACATGCTTCATTTGAAAGATGCTTTCCCAGTTCCCAGACAGCTCTCTTCCTTCGGGCCTTGTTTGCTTGGGGCGTGCTGTTTGTTCTTGTGTTATGCATAATTTCAGCATTTTGAAATTGGCAGTTGATAGCATTGAGGATTTCCCTGAGAGGCAGGCTTGAACAGTAGTGTCAGCAATATAGGCCCATAGCAAGGCACTGTCCCTTTAGGAGGGTCCCAGTGGGCTGTGCTGGTCCTGCTGGTGTGTCCTGCTGGGGGACAGCAGTGAAAAGGCTCCTCTCCCAGCCAAGCATAGCACAAAAGAACAATGTTGCTCTAATTAGAGTATTTAAGGTTTAAAACAATATTAGCTTGTGTTAGAAAACATTGGCTGCCTCAGAGCTATGGTCTCACCTGGTGTGAAATGGTGCAGCTCTGTGTGCTTAGGAACCACAGGCAGAGCTTTTCTCCTGGCTGGCTCTGTAAGAAAAATGGTACTTCATGCTCTCAATGAAGTGGCTGAGGCACTTAGACCTGCTGGAAAATGGGTCCCTGCAATTATCTCCTCCTGATCAAAAAGTTTGTGACTAAAGTTTTCCTCAGTGATCGGCAGAAGGAAGAGAAGGCTTTTTTTTAGTTCCTCTCAGGTTGGTCTGTGGTTCAGTGACTTAACTGATGCATTAGGAGACATAGATTTGATTATTCCCATTGCTCAGCTCAAGTTGGGAACTAGAATTCCTGTCTGTAATATCCCTGACAATTTTAAAAGCACGCAGTTCTTCTAGAGGTGGCATTTGTCTTTTACTCTTTCTTTTTTTCCTCTTTTTTTCCTTTTAATATGTGATATCTAGAATTAGAATTGTGAATTTGACTTCTTTTTCCTTCTCTAACAGCAATTACTCATGGGATTCAAGACCTGATCTAATATTGATTCAGACACTGGAGCTTAGAATACACGGGTGCTGGGACGTAACAGAATATCATTCATCCATAAATGAGTCTGGGCTATCATTGAACTCATAGAGCTGGGAGGTGGAAATCCTATCCTGTTTTCCCTTTTCCATAGGTGCAGCCTTGCTCCTTGGGTTTTGTCTGTCTGGTCATTAGGAATATTAACACCTTCAAAAACTATCTTCCCCAGCATCCATTCCCAGTAAATGTCTGTAAAATGCTGTGAATTCCATTGCCTGGCTGATCTCAAACTGTTTCTGTCTTTTGCAGCAGATGAAATTATGAAATTTTTCACTCTTTCTTTTTCTTTCTTTTTTTTTCTTTTTTCTTTCTTTCTTTCTTTCTTTCTTTTTTTTTTTTTTTTTTTTTGACACCTTGATGGAGCTATTGTTGCTGAATAATGATCTAGGCCTGTATTTCTAAAATTTAAGAGCAAGTAGGAGCTCTTAGGTACTGTACCTTTGGCTTGGGCGTAATAGGAGGAAGGACAGGGCTGAAAGTAAGGGAACTATTATAGATATAGGGACACAGTCTCCCACCAGTGCTCCTGAGAACAATCAGTTCCTGATGTTCACTGTGATAATTTCCCTGCTCACAGGTATGATGCAATAAACAGTATTTTGATTAAAGGGAAAAGGGTAAATTTGGAAAGAACAAAACAAAACAAAAACCTTGAAAGATTGAAGAAGTCAATGGTTACTAATTCCTAGGGAGTAATTTCCAGTCCTGTCTACATTCTTGCATCCTCTTTTCCAGCCATTTTTTCCCTCTTTCCTTGGTAAGCTTCCCTGTCAGATTGATTTTAATCTGAGCCAATCTGCCAGAACAACTTCTTTCCCTCAGCTACCCTTCTTCCTATTAGCCATGCTGTCTAGCTGTAGCTTCTCCAGTTGGCTTGTTAATGCTGCCTGGAGGATCAGGCCATGCTAAGAGCCTGTGCTGCCCTGTGTCACCACAAGTCGCAGTAACCTGCCACATAGATCTAGCACAGTGGCAGGTTTGACTTCTCCAGATTCTCCCTTAAGGGATCACATCCTTGGGTTTCACTCACAAGAGAGCCTCCTGGGTGCCTTCTTCCCCCTAGAGTTACTCAGTCGTGGCTGGTGGGCAAAGAAGGGACTTTGTTGCTGTGTTAACTTGCACATTTCACTGCAAATCTCAATAATTTACTTCAGCTTTATCACTTCTAAAAAGAGTATAAATACATCCTGAGTTCTTAAGCTGGGGGACTGTGTTAATTACCAATGGGGAAGTGTTTTGAGCTCCTTAGCTGGGAAATGGATGTATCTCTGAAAAAAACATTCCCTAATCTGGAGTGTGATAAGTTTGTGGTAAGGATTGTGCAGAGGAGTGGATGTTGGGAACTGCAGCAGGACGTCTGGGCTGCTCAGTGTCCACATGATCTCATTCACAGATGAGCTGAGAAAGATACTGGATATTGGGGTATAAGCACAAGAAGTTGTTGGGGCCAGCTAGGAAATCCCAACTCTTTTTGAACTGAAAGGGAAGAAGGGGTGGAAAAAAAAAGTCTCTAATTCTGATGTTGTATGGAACATTATACAAACTGGAAATAATCCTCAAATCAAAGCCAACTTTTTATAAGGTATGCATCCTCCAGGGAAAGGTTAGCAAGACTTTACAAGGTTAGTGCCTAGCTTGGGCATGTGCCATACGTTTTCTTTGTGGTCCTGCAAAAAAGGGATGAAAATTGAGCTCCCTTCAGAGAAGAGGGACGTAATAGCTTTGATGGTAGATGTTCCTTTCTTTTTTATTTGATATTTTTGGGTTTTTTTTGCCCAATCCTATCTATACAGATGAAATAAGAGCATAGTCCTCAAGGGATCTTAGCCTTCAGGTAGCTTAGATAGGGACTTCAGATTGTTTCCTGCTTTCAGCAGTACTCAAATGTGTACTGAATGCTGGGTGAATAATGCAGGGGCAACTTGAATGTTAGAAAGGAGATGCTGATTATTTTAGAAAACGGCTGCGTAAGGTCTTCTGAAATTACTGCTTTAGAATTTGGCTTCCCAGCTTCTGTTCACTTGACGAAAACCAGCTTTCCTGGCCTTGAAATTTTTGCCTTTGCATTTTCTGAGAGTTTTGCCGTATCCTAGTCTTAACCGTTGGTTTGGGTTTTTCTCTAGTTTGATCCTCTGGCCTTGCGAAATGTCCACTTAGACCTCCGTTCCTCTGTTATGCTGGATGGCTTTTTTTTCTTGTCCAGAAGTTACTATTTGTTATACTCTATCATATTTTTACCTGATTTTTAAGATGCTGTAAAAGAAATCATTTTTCATTTTCTGTGGGACATCAGAAAGAAACTCAAAATTGAACTTAGTTTTGCACCAAAAGGCAGACAGGTTTGAAGACAAATTTTTTCTTATGTTTTGTTGTTGTTGTTTGTTTTTTTATTGTTGTTGTTGTTTTGTTTTTTTCTTTCAGATTTTGTGTTGTAAAATACGTGAAAATAAGTAAACAAGAGTCTAAGCGGAAAATGGGTAGGACACGACTCCCCTAATCCACCACCAGCTTCCTATGAATATTAATCTGGTGCCATTCTTTGAGTGTATTTGATTGCTGGTGTAGCACACTCAAAATGACACATTTCTCAGTAGGCAGGAAGCTAGTTGTCATGTCAACACTTGTGGTTTATTTGCATTTATTTGTGACAGGTTTTTATTCCTCCTCCCATTCTGTCACTCAACAGCAGCAAATTATCCCCTTTTTCAGAGGGATAAGAATATCCAGGCAACTGTGTGGGAGAACATACTGGAGAGAATGAGCTTCTAAAAATACAGCTCCTGACCTTTCCTCCTTGTTCTGCCTAATTTTAGTGCTACCTCAAAGAACAAATCAGGGCTGCTGAGCTCATTGGGTTGAATGGAGATACGGGGAACCTTCTTGTTTTCTGAGAAGTTCCTTCAGTGTCTTAGATTCCATGTGCAGGACATAAATAGCAACTCTAGACCAAATCTGGACACGTCAGTTGATGAAAAGCCTTAATTTATCCCACATGAGAATCTGACTTCTCTGCTGCTGCTGGAATTTTGTGTTGGAAGAAAGCACAACTCCTCTGATACTCCAGTTATTTGGCACTGTCTCTAGGTCAGACATATTCTACGTACATCTACTATGTAGTGTACGCCATATGCATTAATTATCTCTAGAAAATTGGCACCTGAAACTGGCAACCATTGCTGCTGCTTCAGCATCATCAGTGAGACTACCTTTCATATCAGCACCAGATGTATGCAACTGCTTTGAATCAGCTGTGTAGCCTTTATTAACCTGGAATTCCCAGTGCATCTAACAGGTCTGCAGCCTTGAACCATGGACCATCAGTCCATGAAGCTAATCATGAACTTCTATTAGATTCAAGTTTAATGGCTGTTAATGTGGCATTTTTTAGAGTCAATACCTTTTACTTGCTTTGTTTTCACTTTGCATTCTTAGAGTGAGTAAGTGGGACTTGGTGATGGAAGGCAAAACTGCCAAACTTGGAAAAATTTGGTTTTGAACCTGAAATGGTAGTTAGCAGTGTCAGAGAATCTCAGCTGTGCCCCTCACTGCTTTTCAGTTAAACACATTTTGCTGTTTCCAAAGACACAGACAAAGGACAATAACAAGTTTATGGGATTGAGAATCCTGTAAGCAGCTTTGCTAGGCTACTCCTCTTTTGAAGTTCTCTTTTATCTTTTTGGACACAGTTCAGCAAGATCCTTACTAATAGGTGCCGTCATGGGAACTAAAAGCGCTGCATCAATCTCACCTCAGCCATTATAAGCTCAGCTTTCTTCCTGTATGGTATGTTCTCACCCTTTGTAGAGAAGTCAACAAGTGCTTGAAGCTAAGAAGTCTGTAAAAGTGCTGCAGTGTAAAAGATATGACCCTTTTATCACTGCAGCCATCATTTTAGTTGTATTTTCGTTTTTCTTCCTAATTTGCACTTCTCAGAAGAACAGTTGAAAGGTGGAGATGACATATTTAGATTACATACATCCAGAGACACAAGGCTGTGCTGTGATGGTTCTGTTTCACAATTTTTTTTCTTAGCTTGAGCGAAACAATTCTTAATCACCCGTAATCTCTGCCAAACTGTTGGAGGTGATCCTGTCTCTGTTTAACCGCTGAGCATCTGGCTATATGACTGCCTTCTTATCCAGGCCCCTTTCTTGCAGCACCTTGACTGCCTTATGTCTTTTTTTCCTTCATATTCTTCTTCCACTCTTATTCCTTCTCTCAAGCAATGCCAAGGACTGATGGGGCATCCCATTACTGCAAGGGTCTTCTTGTCTTCTCTCCAGACACAAGCATTCAACAGTTTTGTGCCACGTTAATTATTTATATCCTCCATTTATGGTTTGAACTCTACTTGCCTGGGGAATGTCTGCACAATGGGGAGGGGAATAGTGGGTGTTGAAGTGTGATAAATTCCTGATCCCATTGAACACTTATGATTTTAAAAGATGTAAGTAGATCTTATGCTAATGTTTAGGGAGCTGGAGATGAGTTTAAGACTTCCCGTTAGAGACCTTCTTTTGAACTGCTGATGACGTTTTCAGACAGCAGGCTCCTGTGTGGATGTTTCTCATGTGTACATATTCTCCCATTACAGACACCCACTATTTGACCTGTCGGATCCAGGAGTGCTCAGAGACCAAAAGGAGTGGGCCATTTTCACGCTCCATTGACATCAACTCCCTTGTTGTTCAGGACGAATATATCTTCATCCAGGTATGCTGACTTGAATAAGAACATGACATGAATTCTGCCTGTGCAAGTTATTTGTTCTGTGCAAGAGAGAAGGCATATTTTTAGGACAAGTGTATGTGATCACAAATCACAAGAGCAGGTAGTGAGTGTGTACCTGGCTGCTGTAGATTGGCTCTGCAGCCCGAAGCAAAACAATTGATGTCTCTGTTACTCATTTGTCTCATGCTGAATCTGATATATTTTGAAAGTTCACTCATCAATAATCATGAGGGTCCATGTGTGTCACAGAAACTCTAACTTGCTATTGTTGTGTCTACTTGAAAAATGCAAATAAGCTATTGATGAACTGAAAAGAAAAGAGAAGAGCAAAGGAGAGGAGTGAGTGATCATTTTAACAAATGGAAGGGTTTATGCTAATTTGACAGACAAGTAATGCTAATGGATTGAACAAAGATTTGCAGTGGGAGGTAAACAGCAGAAAGATTGAAAAAAGATCTTACAGGGCACCTTCAAAGTAGAAGATGGCTGTAAATTTGCCAGCCAGTTGATGGTTTTGTAGATGAGGAGAAAATGACAAGTTAAATGAGAACCTACCTGTTTATGAGATTTTCTAAAAAAATGGAATATGGCCATCTCTCCCTATTTCTTACCTATGGAACTGTGAGAATGAATCATATGATATGAAAGAGTAATTCCTTAAGATGTGCCAAAAGTGAAGACTGTACTCTATGTTGCAGTAGTTTTAGGATATAGAAAAGTCTGGAGACAGGGATTACACACATGCTGATGGTAACCAGCTGTCCCCCTTGCTGAATAGGGTGAACAAAATGAGATGAAGCTTTGAGCCAGTTGGTAAAGGAAAGATACATACTTCCTTTTTGACTAAGACTGGCTTAAGCTAAGCTCCTGTTTCTCATTCTTGAGGGAACATTTTTCTTGAACGCATCCAAATTGGAAGTTCTGCTCCATTTATCATGAAATTGTGAGTTTACTGGGAAGGCTGACAAATTCTGCGATGGGATTAGGTGGAGGATTGCATCCGTATGACCTCGGAAGACTGCAATATGGAAACTGTGTGCATAGGAATAGCACTGGCGGTCTCCTTGTTGTGTGCAGAGGAGTGAGCTGTCCTGGAGAAGACTGATTGCTGTTAGAATATACTGGGAATGTAGCTGCTGCAGTTTAGCAAGTCACAATTTTGCTAGAGGTGTCTTTCCAATTGGTATACTTTCCAATTGGACGTAGAATCCAAAGAGTATTTTTGAGAGATTGTTTTTATCTGGCATTTTATACCCATGGCTGAGGGTGTTGTATAGCATCCAATCGTTTATGGCAATCACGAAGCCCCACAGGTGTTTCTCAGTCCATATATCTCACTTATGTTAAAAGAATGCTGATCTATTTAGAAGCCTGGGCACACTGTAGGGACATCTGTCTGGTGTGTGCATGCCTCTGTCTCAAGTTAGTAAGGATGGAAACAGTCTTCCATCCTCACTAATAGCTGCTAATTACTTCAAGTTTAAAAAATAGATGTGTTTGTATACAAACATGCATGTGTATATATATGTAATACTTCAAGTGCCTTGAATATCTTTAGCACTGTTTTATTTCAGCATAGTTGATGTTCAGAGTGAAAATCACATACTGACACTTCTTAAAAATTTTAAATGCAGAAACTGAATATTTCTTCAGGTTTGGGGAAAAGGCTTTCCCTTTCACAGGTTTTCTATTACATTTCCTTCCTTTTTTACATCCCACTTGTGGGATTTCCAGCCATCTGCCAGCCTGTACTGGCTGTAGAAACTGGATACTGATTAAGTCCATGGAGTACTCCAATAACACTTAAGATTAGCTGCACATGCCTTAGTCTGCTGAAGGTGTGTTAAATCCACTGTGTTCAGCACGTGGTCAATGGGCTATGCAGTGTTTGCCTGGTACATATATAGGAGTGATATGTCCTGGATGTTAGTCTCACAAATCATGTGAGTCTCACTAACCTATTATGGGATGTGTTAGATTTGCTGTGCACAGTATCTCATATATGTCATTCTGTCTGGATAATCTAGGACAGGAATATGGGAGCCAGCTCCTCTGAATTTCAAATATTAGACAGGTGAATAAATAAATATCAGTTTAAGTGTTAAGAACCTGGTGAGGCTTAATAGCTGCATAAATGATGGGTGTATGAGTTTCAACCTGTCCATGCTGAAGCAAATCAGAAGTAATGTTGTAAAGTAGAGAGTAGAACGTTTCTTGTAATATTAATCATGAAAGCATTATGTTTTCAGTCTAAACTGGTAGTCTGTGTTCCCCTAAAGTGAATAGACAGGTGAAGACCATCAGAAGCAATTCATTTTCTCCCAGAGACATACTGCAGGATGCAAAAGGTCTCTCTCTGAATGTATTTTTCTCATCAATGGTAGAAGATGCCTAATTATAGCTTGAGAAGACCCTAACTTTTCAACAGCTAAAATTAGGATGGGTGTATCCCAGCTATTTATATCATTTTAGAATATCTGTATGCTGTTATTTGCTAGTGCTTATCCCTTCTAATAAAATTGATAAGCAAGCCTGTATCGTTAACCTGTATAACTTTATACCCGAAGTAGGTGTAATATTATGGTGTGTAATGCACAGGGAAGGAAGAATATGGAAAATGTTATAAAGCCCTTAAAAGTAAATGATTCCTGTATGTGATGTGTTGTTGTGCAGTGCTTCTAAAAGAATTGTCCTGAATCACTGTGCAAAGAAATAAAATGAAAATGCTTGAAAGAAACTTGTTTTTAAAGAGAGGTTGAAAACACTCAGGCTTGGTTGCTAGGCATGTAACATAGGTAAATAACGTAGTATATGATGAAAAACGTAAAAAGCAAGGAAGTAGGAGCAAATAAATAGTTATGAAGAGAGAGTTGGAAGAATCCTTATGAATAGAACAGTAAATGATTACTCTGAACTTACTGACTTTCTATTGGATCAATATTTGTTGAAGGATGCCCAGCACAGCTCTAAGATTGGATAATTCTGTATAAGTTGGTCCATTAAGAGAAAATTGTGCCCCCTGTTATATGTTGAGATTTTATTCTGTTCCCAGGATTGCTCTGGTGCAGCCAGGAGCCACTATCAGCTCCTTTCTTCATAGATAGTACTTAAAATTCATAGAGCTTGCAATGTGAATTGTATAGTTGTGAGAAAACCTTGGAATATGATATAAAGTGTGAATTTATTTACTGTAGCAAAAAGGAGCTCATTTCATGAAAGTAAAGGAAATATTAGCTGCAACTTTGCCATTAAGGTCAACGTCAACGATGTTCAATTATATAGCTGTGCAATAGAGGAGCCAATAATTTCTCCATGGTTGTGCCACGCCTTTTCTTGTAAGTGCTATAGTTGCTGCAGAATTTGTATCTCTTTCTAAACTCAGGCACAGAGACAACCTGAAAACTGTCTGTAAGAGTTGACTTCCTGACAATTACCTGAACTGCTATGGTATTCTCACATGCACAGCCTATGTTAAAAGACTCAAGGGTCAGGGATTGGCTTTTGTTTTATGTGTGTATCTAGTTTATTGATGGCATGTAGAATTTCTACAGTAAAAATAAATCAGTATTGTTCTGGGGAAAAGATTTTTCAATCAAGTCACGTATCAGGGTTTCTAAAGGAATTGTTCAAGTTGCTGAAAAGAAACTAGAATGCAATATGCTTTAATGAAAATGGGGATTATTTTGCAGAAAATTGTATTTTCACTGAGAAGTGTTGTTTGGAGGAAAAACTTATTTTTTCTCTAAGTAAGAAAATAATGTCCATTTCGTAGCTCTTTAGAGTAGCTATGAAAAGGAAGAGCAGAAACATTCTCTGTAAGTTTCCTTGCCAACAAATGAAAAAATTCCACTGAAAATGCAAGAAAGCACGAGCAAACGTCTTCACTTATTGCAGGGAGAATGGAGAAGTCTGGGATGAAAATGTTTCAGTACAGTGTTGCTTATTTGTGGTGGTCTGAGAATTAATGGAGGTATTAAAAATGGCAATGCAATTGCTAGGAATCAACTTTTCTGTAAAATCCCATTATTTTTAAGAAAGCAACATTTATGTGGGCAAACATAAAACTGGCAGAGGGATCTAATTATTGCCAAGTCACTCTGGTTATGTAAGGGTGACGCAGTTATCTCAAGTGTGATAACTCAGTGGGTGCATGGAGTCCTGTGCTGGACATGTCTGACTACCAATGGGGTCTGCGGACACTTCCCAGTTCAGTGCAGGCCTAGCTAAGGACTGGATTTTCCCACAGATCCCCAGGTGTCAGGTGAGGGACAGCAATAATGACGAAACTCTCCAGGATGTGTAGCATGAAGGTTGCTGGCAGTACTGGTGTTACAGTGCTGGTGGCCTGAGGATGCAAGAGAGATCAAGTTTACAGAGATAGGCAGTATTTTTTATGAGATCAGAATTGATGGAGGTAGAAAATGCACAGATAAGCTTTTGGGCATACTCCTGAGATCTTAAGAAACTTGAGGAAGGATTTGGTATGTGAAAAATGTCTGCTCCAACTCCCACCCCTCAGGTATAGATGTAAGTCTCATTGAACATGTTTCTCCTCCCTATCAATCTTCTTGTGTTCTCCCTGTGTAAACTCACTGGTGTGTGGTTTTCCTCCCAGAGGTCATGCCAGTTCAGCTCTACATCCAGTTAACGCTGTCCCCACTTCTCCCTGAAGTTTTTGTCTCTGTGATTGTTTATAGACCCTCAAGGTAACTTTGGCCTGTTTGATTTGAACTGGCTGTAGGTCAGTGCAGAGATGTGTGGATGGGCAATCAATACCCATCACTACTGCTTTTTATGTCTTTATTTTTTCTCTGGGTTGGTATAGAAAATCTGTACCACCTTCAGCTGAAGTCCATTTGAAGTGTGGCTCAGACTTATAGTGCTTCCATGGCAGTGACAGAGCTTATGGACACATCAAAGTCTTGTGAGTTTTAGAAGATTTTAACATCTGGTTTGAATTTGCCAGCTTTCTCTGGAAGTCCAAGTGAATCCCTTTGGAGATTGTTGTGATTTAACCCAGCAAGCAATGAAATGCTACATGGTGTTTTGCTCGCCCACCTCACAGTTGAATGGGGGAGAAAATTGGAAAAAAAGGTAGAACTCGTAGGTTGAGATCAAAGCTATTTACTAAGACAGAAAAGGAGGAGAGAAATAACAAAAATGATAATGACATGTACAAAACAAGTGATGCACAAAGCAATTGCTCACCACCTGCCAACTGATGCCCAGCCAGTCCCCGAGCAGCAGCTGCCCCTGCACTGGTCAACTCTCCTGTTTTATACTTTTTTCACATTATATCATATAGCATTGAGTATTCCTTTGGCCAGTTTAGGTCAGCTGTCCTGGTTCTGTCATCTCCCAGCTCTTTGTGTCCCCCAGCTCTCCTCAGTGGTGAAACAGTATGAGAAGCTGAAAAGCTGAAACATCCTTGATTCTATATAGCGCTGCTCAGGAACAACTATAGCATCAGTGTGTTATCAATATTGTTTTTATTCTAAAGCCAAAACATGGCATCATACCAGCCACAGTCAGCTCTGTCCCAACTGAATCCAGGACAGAGATGACACTCAAATCTGTCTCTAGGGTTAGAGGCTGGTGGCCTCACCTTGTAAGGACAAGGATTGGCACCTGCAAGCGCTGGTTGAAAAGGGCCTCCAGTGTACATCAGGCTCTGCTCCATTTCCAGTTTAGATGAGAAGTTCCTTGCACCATTAACCAGAGAGGCATGCTGAGAGGCACTACATTATCGCTTTCCAAGGCCTTTATAGAATGAGAACATGGGAGCCTCTTTCCTTTTCTACTCCCATAGATAATTTATCAAGAGGTTTAAGTGCAGGCTGAAATTCATAAGAGGGTCTTTCATGCCTGGTCCCTGCGTGCTTACAAGGCATTCCCATATTAATCATTGCTATTGTCTCTCTCCTGACCCTCTCTCTTAGAAAGATTACTTGGCAGCTTTTTATGCTATTTCATCTGTGATCTGACCTTCTGGGAATCCCAAGAGCCACAGCTGTCTCTTGACTCTTGATTCCTCTGGTTTAGGTTGTCCTGGGATACGTGAAGGTTTCATTCCCTAAACCCAAGCTGCCCTGGTGATTGTCCTTTCTTCTGAGAGTGATATGATGAAGGCAAGAATCGTAAGGTAGAATGGAAGAGGTGTCTTTGCTATTAATAACCCTCCTGAATGAGATGGGATGGTAGCATTACAATTTAGGAGCAGAGGATGGTGGTCAGTCACAGCTTACATATGCAGCAAGCATTCCATGTGAAAAGTTTAAGTCAAAATGCTCTTATTAACCCTCTGAAGTAATTTTGTACTTAAAAGTTTTTTGCTTAATTCAGAGAAATGTACAGCAGAGTAGTGTCTCAGTCTGCTCACTCAGATGAGTAAGAACAAGCAAACTCAGAATTTCCCCAGATGTTCCTATGTGATGCAGCTTGGTGCAACTCTCATAATACAGATCCAAATAATTCCTCTGGCTCACAGGAGCAAACATTTCTGCCAAAAGCTGTTGAAGCAAATCAGTGTTCTTTCTCATCAGAAAGTCTCCTTAGAACACACAGATGTCAGCATTTGCCCATAATTACTAGTAGCTTCTTATGGCACCTATCAATGATATAATGTTTTCTGAATGCTTGGCGTCTCATCTGTGTGTGTCCAAAAATCTTAGCTGAATCAAATTCTATTTTAATCCAAATTGATGTCTTTATGAGTACTTTTTTTTTTTTTTCCCCCTTCAGTCTTAAAGAAAAATTTGATTATTTCTAGCTTAAGATCTTAGATGGGGGGAAAAATTTTCTTTAAGATTTTGTAGAGGAAAAGAAGTTCATAATTATTGTGTAAATGACATGCATCTTATAGGAAAACAATATGGGATGAGAGGTAATGGCTTTAAGTTGTGCCGGGGGGGTTCAGGTTGGATGTTATGAAGAACTTCTTCTAAGAAATAGTAGTGATGCATTGGAACAGGCTGCCCAAGGAAGTGGTGCAGTCACTGTCCCTGGAGGTATTCAGGAAAAGCATAAATGCCAGACCTAGTGATGTGGTTTAGTGGGCATGGTGGTGATGGGCTGCAGTTGGACTGTAGATAATCTTAGTGGTCTTTTCAACCATAATCATTCTATGATTCTATCTTAAGCTTAGCTCAGATAGTTTATTACTATTACTGCTTATAACTATGGTTATTTAGAAAACTTGTATAGTAAGACATGAGCGTATGTTTCAGGTTTATGAAGTTTTTAAGGCCGGACTAAATGATCATGGTTTGAATCAAATAGGTGAGTAGACCTTGATCACCAGTCACAGCTGAGATGGTACTAATTCATATGGATATCCATCTTCAGCTCTCAAGCTGTCAATTTAATAACATAAGTAGGAAATTTCCCCAAGAATAAAGAAAGGAAAAGGGGGCTATGTATTCTTTTTTTTTATTATTATTATTTTTTTTAATTTTATTTTTTGGAAGCCTCTTAGTGAAATGAGATAGAAGGGGAGAAATTAAACTTTGATTTCCTGGTCTGAAGCCTTCTCATTATTTTCATAGAAGCTAAATACACCACGTTCAAATATATCTTTCTTTCCTCAATTTTTTAACTAGGAGCCAAAGGTCTTAACAGAAATCAATCGGTGCAATTTATTTTTAACTTCAGCCTGCTTAGTTCTGATTGATTTTTATCTTTGCGATCGATGGTGGAGAGAATGGCTTGACGGGACAATGGAGCACTCTCCAACTTGTAGGGTTGGTCTTTGAGTCTTTTATTGAAGAAATCATTAAAAGCTTATTATGAAACTAATAGGATGAAGATGTTTAAATGATGAACATGATTACACCTGTTTTACTGGTGAATAATGCCTGCCACAGCTGATCTTCTCTTGCCTCTATTTAAAATGCTGGACATTGCTCCAGTGGGGGAAATTAATCCATACAGATGAAAGAAAGTACATGCCAGGTGCTAGTTAAAAGGTCTTCTTTAGGCAAGATAGGCACTAAGGAGTTAGCTACTTTCCTATTCACTGCTGGGTATTTTTCATTCATTTCTCGCACTGTTTCATCTTTGCTGAGCCAAATGTTACTGGGTTTGGAACATGAAGCAAAACATCTGTTGAAAAAATAGATTAGCGTTCTTCTTTCCTTATTTATTTATTTACTTAAATATATTTTCTTTCTATGGCTTTTTGAGCTGTACTTTTTATTACTTTCTACCCTCCTCACATCTTATATGATTTATCAGCAGTGTCTGCAGCTGGAAGTGTAAGGAATTGCCATGGCAGACTCATATGTTTCTTGTGAAATCCCTCAGGAGATTGAATGCATACAATTATTCACCTCTCTTAAGTTGGTTTCTGTGTGGGTAGTGTATGTTTCCAGTTCTAATGTGGCTAATATTTGGTACAACTGTTCATGTTTTCTGAAGGAGTTGTTTTTAAAATTATTCCAGTATTTTCACTTAAGACTGTTTCATTCTGTTGTGTGCCATCACAGTTCTGAGGGGAGAAGAGCATTAATGAATAGGTACAGGGCTGATATAATTAATGCTGCTTTGCCTTAACAAAAATTTGCTGATAAGTCTGACACTCTAATGTGTGGTATGTGTTAAAAGCCTGCTGAACTTTCCAGGCAGCTTGAGTGTGCTTAGTCCACTACATTACTACAGAAGCCTTTCTACAGCATGCAGCTCTATCTCCTCACACTCAGATCATTATATGTTGCCTTGATGACTGCACAAAAGGTATGACACTAACAAAAACCAGGGAGGTTCAGGATAGATTGTACCTACCACAATGTGGCTTATGTATGGCAGTGGGGATGCTCAGCACACAGAAACATCTAGAAGATGATTAATCCTGGCCCTGATGAGTAGTCAAGAAAGAAGAGTGTTACTTGGGGCTCATTCAGGTCTTGATCTCTCTGTAACTCCTGAATCTCTTGTGACTGGCTCTGGCTCTGAAATGAACAAAATTCTTTGCTAAGGAAAAATCTACTTGTCATAACCCTTCCATACTTTAATCCTCAAATTGACCTGGGAGATTTTATGTCTGCAAGAAGAAGAAAGGGTAACTACTGTTAAAACAGTGAGAAGAGATGCCAGGGCACACTGTGGAGGTGGAAAGCACAGATCAAGGCTTCCATTACAGTTTTATACATCATATTTTAATTTCTACCAACTTATTTTATGTTACTGGGAAGGAGAGAGCTCTACAAGCTGAGGTAGCTGCTTCATCAGGAAGTGAGAAGTTTATTGGAAATAACATCCAAAGACATACTGTCAACAAGGAAGCTTAAAATTTGGTTCTGTAATTGTCTGAGTTGCCATTTACTATACTTGATGTGGGAGGTAAATTACAGGAATTACGAATGTCTAAACATGTTTAATGATTGTAGGTTGAGCTGTGCTATTACCAATTCTCTTTTCATATGAACATTATCAACAATGCAAAAAAAAATAAAATAGATGTCCTGTTACAATAACTGTGCAGGGCAAGTGATTATTTTCCTTGTAAACTACCCAAGCATACAAAGTATATAGAAAAGAGCTTTCTGTTGTCTTCTGCTGTGCTGGCTGTACACTGTAAATGTTTCACAACAAGACTGTGCCTCTGACATGTAGTGTGTGCGCGTCTACATCAGTGCACATACATTTATCCTTTCTGTGAGTTCTTTGAGCAGCAGGAAGCAAATGTGATCTTGCTGAGCCCAGGGTCATTTTGGAGATTTAGTCATTCCAAGCTGGTTACAGCAATACTTGTCTTACACTGGAAGTTATGGGTGCCAGCATCAGCAAGCCAGGAAAATAAGAATGAAGCCTGCTGCGCTGCATGCGTTTTCCTGATATCATTTTGGGTGTCTTTATGTTCTTGAACATCCTTGTAACTCATTCCACTTGCCTTCCTAACTCTTCTAAATGATAAATGTGTTTTTTTTTTGTTTTTTGGTGAGGTAAAACCCAAATCTGTGTTTAAAGAAGCCATACCAATGTTACTGGGCATGTATCAGAAACTGTGGAGATGAATGGAATCTGTGTCAGATTTTCTAGTATTCTGGAGCCTTATGAACATACTTCTGTTTTCTTCTGTGTTTAATGTACTGTCTTTTGCTGATTGGGATGGATGATGATCTAGTATTTCAGTACTCTTATGTTTTTTAAAGAGAAACTTCTCATGTTTCTCTTCAGTGCCAACTAATGTGAGACCAGCCTTTCATCTTGTAACAGAACATGAAAGTATTAAAGATCATGAAAGAGGGAAGACGGAAGGAAGAACACAGGTTAGAAAAGATAAATGTGTTTAATGGCAAACATGTTTGTCCAAAGGAATCATTTCCGCTGACCGGAAGCCAATTAAACACATAAAATAGAAATCCAGAAAAACAGATAAACCAGCCAGTCATTAGCAAAGGAGAAGGAAAAACAACAAATCCAGCTAGTTCTGTACTGAGCATGACAGATGAGCTCACAGCAAATAATTGTGTGACATTCAGCAAATGTAAACTATGAGAAGGCATTAAAGGGGATAGCACTACCATAATCTCTGGGATTTACAATGCCTGAGATTTTGCTCAGAGGGAAAGTTCATCAAAATAAATTAAGTTGGTCCTTCCAAAATTCATCCTCTACCACAGTGCTTGCCAAAATTTTATTGAAGGCTTGATCATTTTTTTTGGAACAGTTATAACCCTGGATGTAAATCATGCAAAGATGAAGTTTTGGCTGAGATAATCTTCACGTTACTCCTGCCAATGGAATTTGTGGGCGGCTCAGAAAGATTACAGACCACAAAGATTTTTATTTCTAAACCTTTGTCAAGGTGACATTGTTAGATAGAGTGCTGAAAGAGAATGTATCTAATGTACAGTAAATTTGAATGGTGTTTGAATCCTAAAGTTTCTGCCTTAAAGAGTATCAAAAAGCATACATTTGCAGTAGTATGAAATCTTTTAACTATGTAATGGGTGCGGCAGATTTGGAATAGAACCTGTTTTTGGCACAGAGCTGGAGGAATTTGATCGTCCTTTGATCTTGGATTATGGGCTATTTCCTATGTTAATTAATCACTATAGCATTCTTGTGAAGTATGTAAACATTCTTATCCGTATCTTAAACCAGAACCAATGCCTATGTCACAGTCCATTAGAAGAGGAAGGTATCGAGCACAGAGACCTAGCCAAGTAGTCACTGGACATATTAATTCCAGTCTTAACTCTGTTATTTACACTGAGCCAGCACTGAAATCACGAGTGGTGTAAAATGAGTTAATGTTGCACACTTATCTCAGTTGAGAATGTGGGTCTTCCTCTGCAGGTCAGAAATACTACCAAGAGAGTAGGGGATACTGAAATATTCCCTGTGTTGTTTAGATAGAATTACCTAGAAGTGAGGATACTTTGTGCAGTGTCTTTACAGTTGATAGGGAGATACAATTACTGCAGATACTAATTTTGTTCTTTCAGTTGTATTGACTATGAATCAACAGCATAGTTTTTTCTTTGCTATGCAAACTTGATTTTGATAAGGTAATACTGGATGGGAAAGATATCCTTTCAAAATAATACTACAGCCCTTTCACTATCTTCACACCTGGAGGGCGGAGCCCATAGATGCTGCTGTGCCAGTCCGTAGTGCACTCTACCTGCAGTGAGAGTCAAGTGACTCTTGTTCTCTCTCTCCTCCTGGCTTGTTTTGAGACTATAGGCAAATTACTTTCCATTTTCACTTCTGTCTCACCTTGGCTTTAGCTATATGTTGTCTATAGTTTCAGTTCACTGTGATATGGGCTTTTTTTCCTGGGTTCATATGTGGTATATGGCATAATGGTTGATTTTTATGTTTTATTTTCTGTTTTGGGAGCAATAAATGTAACTATAAGAACATTACAAGTAAGAATGGTAAACAGGCAGAAGAAGAAATCTCTATGTGTGCAGCCTGTCCTATTACTAAGCCTTATTTTCTTTCCAGTTCTTCAAGCTGTTAATAGAAAACCTTATCTTGACTTGATTAGGTACCAAATTTCATGACCAGTGATATAGTGTCCTTCAAATGACAACTTCTCTAGGGAAGAATGCTGCTATCTAGAGATGATATCGTTACCGAGAATATAATTGATGCTATAGAAATATTCCATGAAAGCTCATTCTGAAATATCACTATCAGATAAAAAGGAGTATATCTAGAAAAGAATCTTGGACTTTTGTTAGCTTTACTGGAAACCACAGAAGCCAACAAATGCATATAATAAATGCTTTGTGTTATTGTTCTATCTCAAAAACTGCAAGCTTGCCAGAACAGCAGGATACAGAAAACTCACCAATATAAGCCTGGTTGTAGCAAGATCTGAAATGGTGCCAAAGAACACCCATGACAAGAGTAAAGGATTAGTGACAAATTTGAAATCCCATATATTGCACATTATCAGAGCTAGATTTCATCGATGTATTGATGTATGGCATTTGTATGCAGCATTTACACCTTATCCATTCCATAATACCAGACTTGGACATCTATCAGTTTCCCTCACATTCTCATTTAGGGATGATATGATTTCAGAGAAGCTAGCTTTACAGGGACAGAGAGCATCTAAGTGCTTAGCTTTTTATGAGAACACTCTGCATTTACTGTTTGTATTAAATAATGCTTGTGTGCAGTTCTCATGTTAGTCACTGCAAATGATTGTTGGAAGACAATTGGAGGGACTTTAAATTACTTGGCCAAGGTTGCTGAGTTGGAACCATGTGATGAAAACCAGGTCATTTTCTTTCTTCCATGCAAGACCTTAAACTTCACAATTTCCACTTTTTCTGTGAGATACCTAATATTAAAGTTATGCTGGAATTGAAGCATAAGAGATAAGCTGTGCCATTGTACTTTCCATTTTAAGTAATAATTGTCCAACCATCACAAGTATGGGATTTCTTTGATGGAGTTATACAGAGGCTTTCAGGGACATCTGTGCAGGTCATAGAAAAGATATCTGAAAAAAATAGTTGTTAAACCCTCTTAGAGGTGTCAGCATAAGGTGTCTCACAAGGGCCATCACTCACTTTCTTTGATCTTTCCACAGGTGACAGCTGGTGGAAGAGCAAATTACTATGTGTCATACAGACGGGAGCCTTTTGCACGGATTAAATTGCCCAAATACTCTCTTCCTAAGGTGAGTGCACCATTTATGAACACAAACAAATAATACCTTTAGTAGCATAGCCTGCCCAGTGCTGAAGCATCTCAGCGGAGTTCTTCTCTGGGGAACTACATTTGTTGTGCTTCCTGAATGATCTTTCTTAAATATGAAGTTGGGATCTTTATCTGCCTTTGATCTGTGAGTATTTCAGAAAAAACGGATTCCTTTTTCCACTGTAAAGAGCAAAGTACCTCGGAAAATAGACAGGCTGAACCAACTCCTTCTGGACAGATCTGCTATGAACTGTTTTCCCCAGTCTTGTCTTACTTTCTACTAAAGATTTCTCTGGTAAGCCTTTCCATAGCACTGGGTGTACTGGAAATTGCTTAGGTTGCCGAGTACTACTGCAGTCTCCATAATGCGTTCCATAGAGTACAAGACACAGCAGATCCACTGTCCACATCCCATGGTTGGAAATTGTCAATAAATCATGGAAAAAAAATTGACTGCCTTAAAAGTTGTGTTTTAGTGATACTTTGGATGCATAAAGATGCTGTATGATGTTGCTTATGAGATGACTCAGATGGCCGTGCCTAAGATGAGCAGTTACTGGCAAAACTGGGAAGGAGGGAAGCTAGTATTTCTCATACAACTGTGCTGGCTTTCCTCACTTAGGGTTTAGCTATCTACCAGATGGAATGTGTCAAACCTGAGCGAGAATACATCCCTGAAATGATACTCAAATTCCCTAGTGCAATCTTTGCTAAGGACTGTGCAGAATGGAAGGGAACAACCTTAACGCTGCCTGGACTGATACAAGTTTCTAGGTAACTCAGACCATTCCTGCTCTTTGTAACTACGGAATGGTTACTGAGACTACTGTTGTATAGGACTGATACTGCAGTAATGACCTTCCCCTTTATTCTGTGAGTGAAAATTTTTGTGTGGCAACTCTGTGATTGTTGCACAGAGTTGAATGGTGCTATGGATATTGCCAATAATGTATCTACAGTCTTGTAGCTTGTAGCTGTGAACTTTTACTGGCTGTAAGAAATTTGTACATTGAACTCCTAGTACTGTACCTTGACTTCTTTACATTTGGATTGATGATAGTTCACAGTGTGT
Source organism: Perdix hodgsoniae (assembly GCA_035772895.1). Classification (NCBI taxonomy): domain Eukaryota; kingdom Metazoa; phylum Chordata; class Aves; order Galliformes; family Phasianidae; genus Perdix; species Perdix hodgsoniae. Next base: position 1,558,702 of record JAPSGF010000013.1, read on the forward strand.
TGACACTTGTATTACACAAATATAGTTTATTTTCTTTGTCCTCCTCTGCTATTGTCAAATGTCTGACCAGTTTTGGAAACACGGCTGCCTTTGTCATGAGAAAAGTGGTATTTATGCTTTCAACTTACTGGTTATTGAAAGCTGACCATTAATAAAAAGACAAGTGAATGGAGAGAATGAGTGCCCTGTGACTGTCCTGACTGATACTGTCATAGGTTGCTGGCCTGCTGTGAAATGGGTTTTTTGGTGGCCTTGGTTTATAACAGATGGATAGTAAAAAAATATGTATTGTTTTTGTTATTTAAAAATCAAAACTGTTTTTAAGCAAGATTTCATGGCAAAGTCATTTAGCCATGTAAAGGAAGTTGTTTATGTTTCCCTTAGTCATCAGAAAACTTTTGCTGTACTGTAAAAACTCTCCTATTAGTTGTACATTAGTGAGTTCTGCCTGAGATGTGCATTTGTGAGGCTGGTAATGGGGTAATGCAGTATTTCCACTGCAACTGATCAAAACAGATTGAAGTCACTGAGAGATTTGCTTTATTTTCATGCTGCTAGACTAGATTGCATATGTGTTTAGTCTGCAGGGAATTAGAACTGTTGTGCAAGATCCAAACATTAATCAGGGTTCCTTGGCATCCTGGGAAAATTTTGAATTTATAGATAAGTAAAGTCCCACATAGCTGTTGTGCATCTGATTCTAGTGGATCCAGTGTTAATTCATTCAGCAAGGATGGCAGGGTTCAAGTGTTTCAGTTCTTATCACTACACTGAAAATCATTTCCCGGTTGTGAACTTGCTTTAAGGAAATCCTGAGGAAATGCACTGTCAAATCTTTGATATGAAAGCTAAATGGAGAAAGCTTCCCGTGGAGCACTTGAACAGACTGCCCAGAGAGGTGATGGATGTCCTGTCCCTGGAGACATCCAAGGTCAGGCTGGATGGGGCTCTGAGCACTTGATCAGTCTGTAGGTATCCCTGTTCATTGCAGGGGAATTGGACCAGATGGCCTTTAATGATTCCTTTCAGCTTAAGCAATTCTATGATTCTAAAATGTTGTTGGACCAAGTCCTGATCACTGGAAGGAATCCAGCAAAGGTTGGTGGGTGGTCTGGTGGTTTGGTAGTCACTACTGGACAAACATTCCATAGAAAATTATATTATTAAAAATCACTACCAACACTATCTTAAACTCCTTATGCCTCAACTTCGAGAATATGTAAACTAACTTTGTTGTTGTTATTGTTTTTTTTTAAACCAATTCTTTACCTGTTGGAAACAAAATCTGTTAGGTAAGCACGTGGATGAAAATTGTCTGTTTTTTAGCTACAGTGAATCTACTGACTATGGGAGAACTCCTGGCACCAACACTGTGAATCTTCCATGAATGATAAAATTCACTTTCAAATTTATAAATAAAAAATGAAGCTAGATGAAATTCCTTGAAGCTACCAAAAATGAACAAAGCAAAAACCCTTTGCCCACCTGGTGGTCATTAAAAAAAAAAAAATGCAGAAAAGTCACAATGGTGATAATTTATTGGCTTCCTCTAACAGAAAATTGTTTAACATACCTATAATTCACACTCCATCTCCATTCTTCCATAAGTCATGGTAATTATTACATGTCCCAAAGGGCAAAGAAATATAGAGGTCCTAGTAATAGGTCTTTTTTCTTCTTTGAACAGGACATGCATATTATAAGCACAGCTGAGAATCAGGTATTTGCAGCTGTTCAAGAGTGGAACCAGAATGATACATACAACCTGTATGTTTCGGACACCCGAGGGGTTTACTTCACTCTGGCCTTGGAAAATGTGAAAAGCAGTAGAGGACTGGAGGGGAATGTCATGATTGACCTTTATGAGGTATGTAGTAAAGGTCATCCTACAAGAACTACAACTGTTCAGGCAAGTGTAAATCACTTACCATCCTTCCAAGATCTTCATTTGTTTTGGAATCAGCCCAGAGGCACTTACTGAATTTGATGCTAAGCTTACTCATGTGGGGATAGATGCAGAGTGTTCTGCTATGCAGATGATAATTGTTGTGTTGTTTTTTTTTGTGTTTTTATTTTATTTTATTTTATTTTATTGTGAATGTCTAGTTATGCTATGTAACATTTCCAAAAGGGAAGACTGTTGTCCCTTTCATTCTAATCTAGATGTCTAGAGGTCTAGAAATACAGGTATTCTCCTTGGATTGCTAGAGACATCTGGTCACAGGCAGGAAATATAAATTCCACCTTTTAAGCACTGATCAGATTGTGAATTGTAAACAAAAGCTTATAGGTGTTATTTGTTTAGTGATAACAAATAACATTTACCCTTAGTGATTTTCTGTTCTCATTCTCTTGCTAGGCCTTTCAGCTGTGGCCAGGAATAGTCCATTCAAAGTAGTTGCTCCAGTTACTGGTTTAGTCAAAGCATCCTGGCTTTGGTGGATTGATCTTACTGGCTGAAAGATCTTTTGTTTCAGAGCTTATTGCTCTGCCAGCAAGAAACAGCAATATTAACTCACTGGTAATAATAATAGTGGTTGCAGAGTAACTTGAGAAAGTTTTACTATAACACTTAAGAAATGTGTTTCCAGTGTCGCATATAAATCTGGATTATACAGAAATTTATTTCAGCCAGAATAATGCCAGTTAAACAACGTCATGAATTTGTTTATAGAAATCCAATTGGTTTAAGGCAGTGAGGAAAAACTCTCAAGTAACGCATGGATCATTACAAAAGACAGGCTTTATATTTTATTCTTGCTTACTTAAATATATTTTCCTGCCTTTGAAAAAAGATGTACTTCTATATTGTGATGAGCCAGCTGAAGTAAACATGCATTATCTCCTATGTCTGGGCAAAGTCAGTACTCTCTACTTGTGTACCAGTTTTTATTGATAAATGCCAATGGAGATTTTCATTGAGTCTTTCCAAGGGTAGTGTCACTCAAGGGCCTTTAGAACTGGAAGGATTTGCATCCTGGCTCTTGCCAGGAAGTTCCAGATTTGCAGCAAGATCCTCCTTCCTGTCTCATTTTCAGGGCTGTGCAATAGAGACCAAACAACATGAAATCTGCTTAGGAACATTTTGGCAGGGCTGCTTTTTGTTGGAATTGGTTCTGCTGACAAAAATCAAAACATTTGGAACAACTGGGTTGATTTTGACATTATTTGGGAATGGAGGAACATCAAGTTTGCAAAACATCAGTGTTTAGATATATTCAGGTTTTTCTGAATTCTGAAGAAAGAAAAAACGAAAAAGAAAAAAAAAAGAAAAAGCCTGAAACAAACAGATCTCATCTGCTTCTGGTGTGACCTGCTGCCTTCCGTGTTACGGAAATCTGATGAGAGAGTGAACTGGACCACATCTCCAGGATTACAGACCTAATGTGAGAGGTGGTTAATGCTGTCCGTTCAAGCCCATCACTTACCTGTCTGCAGCCATTTAGGGAAGTCTGTAAGTGGACTGTTTGATAGGGATTTGGTCTATGAGAACACTTGTTTTTTTCTTAAAAGAGAGAGGAATGGCACAAGGCCCTTTCAGCTGTATAGGAAGCATCAAGATGTACTTGTAATGTCATTCACAATCTTCTAAGGCTGGACTGAGATAGCTTTATTGCTTTTGCAGAGAGTTTTTGCTGCTGAGAGTGCTCAGATGGGCCTTTCCATTGGCCTGTTCTTCCGATGTATTTTTTTCATCTCTCTCCGTTTTTCCTAGGTAGCAGGGATCAAAGGCATATTCCTGGCTAATAAAAAGATAGATGACCAAGTCAAGACATTCATTACCTACAACAAGGGCAGAGACTGGCGTTTGCTGAAGGCACCAGACACCAATCTGAGAGGCGATCCTGTAGTTTGCCAGCTGGTGAGTGGCAGACCTTTTCAAAGGTCTCAAAAAGCTGTCTCCTTTTGAGGCTTTTACATAAGTCACTGGGTTAAAAAAGCTTCAAATGAAACTGGGTAGGAGGGATTCTCTCCTGTCAGAGAACTGCAGAGTTAGGTGCTCTGCAGTGGGGCACAGCTTACACATGAGAACTTTAGGTTGGATTCGCAACATAGTTCAACATCATTCAGTGAACAATTACAATAACAGTTACTGTAAACTGTACACCCTGCATTTCAAAGGAGTGGTGTTTTACTGGTGTCTTCCTCTGTGTCTTACTGGTAACTTTTCCTCCTGATTTGCTAAGTGTTAAGAGAGTTCCCTTAAGTATGTTGCCCTTAAATTCTGTGAAGTTATACAAATAGAAAATTTTCACCATCTTGCTTCATTTTTTTTAATGAAACTTAAATTAGAATATAAAAGTTTTTAGTAGAAAGTGCTCTAGATCAGATTGATGGTAAAAGCAAATGCGGGTATGCTCATTTCTTCTTCATGTTCTCAGCTACTTCTATGGCGCTTATTCAAAAAATGAACATATACGTGAAACAGCGCTAAGAGTAGAGGGGTCATTTTCAGGAGGGCTGGAGCATCTGTCTTCAGTCAACAAGGGTTCCTCCTTTATTTGACTTGCTGAATGTTGAAACTTGCATCTTTTGTTTGTTTTCTGTCAACAGCCCTTTTGCTCATTGCACTTGCATCTGCAACTCTCAGAGAATCCATATACTTCAGGAAGCATTTCCAGTAAGGAAACAGCCCCTGGGCTGATGGTGGCAGCAGGTAAGAACTTACGTGCTTCTCATTGCTCACCCATGTTTTCTTCGGAGTCTGAGTGTGTTTTGAGAGTTTTGGTGTTGATGTAAAAGTTTTTAGCTCTGTTTCAGGTAGTGCTAAGCTAGTTCAAATTAACTCCTACCTGTTGTGGACTAGGAGAGAACTTCAACAGATGTAATGACTGGCAAGTACTTGTTGCTGGGCAATAACCCATGTGCAGATCTAAGCCCAAATCAGTGTGGGATCATTACCAACTGTCATTAACTCCTCTTGCTTGACAACTTACAATCACTGTTGTAGGTATAACCCATTTACTGAAGTTAACTATGAATGAGAATAGGGTGAAGTTAAATATGAACGAGAACTGAGGGCTGTGGTCCACAGGCAGTATCAACAAGTTCCACCTATTGAGTAACAAGCACAGAGCCGTCTTCAAAGCCTGTTGGGTGAAGCCTGGACTTCATGAATGCCTGTCTTGTGTGTGGCACCTACTTTCTATGTGGTGTTGCTCCAAGATTGGCAGCATTTCATCAGGACTTTATGGGTCATTGTTGCCGTGCATCATTCTGCAAAATGGTGCTTTAGCAGGTTTCAATGTTTTAATGACAATCTGCTAAATACTTGCACAGTAATAATGGCTAACTCACTGTAATTAATCTGACAACCATCATGGGTGCTTTTGTCCTCTATTGCCTACTTACAATGTGCAGCCTAATCAGGATAGATCAAGATCTCAACCATGCTCAGAGATCCCACAGCTCGGTGGAAGCTGCTAGGGTAACAAAGTGCTCGCTAAATGGCTGTTGCTATTGAAAACTGGCTTCTGAAGCAAGTAGGCTGTCCTGCCTTTTCTCAGGGATGTTCCTATGTAAATTCAAATATATTTAAGTAACTTAACTGTTCTTTCCAAGGCTCATTTTAACTTGATCTCTTTATCACTGTATCTCCTTTATTCAGCTCATTAGTGGCTTGCAATTCTGTCACTTTAGCATATTGCCTGTATGAATTTATGTTGTTTCTTACAGCCATTTCCCTTTGCCTGTTCTTCTGTACTTCCATGTGTCTGCTGGACTAAGCCAGAACCTCGAAGACAGGTTCCCTTCATGGCATTTAGAGCTCCACAAGGGAAATACTGTGTGATTTCCAGTTCACTGATCCAGGCTAAACAGGGCGAGATAATTTGGTTTAAACCTCCAGATCTTCTTATGCTTAGCCAAGTGGAGTCATCACTCCTGGCAGGCCACACTTGCTAGATGGATGTGTAGGAGCAAGCTTACTCAGGATGCTGTGATTATAGACTTATTTTTCTTTAGCCTTTTAGGAAGCAAATAGAGGAAGTTGGACAGTTTGATTCTAGGCATTGATCAACATTGTTAGTAAATGTGGTTCTTTTCAAGCTGGTAGTAGATGGGATGAATGCTTTCCCAGTCTAACAATTAACCTTTAAGAGGCAGAATATAATTTCTGCCTTATTGTTTTGTACAATAAGGAACTTTAACCTGTTGGGAATATACACATCTGTTTCCACAAACTAGTTTCCCAGTAACAGGAGTGTATCAACATGTTAGCAAATATGTTCGAGAATAAGCATTGCTCAAACTCTCTGTTAAGCAATGTCTTACTATATGATTTACAGGAGTACATTTCCAGCAATGACTGAAAACTCTTACTGAGTTTAGATTATTGCAGAAGGAAGACATGTTTTAATATCTAATTCTACAGCTGCCAAATCCCCTTCACTTGTCTGGGAATTAGTTATGTTTTGTAAGGTCTGAATCCTTATAACTGAATGAAACTAGATGGAAAGAATGAAGAAAACTATGGAAAAGCTTTACACAGAAAAAGAGAGGGAGAAGTGGCATCAACAGACCCTCACCATGTTACTCTTTTCCTGCCACAATTTGGAAATCCCTGTTTGGAATGTTCATCTTCCAGTTTTGCTATTTAAAAGATCACTGTACAATGTTTTCACTTCTGTATTTAAGCTGGCAGATAATTATTGATGACTTCCACTCATGATAACACACTGGGCTAAAGAGACATTGGAACTACTGTAGATTTGTTCTTGTGAACCTGGATGTCCCTAAAGACTGACCTTTCATATGATTTATCATGGTAGAGTTTTCTTATACCTTCATATACAATAGTTTGTCATTTTTGCTGATGTCAGGAAGGAAGATTAGGTAGATGGGCAAAATATCGTTTTCTATATTGTGAGCACTAATAGAAAAGTCATTCTTGAATTACCCTTCCTCCCAGAGCTAGAAGTTTCATTTTTGGAAATACTGTTGTCACAACAATAGAGCTAGCTGGATTCCATGATGCTGTTGGGAATGTGTCAACCCACAGCTGGGTTTTAATTTCTCATTTTCCAGCATTAAATGTCAGAAATTCAATTAACATTTTCATTAGGGTGTTTTTATTATGCTCTTGTTGATGCTACAGATGTGATGCTGCAGTGCTATCCCTCCCTTTGCTATTTTTGAAGAAAAAATATTAGGTTTTCCTTCTTTTCCTTGAAATCACAATTGTTTTAAAACCAGTCTTTCATGGAAGGTATACGAGTGGCTCAGTGTTTGAAAGAATTATGGATTTGACCACAGTGTGATGGCTGTTGGCCATTATGTCTGGGAGACTTTCTGGTAGAGTATGTCAGTGGTACCTCTGCCTGCTTCCTGTGGGACAGATTTTCATATAATCAGAATCCCACCTAGCACTGATGGAAGATGTTGACAGGCTATCAGGAAAAGCAGAGTGACTGTGGTAGCTTTTCTGTTAACCACTGTCTGCTTTGGGAAGCAGGGAGGTCTAAGTGAACTTAGAATGGGCCTAAATTCATTATCTGGTGAACTCTAGTGCCTGCAGACATTTTAATTCTGGAAACAGAACCAAGAGGCTGACTTCAGGGTAACGTGGGGATAAGAGAATGAGATTTCTTCAGACCATTTGCAAGTTTTCCAGCTATCACTTGTCGTACTTACCACATCACTTGTGGAACTTTCAGAGGATGCTCAAAATTCTAGAGGGCTGAGGATTTAGTACAAGTCATTATGTACTCTGCATTAAGATCACTGTGAGAGATGGGGTTCTGTCTGCCTCTCAGATGAAGTACCTTTGAAAGAATCTGTTTCAAGCTCTGAGGTGGCATCTCCAAATGATGTTTTGCAGAGCTGTCTGTATAAATGGTTTAGGCTGATGTTTGAACTTTCCATTGCTTTGATATGTGGCATATCCATTCCCTAACCCCTGGTGAAGGCTGAGTATTTCACTCTATAAAATTGTGTCTGCAGAATGCACCATCATAATGGAAATTACAAGACTAAAATTAAGAACCCTACAATTTGTTAGGTCAGTGAGAATGATCAGCATTCTCATAGCATGGTGCTTGGGCTGGTCTCTACCTCTGCTAATTTATTTTTTTTTTTACCCAGCTTAGTTTCCTGCACTGCTTCTGTCCCTGGCTGAGTTTTAGACCTAAACAATCAAGATTTCCTTTAAAGAGAACTGACATTTCATTATATCCCAGTCCTCATTAATCGCAAGCCATCAGTAGACCCAGGAAGAAGCTTTGTTTGTTTAACTGCAGATTCTGAGATTCATTAAGTTTTTAAGCATTTTAACAGAATCTCAAATGGGCTTCCAAGGCCTGTAATCATGAACTTCAGTGGGGGGCTAATTTTCACTTTTAAACTCAGTTGTGTAAGTAACTTGACTTTGGATGCTGTCCTTTACACAAGAAGGGGAGAGAGACAGACATTACATTACGCATGATGAAGACTGGTGGATTACAGAGATCCAACTTGCTAGCCAGAGAACAGAGATTAAAAGTCCAGAGAAAAATGTGTATGCAGTGGAATATCTAGTGGCCAGGGTCTTTAGCCACTAATCGACTGCTACTCTGATTTATGTGCACCTAATGGGTGTGTGATTTCATATGCAGTTTTGTGTTCATCCACATAAGAATTTCTGACACTCGTCTGTTTTGCAGGCAATATTGGCTCTGAGCTTTCCTACACTGATGTTGGCATGTTCATCTCTTCTGATGGTGGGAATTCCTGGAGGCAGGTATGATCTGCAGAGAGAGGGAAAGAATAGAGCCTTTTGCTATTCTTAGTCTTCCTTTTCTGGTGGAGCAGAACACTCATGCAATATTTGCTTTGTTTGCAGATCTTTGAGGAGGAGTATAACGTGTGGTTTCTGGACTGGGGAGGGGCACTTGTGGCTCTGAAACACACATCAATGCCCATCCGACACTTGTGGTAAGGAAACTTGTTACTTTGACAAGTTTTCCCAATGGGTGTGAGACAGTGGTGCTATTATTTCTTGGTCAATGTCTTCCGCCTAAAAAATGAGAAAATTAGATTATTCTCATAAATGTTTTAATGTTTCTTTGTTTTTATTGATTAATACTATGATTATTAAGCTCTGTATAAATATAATGGCTATGTACATAATTACATATATGAATTACTCTTAGCACTAAAACATTCTACAATGCTTCAGGTGGGGCTTATTTATGCTAATGGATACATATGTAATAAGAAGCCAGGCTTTGTTCTCCAAATATTTCAGAGGATATCTCCATGACTATCTCCTGTTTGCAAAAGTTCCAAATTAAGGATGGTGAAGATATGTTGATGAACATTAGTGATTACTAAAGGATTTCACATTTGTTTTATCATAAGCAAACTTGTAGCAGTCATAATGTATGAATAACGATTCTGAGTCAGGACCACTAAGCTAGTCAGTCTAGGCCACCATCCCGTTGCCAACAGCCTCCATAACTGGGACATACACAGGAGAATAGTAACAGGGTAGACCTCTAATGATGCTCTCAGCAGACTAAAGCTATTTCCTGCTCAGGATCTTTCTGTCTGTGGTTAGTGTGTGGTTTTGTGTGACTAGAAATATTTGCCTGTGCTAGGTAATTTGGTAATCATGGCCATACTTGAAGTTCCTTCAGGAAAGAGGACATCAAGAAGACCATGTCCAAGCCTTTAAACCAAGTCAAGTAGAAGCCAGGGCAGGAGAGTTATGTATTAGCCTAGGGTAGGAGTCACCAGCAGTAGGTATATCAGGCTGTGGCAAGTTGAGCTCTGGAAGACTGAAAGGTGAGCCACTCTTTGAAAGAGTTCTGAGGCATGTATTAACCATTTATAGCTAAATTCTTCAACCAAGATGTAACTGTTTTAATTGTCTTTCCTTGTGGAGGTTCTTTGGATCTAACAACTGCACTATGTGTGCAAGCATGTACTTAGATTTCAGGAAAGATTTTGGTTACAGGTGAACTTTGCGTAGGAGCTGAGAACCCTTCACCTTTGTCTGCCTTGGAAAGTTTCCTTTCAGATTTCTTCCTCTTTACCTAAACTCGTGAAATGCTGCTTGCAGTATATTTGCTTTATATTGCCTCAGTAGGCACCCATTTTATGAACAGGAGTTTGCTTTATATTGCCTCAATAGGCACCCATTTTAAGAACAGGAGCAGAATAAATTAAAGGGTATATGTATATCTATTAGTTCTCAGACTGAGACATTGTACAATAAGTTTCATCCTACAGAAAAGAGGTGCAGATAATTGAAAAGCTGAGAGAACTTTAGCTAACCTAATGAAGTGTGCTGTTTCCCAGAAATTGAAATGCTATTTAGATAGATAAGCATGCAGGCAGAACAGCATACAAATGCACAGGTGTACAGGAAGATACATATATTTAAATAAATAGATTTGGGACAGATAAGCTTTTTGTATGCTGCTGTTCTTCCAGCTTTCTGTCTTTGGTGTATAGTCAGCTTCCCTTTCTGGCAGATGTGCATCATGAATCGGGTGAAGGTTTTACTAAGTGCTGCTAGAGGCAGTCATTTAGGGAATGGTGACTGCACTTGGCTTTCTACATTATTTAGCTCAGGTTAGTGTAATCTGTTGTTTGCACTGGCCTCCCAGTCCTTAGATGGTATCTCTGTGTCCCTGATGCTGCTTACTTGGAGTGAGTAGGGCTTAGTTTCCAGTAGGACCCTCTCATGCAAATCCACCTACTGAGGTACATGCACCCCTAAACTTTCTTTGCCTGGAAAATAAGGCAAAATTATCTTTTATACTCACTTTAAAATGGGAAGGGTTTCCTGCTGCTTGGAGAAGATGTTTAGGCCATGATTGTCTCCTGGTAATGTCCTTTTAAGGTAATCCATCAGTTTTGACAGCTCAGGTACTTTTGAAAATTACAGAGAACTCTTAAATGACTCTGTTGGGAGAGATCAAATAATTTCAGAGCCAATAAACCTCTGTGTTTCTCTCTGTGTTTATTCTCCCTTTACCAGTAGAACTTGGGGATAAAATTCTGTGCAGATATTTGCAGAAACAATTGTATGAAGCCTTGGGTAGAGGGAAACCTCACAGATCTCATAGCTGTTGTTGGATGGCAGTTCTAGAAGCTGGATGCTGAATGCCAGGCTAACAGTCAGATACAATGGGCAGTATGCATACCTTCCTCCGACTGCTTTCAGCACTCTCTGGAACAGGGCAACATGAAGGCTGGCAGCTCCCCTAAGGCCAGGAAGACAGGAGCAAAGGGGATAATGGGCAGGACCTTTGAACTGGGACCTGTCCCCACGAATTTGCCCTGCATACTGGGCACCTTTCTTGGAATAGGGGTAATTATGAGTAGGGATAGAGAGATTGTAGCTAATGCCATTGCTACACACATCGGCTGAAAAATCCTATGGTATTGACAACAATTTTCATGCATTCAGACAAGGACTGCTTATGCACTGAGCCCTTCCCCATGCCAGGTGCTCTTGTAGATCCAGAAACAGGACTCGACAATGCCCCTTTATCCTGTGAGGTCTGATGTACAGCTGGACCAAGAATATCCACACTGTTATTGCTAGTGTTTATAAGTTTTTGTTCATTCAAAATACACCAAGAATGTGAATTAGGTGGCTAGGAGATTGGTGCCTGTCTATAAATCTAGCTGCTGGGTCTTGCAGACCCCAGCCAGCATTCACTTGCCATGGTTGCTCTAAAATAAGTCTTTACATGTATAAATTTTGTCTGCTTCTATCCCAGGGTGAGTTTTGATGAGGGAAGATCCTGGAGTAAATACAGTTTCACATCAACACCTCTTTTTGTGGATGGATCCCTTGTAGATCCTGGCATAGAGACTCAGATAATGACGTAAGTATAGCAGCTCTTAACTTTCTTAAAATGTGGTGTAAGGAGTGCATGGTGAGCCTCTCTGCTGTGCAGTGTAGCATTGTGTAGCTGCGCATGTAGTATTGCGTGAATGCATAGTACTGATTTGTGTATTATTTTGATGACCGCAGACTTGAGTGCAGTGTCCATGTGTCTCACGTGGCAAACATGATGCATTGAAACTACTCCCAGTAGGAACAGAGATGTAGGACAAAGAGAGGTGGTCCCTGATCCCAGGCTGTGACTTGTGAGTTCTGATGGGACAGGAGGAAAATCTACTTCTTGTTAGGATGGCATAGTGATGGTCAGGTTGCTGAGAATTTGTGTTATCAACTCTGGATGTTTTCAAGCCTTGACTTACATGAAGTTGCATCTGCCCTGATATGTAGATAGTGACAGTCTTGGAATATGGAGTTGCACTCCTTACATCCAGTGATCCCTTCTTGCAGAGACTGCTTTGACGCTATTCCTTAGATCTGATGGCCCAGGGACTGTAATGCTCTTCAGAAGCCAGTGATGTAGATGCTTGTACCTAACGTCAGTTCTATGCTTACTCCAGATGTGCTGTTTCACTCTTGTTTGAGTTTGCTGCTGGATATGAATATTCCTTAGCTTTGTTGCTTACTATCTGTATTGTGGGTTTTACATCTGATTTTAGCTCAAGATAAAGGCTTTCTCAGTGTGCAGATGCAAAGCTGAACTCGGAATAACCTTTCTGAATGAAGATATAATATCCTATGATCTACCTATGCTTTGGGAAGAGGAGCCTGGGCGGGTACTGAAGGTGCTTGGACTTTCCTCCTCCCAACAGTGCTGTAGCACTAGATAAGGGTAAAGAGATCCTGGCCCCAAGAGCAGGCGAGATTCTCAATTTAACAGTGGAGGGAGAGGGGAAACTTTTAAAGTTCAAAGGCACTTTGAGTCAAAGAGTCATCTGACTTCTCCTGAAAAGCTGATTAGAACACTCTGCTCTGGATTTCCTAACAAAGCAAGGACCAGATGCGCTGCCTTTCGTACAGAGTTGTCGTCTTTACCTGTGTTTTATCTGGACTGAATGGAATAGATTTCTAAAAAGGATCAGAATGCAACTGGCTAGGAGGCTATATTTAGACCGAGGCATACTTGCAAAGTATATCTGCTGTGTCATGAGGAAGTGCCCTTGGTTAATCACATCAGACATTGTTGCATGTCTGGTATTGTGTCATTCCTGACCCAATTCAGTTATGGGAAATGTAGGATAAATTTCACCTTTTGTTTATTCTGCTTTCTGCACCTTACACTGCAAAGTGATTTTCTATAGTTGCCATAGGAAAGAGAAGCAGACCTGATATGTTTTCTTCTAGGCTTCAGTCCATCTGCTTACTTAGCGAGGCAGGAAAACGTAGGTGGATCTCATTGCTGTTGTCACAGGTAGTGACAGACTGAGAGTAGACTTCTGTGTATGCTTGTCAGCAGTTTCTTAAGAAAGCTTGGTTAAGATAACAGTTGTCTTGGGCGTTTCTGATAGTGAACTGAATTTGTTCCAACTGGGTTGCATGATTTGTGTTGGTATGCATTTCAAAAAATTGATGTATACCAGCCTTACAAGAACAGAAGTGACTGTGAACGGTTTAACGGTTTATTTACATGGAATCTAGGAGGCTCACCTTAGCTGAAGGTGACTGGGGGAAACATAGCAAAAGGTCATTTGAGCTGACTTTTTTTAGCTATCTATGCCAAGACAAGTGACATGTCATGGTGCTGTATTTCTGGATAGCTAGAGGATTGGAAAGTTGTAGCTAACTCTAGGTCATCTTTCTCTTCTGTTCTGAACTGTTCTAGGGAAGCTGGGGTAAATAATTATGGTTAAAATTTGTGCCCATAAAGCATAGCAGTGGCACTCTTAAGGGACTTGGAGTTTGTTTTCCAAACAGTGCTGGGGCAGCACAATGCAGCCTTCATGCTTCTGTTGCTGACAGTTATTGAGATTATTACTGGGGTAAAGGTTGTATCATGTTTGGTAGGAATGCTAGTTCTTATCTTTCCTCCAAAACCATGCCTTGGCTTCAAATTTTTCTTCACTGAATAGGAGAACCTGTTTGTATAGAAGACTATATATCTCTACATCTGCTGCTTCACAGTCGGAAATATTGCCAAGAACAAAACACAACAGCATATCATATACCTGTAAACCTTTTCACAAGACTGCTATGAAGCATCTTATTGGGAATATGCATGCCAATCCCTGACTAAAGATTAGAGCCTGCATTCTGTTCAGTCCACATTTTTCTCCAAATGCAGCAATAATGTTCAGCCTTCTGTGCTGGCTAATGTGACAGTTTTCCATGGCATTTTTCATGCACTGCAGGATGAGTGTCACTTTCCAACTGTGCATGCAGCCAGGTCTGAGCTCAAATAAATCTGCACATCAGCAACTTCATTGAAATCAATGGAGATAATCAGTTTCAACTAGCTATAGATTTAGCCCATTTACTTTATAAATCAATGTGGCTCTATTTTGAAGTGGAAGATGCATTTTATATCTAAGGCTATTGTTTTTTGTATCTTCATAGTCTTCTGATGGCGAATGTAGATTATGTGTTATCTTGCTAAATACTGCATTGGCTTCTGACTTCTGAGATCTTTGCTGTCATTTTATTATTATGATTGGTCATCATTAAAAACTTTAAAAGTTATTCTTAGGTATCCGTGAAAGTCATAAAAAGTAATTTCCTATTAAAATTGCCTCAAATATTTAAAATAATTCTGGTCCACAGCGTTAAATGAACTCACTTAGAAAACAGTCCGTCTTTAAAGCTTATCTGAAAATCACTCCTATTCCAATCGCCTAAGTATTTATCACAGTGAGTATTTCAGTTAACAAATATGTAAGGATAGTGTAGAATCAAACTGAGTTTGTAGAAGCTTTGACTAAGAAGAAATCGATGCTTATCTATTGCTACTGGCCATCCTCTAAGTCAGAATGCACTATGCAACCCTTTGTATTTGAAGATACATGGAATTTGCATTTGCAGGTAGAGATCAGAGTGATTTCAAGAAACTGATGGTGCAGCACAATGGTTTGTAATCAATGTCCTCTAATCAAGGACTGGATCATTGTGAACTCTTAAAGTAGAAGCAGAGTGGATGTATAAGTGACAACCGAAGTCATATTAGAGTATTGCCAAACTGAATACTTGGCTTTTAAGGATTTGTCTCTCATCCTGGAACATGTGAGATATTCAATTTACAAGTCTTGGATGATTCCTGTGAATGAAAATTTCTGCCGTTTATTTGCATCAAAGTGGTTTACATTCAACTACTACTGAAAAGAAAATAATGCTGTGAAGGATGTGTACTAAATAATAGCCCAAACTATTATTATAACCTGTCCTATGAGGACAGACAGAGAGTTGAGCTGTTCAGACTGGAGAAGAGAAGGCTCTGGGGAGACCTGATAGCAGCCTTTCAGTGTCTAAAGGGGGGCTCTAAGAATGAAGGAGACAGACTCCTTAGCAGGTGATCTCTGGTGATAGGACAAAGGAAAATGGTTTCAAAATAAAGAGGGAGATTTTGACTGAGTACAGTTTTTACAATAAGAACTGTGAGGCACTGGCATAGGTTGCCTGGAGACAGGGGCAGGTGTCCCATCTCTGGAGACACCCAAGGTCAGGCTGGATGGGGCTCTGAGCACCTGATGGAACTGTAGGTGTCCCTACAGGGGAATTGGACTAAATGATCTTTAAAGATCCCTTCAATTCTAAAGAGCCTATGATTCTATTATTACCATATTGCATTATTAACAATGTTATCACAATGCTATTTTATTAAAATCAGTATATCAGTAGGATGACTATTATTCCCAACTTTAATTTTGTGGCACATCCTGTGAGTGGGCTTTCTGGGTTATAAGAAGCAGTAACAGTTTTATCAAAGAATTTTGTGTCTCTTCATGGCTGTTATGTGAGCAGTTGCAGTAACTGTGTTGTAGGAGCACCCTACACTTTGGGATCCTGTGCTTTGTGCTGTGTATATTTGTCCTAAAACAGTCCTAAAGACCTTAGCAGTATGCTAAAATTTGTGAATTCGTATGTAGGGACATTATATGATTCTGAGTATCCTAGTGAACTTTATCATAGTGGAATTTGAAGTTGCTTTTAGTGGGAAATTGGACAAGATGACTTACAGAAGTCTATTTCAACTTAGATTTTCTATGATTTTTTTTTTCATATGATGTGGTTGTCAGGGTGAAGAAATGAATTATTTCCTTACAAGCTGTGTGGGCTCTACCTTAGGATGTAGATTTGTGATATACAGGCAAGTATGAGACTGAGTGAGCCGAGTTCCAAGTCTAACTTGGAACTAGTGGCTAAGCAAGGTGAATTCACTCTTCCTTTTTTCATTCCTGGCTGATCATCCATTTCTACAGCTCCTTTTCTCGGTATTTTCACAACCACTTCATCTGACAAGATGGTTAGTTCAGTTCCCTTAGTATCACAGTACTTGAGCAGATGTGTGTCAAAGCACACTGCAGTGTTTGGTTTAGCTGTGAGGAAAGCAACTGTACAAAACAAAGGGTCTTTTAGGAAAATAACTAAAATGGATAAGGACAGTGCGTTTGGTGCATTTTGAGGTGACCCAATGAATCCTGTATCCCTCACTGGTGAGTTGTATGTCTTTTCATGATTTTTTGTTCTTGTGGGTTGGGTCTAACTTTTCCACATTGACAAGACCTAGGTGCAGGATGTTACTTGGCTGAAGTAGTCTACAAATGCAAAGGAATTCGGTTGTATTCCTGTTCTAGTGGGTTGTGATACCCAAAAAGAAACTGTTCTCTTGAAAGGTACTTATCTATAACATTTGTGGATCAAGTGAAGTTCTTTATGCTGTTCCAGTTCTTACTCTTAATTATTATCTCTACCACTTCATCTACTGAGCTAAGCATCTCTCCAAACCTGCATAAACAGAAATAATCTTTTTACTTCACAGCCTTGCAAAGTTTTGCTATTATTTTAGTAGACTCATTATACGTGCGTGAGTGCAGACATTCATATATAGATGGGGATCATTAAGTTTCTCTCTGCTGATCAGTATGTATTTATGTAGACACACCTATGTATGTGTATATAAATATGTATGGGTGTCTAGGTACATATATTTAACGATCCACATATACCTGTGCATGCATGATTGAGTATTAAAATTTTCATTGGGAGGATTTAGTATAAACCTGTTCAGTGTAGCTGTTTTTCTTTACCGTGGCTATGTGTACATTAGAAAAAGTTTCCTATTGTAAATGAATAGTTTATGAGCCCTGGTTCTTTCCAACACCTTCTCATTTACATGGCCATACAGCTTTACCAGAGGGTGTGAAGAGGGAACACTTTTTATTGGGAGATCCATATAATTACTGGCAACCCATCACAGGGTGGCAGGAGAACAGGACAGAATGACTAAGTTGTAAAACACTGGAAAAGATGAGATGGAGGCTGGGACACTTCTGAGATGAGAAAGAGAGTATTGAGAGTGCAGGCAGTATTGACTGAATCCAGAAGTCCCTCTTGCTCAGTTGTCTGTTCCAACAACAGCAAGCAGAGGATGCTGAAACAATTTAAAAATAAAAATAATCTGTAATCTTTGCCAGTAAATAGAGATTTGCAAATAAGAGCCTTTCTTTGTCAGACATAGTATCCTATGTATTTCAAAGACTGTCATGATTTCTTTTTCTAATTTTTTGAGTACTTTTTTTCCCTAAATCCTTTGAAAAGTTTAGTAGTCACATCACAGCTAGGAATTCCATGAGTTAACTCTTATTCTGAAGAGCAGACTGACTTATGGAAGACATCAATGAAGTATGTGCAGGTACTAAAGCAATATGGTCAGATCCTGATTAGTGCTTGGCAGAAGTCCAGCAGATTGAATATGAGGGGGGCAACAGCTCCAAGGACCAAGCTCCCACTGAGTTCAAAATTACATAGGAGTCAAGAGTCATTTTTCTGTCAGTTTCTGATAAGGTGATTACCATCTTTCCTCTTTAAGCAAGGCAACATTCATTGCCTTCTGCTCAAGTCTTGCTGTCACATTTAAAAGCTAGTATGGGAAAGAAAATTACAGGCTGACACAACGTCCTTGAATGATTCTGCCCCTTTGCTTAGGGATAGGGAGTTGTGGATCTGCCACCTCTGTGTGGTTTTGCTGAGAAAAGTAAGGTGAAAACAGGCATGTGATAGAGAATAGTGCCTTTGCTGAGAGACAGTCAGAGGAGACAACTTTCTCCTTTCTGGGTAAGCTGTCAAACCACAGAGTTGATTCTCTTCAGGGCTGCAAACCCTTGTTTGCAGTCTCAGCAGATGAGAGAAGAGGCGAGTGGATGGCAAAAATACTGAGACACTGCTCTTCGTAGATGTAATTGAGGTTTTTTCCTAACATTCTCAAAGAAAAACACAGGGTGTAGCTCAGTTCCTGTGGCCCAGCAGAGGACAGAGACTCTCCTGCTGTCAGTCATGTCTGTTAGCTGCACTCTGCTTGAAAAAATGGGAAAGAAGCTATCTGAGAAAATCCAGATTTTTATTTTTTTTTTTGTAACCTTTACTGTTGCTACTGGGCTGAACAGAGGAATTGATTAAGAGGGAATCTGGAGGGAAGATTTCATGAGTTCTGTAAAAAATTAAATCTGACATGCTGTTTCCAGCAGGAAGGGATTCCAGAGGGATCTTGTGTAGGGGCTGTTGTGACAAAGGATGCCCAGCTCTATCCTTCAAAATCTTCTCTGATTTTGCAAAACAGGGCTTGAAACCAGAATATCCAACCTGAGCATGCTTTAAGGTAAAAACACCAGAAGAGGTGTTTTTTCCTTAAGAGAAATCAAGGGGAAGATTTCAAAGCTTAATTTATCTGTGTTGGCTAGGTACCTAACAGAGGACTGTGATTTTTAAATTATTGTTTTCATTGTGGACTTACATTTTGTAAGTTTACTTTTTGTGTCTTTTAATGAATTACAGTAAACATTTGTGGTGCAGCTGGCTTTATTTTTGGCTGTGGATTTTATTGCAGGA
This sequence comes from Perdix hodgsoniae, assembly GCA_035772895.1. NCBI lineage: Eukaryota > Metazoa > Chordata > Aves > Galliformes > Phasianidae > Perdix > Perdix hodgsoniae. The sequence goes on from JAPSGF010000013.1 coordinate 1,577,573, forward strand.
CTTTGATGCTCATTTCTTCATACTTTCTTCACTCATGGGACTGCTCAGACTGCAGTGTGAAAACCTATATATGGGTTCTTTAGAACAGGATCCATGAAATTAGAATGGCTCTGATGATATCTCTGCACACAGAAAAGTAAAATTTGATATTCAAAGAAAAATTGCAGGTATGGTTATTAAGTTAGGAAAGCAAAATGATTGAGAGGATGGCGGCATTTGCTATAGTGAGCTGCACTCCTGGATCAGTTAATCTAATTCCAAAAACCATCTGGAAGTGATGAATAGTTGGAACTTAGAGAGAAGATGATCAATCTGCTAATGCCATCAAGTGATTTTACAACGGACAAGAAAACGTGTATTATAGGAATTCTCATTTTATCCTAGTAGATGATCAGTTTATACCCTGAAGAAAGACAGTTGATTACCCATATCATTATCTTCATTTGCAAGACTTAAAAACATTATTAATGATCACAGATTAATCAGTGTCACTTCCTTCTCTCATCTCCCTGTCAAAGGAGTGCTACATTTTTTAGCTGTTGAATTGCTGCATGAATTCACCTAAGCAGCTTGCAGAGACATGGTATTGATTATACTGTTTATAGCTGCAGCATGAGCTGAGGTCTTATGGTAGCACCTGAACAGACAAATCAGATGAGGAGAACAACTGTTTAGAGAACTCTTTCTCAGACAGAATCATGTGATTTATAGGGCCTTAGGAAAAGGATGGCTGTGACCTGAGATCAGTTCCCAGCAGCTGCACTGTGTACTCAGAAGATTCCTGACAGAAACCATGACACTCAGAGAAGGCACTGGGCTCTAGGCACGTATTGTCCTGGCGATCCCTGCTATCATTTCAAGCTGGGAGATGAGAGGATAGAGCACAGGCCTGCTGTGAGGGACTTGGGGGTACTGGTGAATGGCAGCTGGACATGAGCTAGCAGTGTTTCCTTGCCGCCCAGAAAGCCAACTGTATCCTGGGCTGCACTCAAAGCAGCGAGGCCAGCAGGGTGACAGAGGTGATCCTGCTCCTCTGCTCAGCGCTGTGAGACCTTGCCTGGAGTACTGTGTCCAAATATGAAGTCCTCAGTACAGGAGAGGCATGGACCTGTTAAAGCATGCCCAGAGGAAGGTCACAAAAACAATCCAAGGGATGGAACACACTTCTTGTATTTTCCAAAAAATGATGGATGGATTATAGCTCTTGTGCTATCCTCCTGCCAGCAGCTGGGATGAGCTGTACTAACCACCCACACTAACCCTGGGATGCACGGTCAGGGTTGCAGTGCTGTGCACATACTTTTTCCTCAGATTCTTTCACTTTTCAGTTAGGGCAGGCCATAAAATATTCCAAAGTATCCCAGCAGCCTTGGGTGGATTGAGAAACTATGGCCTCAACACCTTTCTGCTTAGCCTGATCCTGATCCCTATGGGGCGGAGAGTGGTGTGGCTCACATCTTCTCTGGCAGCTGAGGCAGGCTCAGCACTGCCTTGGCTGCAGGATGCACTCTAACAGATTTTTCATTGTCTGCAGTGAGTGATTGAAAGCAGCTTTCCAGAGCAGCGGTGCTATACTTTGAGATTTCACATCACTCAGGTGGTGCTACAAGCCTCTGTTAACCAAGGAGAGCCTGTCCTCTTATGCTCATTGTACGTGGTTTCCATGTTTAATGATCCCTTTGATTCAAACCTGTGAAACTTCTCCCTCTGTAGTTGATCAACCACTTCACACTGTCGCTTTGCTATGTACAGTTCTCATCTTACTTTCAAACTAAAAGGGGGTAGATCTAGATGGGATGTGAGGAAAATATTGTTTTACCATAAGGGCAGTGAGGTGCTGACACAGGTTGCTCAGAGAGGTGGTGGATACCCCATCCCAAAGATACCTAATGTCAGGCTGAACCACTGGTCAGGCTTTGAGCACCTGATGGAGCTGTAGATGTCCCTGTTTAGTGCAGGGGAGTTGGACTGGATAGCTTTTAAATGTCCCCTCCAACTCCAATGATTCTCTGATCTCTTCCGAGTCATTCTGTGTCAGGTTCTCTGATAGTCTATGCTGGGAAAAGTTTGTAACCCTGACCCACCACAAAAAGCACCTGTTATATGTGTTTGGGTCTTTTGTGTTCTGAGCAGTATTTTCCACACGTATTGAACATCTCTGGTTGGAAATCTGCTGTTTCATAGGATGGCTGAATGAAATGTCTGAGTGTGTTCTGTTATCCAGGCTCTGCTGGGACCACAGACCTGTTAGGAAATGCTTAGATCACTGATAGCTGACGGTATCTTTTCTAGAAGAGGAGGCAGCATCTTCAAGTTTCAGAGCTGTCAGAAACTGGTTGCCTTTCATGACTACTTCGAAGAAGAGAGAGAAGACCATAAAAAAAAAAAGAAAAAAAAAGAAAAAAAAAACAGCATTAAAAATTAACGTGCTTTCCTATCCCCCTTTCTAAGTGTCTTACACTCCCTTTCATGTTACTGGGATTTCTTTTGAAGCAATTGTCATGTAAAGTGTATTGGGCACACTGGCAGTAATTTTTTTAGAGACTGGATTTCAAAAGGTTTGGTTTGTCATACTGTGAGCTCTTATTTTGATAGCACTTTGTATTAGAAAATAAAAATTAAAAAAGTTCCCTTCATCTCCTATTGCCTTGCACAGTATTTGTGCAGTTAATGGAGAAATCGAGCCCAAGCAGTAGGCTTGCTTCATAATTATATGTTCTGCAGATTACTTGCTAATAATACTTGGCATTACTTGCTAACTGTGTTGTACCATATCATTTGCAGTAGTTTTCCTCTTGTGCTTTAAAGGAAGTGCCCATCAGAGTGATGAATAATCCCAGAACTGTTTTCAAAAGCTGAGAGAAAAGGGTCTACCATGCAGGATTTTTATGGGGAGGATTTTGTTTTTCTCTGTATTTGTAGAAACTCTACTCTTGTACCATCCCCTCTCTTCTGACCTGGAATCTGGCAGTGTTTCAGCTTTCCATGAACAGTTTGATATGGATTGCTAGTCAGTGAATCTGGCCAACATTTAGAAAATCTCCATGTCATGGCAATCACTTTCACTTGGATGTGGGAATAAACCATTTCCTTCAAATTTTGTCTGTGTAAGCAATTCTGTGGAAATTTTGTTTAACCTTTTTCTTTGGGAAATAGAATACAGACCAAGATTTTCTTGAGCAAATTTATTTCCGAATTTATCATTATGGAAGCATCTGTCTGCTTTTAATGTATTCTTAGAAGTTTCAGGGTTGATGCATTTTCCCACTGTGATTAGGAGCAGTAGAATAGGGCCTCATATCTGAAATATTCTTTAGGAGTTACACTGATTTGCACCAGCTGAAAATCCAGATCCAAATAGTCAGTATATTTTATTCAGAAGAAAACTAATCTTCATTTTCTAGAAAGTTTGCCATTTTTCTTATTCTTTTCCCCATTCCCAGGCAGAAGTATAGCAGCCCTGAATCAAACACCCAATTGCCCTCGGGCTGCTCTTCCTAGTTAACAGGTCAGCCAAAAGCAACTGAATTAAAAGCTCCAAAGTGGCTCTTAAAGACTGTATTTATTGTTTAGGAAAAAAATTAGAAAGTGGTTTTTTTTTTTGCTGGCAGTTGCATGCCTTTCCAGTGCCATGTTTCATCTTTTATATTTCCTTCATTTCCAGTCTCTTGGTCCCTGCATCATCTTGCCAGTCATGAGACAGTATAACTCTGGCTTCTCTTCCACTCTCCCTAATTGCTGATCTGTGTCTCTCTCAATTAGATTCTACTTCCTTGTCTCAGTCCCTTTCCATCCAATTTCCATGTAACTAGTGGCCTCCTTTAATGCTAATTCCATCCAAATCTTAATAAAATACAATCAGGAGGTTACACAGCCCATTTGGTTTTCTCTAAAGTCATGATTTATGTTTAATTCATGGGGAAATGGCTCATCTCTTACTCCCCATTCATAAAACCTAACCCTGCCAGCATAATTTGCAATTGTTCTGTGGCTGCTTGTGTGTTTTGAGCCCTAACAGCATAGCCTGCACACAAGAGCTAGTCTTGCTTTCCTACTACTTTCTTACAAAGATGCTTCAGATCCAGATTTAATAATGGACTCTTGACTGTGTGCAGAATTGTCAACATTTTCTTTTATTGTCTTAAAAACTATGAATGTCAACTAGTGATTGAGGTGTGTTTATCTTCTGAGTCCTTCTGTATGCACATGCACTGAACCAGTAGCCTCACTCTTGTCCCAGGTAGTGTAGTGTGAGTGTAGCCTGGCTAATGGGGACAGAAATGAAAACCAAATCTAGGCAGTTCAGAAGTGAGAGGACCATATACAGATACAGTCACCACTCAGCTAGAGCTAATATATGTGTCTAGATCTTGTTTTTTTCTGCTAGTCAACCCATCATGGTTGTTCGTTGTTCCCTATACCAACACTGACAATTGACCAAGCCTCCCCTCTTCCTCTGCTTGTGCAACCATGTTGTTCATGCTTGCTGGGAAGTGGGGGTGGTCTTCTATGCCTGGCTAGCTCTTAAAAATCCAGCAACAGCAGTGTGTACTTGAGCTTGCTGGGCTCAGTTGTGGTGGATTCACAACTCAGCCTCCTGCAGGTCAGACATGGGTCTCGCCCTGGTTTGAGAGAACTTCATCCTCTCCAGGGAACTAGAAAAATCACTTTTCTTTTCAAGGAGGGAGGTGTTTCTTCCAGTTTGTGCTTTATAGCATTTATTGGATTCTCCCATTCCAGTATTGCTTCTGCAATTACCCGTTCGAGGCACAGATGTGACTAAAAAGGCATTTTAACTGGAACCAGAGGACAGCCATGCTTTATTCTCTTCCTTTCGTGATCCACAGTGAAAGCACAATTTCTGGTCAGCTGAATATGGGGTCACCATTCTGGGAGATTTTACTGTTTTCTTTTGTTTGCTTGAATGCTTCCTTTGTAAGCATTTTTAATCTACAATATTCATTATTAAAAAGAAGCAACAAGCTTGGTTTCAGGTTTTCCTAAATTATTTGTGTTGACACTGCAATCAGCTTTTCCTTCACTATTATTAATTATAGTGTATATTTGGTTTGCTCTCCATCTAGTCTTCCGTTGATTCTTCTGTCTCTTTGTGTGGGGTTTATCTACAAATGTGCTATCTACTGAGAGTGTTTTTTGCTTTCATTTTATTTTTAGATGTTCAAAATGCTTAAAACATAAGCAGCCTATTCTATGGGGGCTAATCTTGTTAAAACTTGACTTCAGAGGCTGCCAGGGTACTTTGTGAGAAGCAAAATGAGGTACCTTTTGATCCTTCTCACATTGCTTATATCCAGTGAAGAAAAAATTCTCCAGAAGGTAGTATACATTTGATGTTTTGTGTAGTGAAGATGACCTTAGCAATTGCTTCCTTGCTTTGTATCTTTAGTCATCTCACAGATGGGCACAATTGGGAACAGAAGGCATTACCAGGGAATCTTGACGGTTATCTCTCATTACATGTAAAGGAGCTAGAGCTGACTATTAAGAAATCCTGCTTCTATATCTAGACCAGCCAAACACAGACAACTTTAATGCATGCCTCATGTAATGTTTTGCCCATTTACTTTGAAACTGATGGAGGACAACTTGGTTTAGCCATGAAAAGGCATTTCTGTTTCTATGCTTGGACAGCTCGTCTGACACTGCCAGAAGGAATGGATCCAGATGGATACAGATGACAGTTTTCCTGAGATCGATGCAGAAACTATTAAGTGAGAAGATTTATTTCTTGTATCTAGGCAGGGACAGGGATTGAGTCTATGGTCTTGAGGTAGATGAGTTGTTATTTTGTGACCCTCAGATATTCCAAGGCTGCCCATTGACCTGTCAGGAGTGAGCAATATTCAATGACACAAAAAGCACAGCTATCAACAATGCCGGGGATAATAAGGCAAAAACATTACAGTTCATCAATAGAATACTGTATAAATATAAAACCCTCTTGAATAGTTTCTGTACAAGGTTATCCAGTCACTATATTCCACATTTGTAAGTTATTGTGTGTTTAAAAAATTAATGAAAGATATAATTATAACAGCATTACCAATGACCTTTTCCAAAATGACTCCATCATGAATCTGTAAGCATTTCAGAATTGTTTTTCAGGTTCTTAGTAATTTTGCTGCAAATTAATGACATCAAGCTCTGGCAATAAAAGCCTTGCTTTGTTTCTCAGAAGAAGAGATTGGGAAGAATTTTCTGGTCTCCTAGCAATGGCGTTACTGTGAGTGGTGCATAGATCCAGCTGAGAAGATGCCTGTCCTTAGAGGAGGACAGGCTGAGATTTTTATGTGGAGTTTTAACTGCTTAGGGACAGAACAAAATCTACCCTGACTAATGTCAGTAAACTGCCATTCTATGGCTTAGTTTGGAGAAACTTTTTAAAATTGAGCTTACTCAGAAAACTGACTGTCTAAATGCCATCTGGATTCTTGTATTTGTTGCTTCTCAAGGGCTTCCAGGTCAGACTACAAATATTGGAAAAAATCAAACCATAATCTTTGCAGTGTAAGACCTTGAAAACCCAGCTCCTTTCTTTTGTCTTCTGCTCTTGCAATGAGTTTTCAGGAGCTCTCAATCAGACCATGGAGGGCAAGGTTATTGAGGCAAAATTCATAGTACATTATGTCTGCTCTTCCTCTCTGTCATCATGATAGTTTGGTTAAATTTAGTAGTAAATAAACAAATAAGAGCCCCTGTTTTAGTAAAAAAAAGTAAATGAGAAACTAAGATAAGATACATAAGGAATTGGATAAGATGAATGAAATTGTATCTTTGGAGCAATGTGATGATTTACCACTTTGGAGGGGGAGGGGATAATAAACTCCCACCAGCTCCTTTTCAGTTTCTCTCCTTGAGTGATTGAGACTTGTTTTATTTCTAAAAGTGAGAAGTTCAAAAATGAGAAAAAACACACCATACAGCTGAGGTAATGAGTGTGTAAGATTTTTCTGTCCTCAATCAATGAGAAGTGGGTACCTCCTGTATGCTGTCTCCTGTCCGGCCCTTTACAGCTCTTCCAAAATCAGCTGTGCTGGATAAAGAAATCCAAATATACCTACCAATACACTGAGTACTTTTGACATTTTAACAATAGCAGTTTAGGATGTTTGAACTCTCTGCTATCTACCCAGCCATCTTGGATGGGCATGGTGACCCCAAAACAGAGATTATGGAGGGGAACAGGTGGATGCACCTTGAATCACTTTGGTAAAATATCCTGTGATGTAGTTCACAAAACTGATAAAAGTAGACTTCAGCTGTAACATGCAGTCAGAATTTGTTCCCTTTGATGGTTTGTTTATCTAGTTCTAATGCCAAAAAAAGATGAAAGTTTTCATCACTTTCCAGAAAAAGCTGTTTGGGAGTTCAGTGGAGCTCCACAGATAACAGATCTCCTTTCCATTTGTTAAATTTGCTTACTTTCATGGAACTTTCAAACTTTCATACTTTCAGTGTTGAAACGCAGTGTAACCTTTGTCATTGGCTCATCTTTCCAACTGAAAAGTACCATAGGCATCTGGGTTATTTGACCAGTGAGCTGTGTTCACGAAGTACAGCTGCTTGCTAGGTGCTCTGCATATGTGCAGTTCTTCACTCTAAAGGCTGCACTGAATGATGGATCAGGCTTAAGAAGCTCTTTATTAGCAGGAGAAGAAAAAGTTGCTACTTCAGGAATCAAGTGACCCAGAACCATCTCTGCAGCACAGAGAAAAACATCCCTCTCTGTTCACACTCCTCTAATTACATTTAGAGTAGTATTGTTTCCATCTAAATTATAGCAATTATATACAAAGATCTTCTTTGAAATCATTTAATTAAAGAGTAGCTAAAGCTCTGTGCTTTTGGAATGCTAATATATAGCCTTCCACTTAGGAATCCTTGTTTTTTTCCATTAATTATTGTTATCACGGAGGAATTTCAGTGGCAGAGGGTTTTCAGCTTGCTCTAACAGATTTAAAAAGCAAGGGTTCTGGTGATTTTAGTAGCCTGGTTTTTGTAACACAAAGAAGCATTTTACTTCCTTTCTTGAGCAGTTAGTTAGGTTCACTCCTAGGAACAACATTTTCTTTCAGATGGTGACAAAGCTTTGGGTTTCTCTAGCCCTGTTATCTTTTGGATTCAGGCAAGTGTTTGTGTGTTCTCCCTTTCCCTTGTTCTGTCTTCTGTGTTACACACACACAGGTCAAATCCTGAACTGAAATAAATCTGCTGGGCTAAATGATTTCAGTTTGCTGAGTTGCTGCTTTGCAGGAATGACATTTCAGTCATGCGTCAAACAAGATTCATGGGAGAGCTGCCTAGTTGTGCAATAATACCATGACCAGATGAGCACCCTGTAAGAGCATGGAGTGAAAGCAGTTGTGGCACAAGAGCTGGTGGGATTTAACCAGTGACAAGACAAAGTCATGATCTGGCTTGAAGTTAGCAGTAGTGGTAGTGAGGTGAGAGCAAAGCCAGCAACACTGAGTGATTACAGTGAAAATTCTGGGAAACTGGAGTTACGCTGGGGTCACAGCAGAATCTGGATTGCAGATCTGGAAACTCAAAGTTTTTCTTCTGCTTCACTTTCATAGGGAATTTTGTATATCATCTGTACCTCTCAATCTTTCTTTTCTAGTCTGGAATAATTAAAATAAAAACATTCATTCTTCTAAGTGGCTTGGTTGAAAACACATATTAGTGGAAGATATATGAAATAACATATAGGAATATATGTAATGAAAAAAAAGCTTTTTCTCTGCCTTCTGAATTTTGCTGTAAGAGTGATATGATACCATTGCTGAATGACTGTCAGAAAATATTTCAGTTTTGGTATACACGGAATCTTTTAATCTGGAACTCATATTTTGGATAAGTAACGACAATGAGTTTTTAGGTTCTTTTATGTATTCATTGAACATGGCCAAGGCATTTTGTTCTAATGACAAATCAACATAATCGTTGTAGGGTTTTTTTGTTCTTTTTGTTTAATGTGCTTTCCCAGCCAACAAATATGTGTACTGTTGTATTATGACTTTTAAAGTCTGGTCGCTTGTATCCCTGCCCTGATCTCCTTCTATTACACACTTCTCTGGGAATCCAGCTGCAGTTGATTGAAAAACTACTGCTTACTGAGAAAACCATGGCTGACCAAGGGAATGGGAATATTCCCTTAGTCTTTGGGATGATGGTGGTTTGGTGATGTGCACCACCAGTGCTTGTCATTGCTTTGGTTCTTCTTTTCTAGAAACTTAAGATACTAGAAATGGTTTCCCCTGCAGATGAAGGAGGATTGTGTAGGTGGGAAGGGATTTAGGCAGATCTGTATTTGATAACTGTCTCTACTGCCAATGTGCAAGCAAGGTTCAAGCTTGGGCTCCAGTGCTATTTAATTTTATATGATCACTTTCATGATCCTATTTGTAACTGGTCTGTGCTTTGGTTACAAATTACAATGAGTCCTTTCCCCTTAGTTTCTGAGTGCTGACCCTTCAGCTCCAACAGCTTTTCTCAGCATGAGCCTTGAGGTCTCCTGGAGTTGTGTGGGGAAGATGTTATTTTCATCCTGAAAATCAACTCATTACTTACTTTGTTGAACTGTGGACTGTGATCAGTGACTGCTGATGATGCATGACCTACTCAAAAGAATTAAGAAGAAGCTCAGCTGATAACCTTACAGTGGTGATACTTTATAATCCCATTCCTACTAGTTGTAGGAGTGTTTTTTAAAAAAAGTGTAGCTTTTACAAGTTAGAAGGGAGGCTGCCATCTTTACAGGTTTCTTGCCTGCAGTCCATGTCCCAAATGTTATATCAGGTGTATCTTTTACAATTCTTAAGTAGTAAGTTTGTGCAACCAGTTGAGCAGTGAAGAGACTGATTATGTGAAGAAAAAGATTGATTTTGAGGCAGACAAAATAGATATATTGATCAGGGTAGTTCCCTCCCGTTTTTTTAGATGCATAACATTCTAGTGTGGCTGAGCAATACCTGGATGTTTGCATTAGACTCAGAGCTCGTTGTGCTTAGTGGAAGAATATCCCTGCCTGATTCTGGTTTGCTCTTTTTCCCTCTCTCTTGCTTAGAATTTTTGGGCACTTCAGTCTCCGTTCTGAATGGCAGCTGGTGAAGGTGGACTACAAGCCTATCTTCAGCCGGAAGTGTAACAAAGATGACTACCAAACCTGGCATTTGCACAATCAGGTACTCTGACTTTATGGGGAGGAGATGAAGGGGAGTCCTTTTCTGATACCCTGTGTTTCCATTTAGGAATATATACATTCTTTTCAGCAGAGCATGTTTTTTACATGCATCAAGTCACAATTCTAACCTGTTGATGCTTTATTTCCCCTGAAATATACACATAAATAAACATGGGGTCAGTCTTCTCCAGGCAAGTTTGGGAAGTTGTTAACTTCTCTTTGTATGAAAATATTCCATTTTACCAGATGGATCTTTCTGTTCTTAGTGCTCGTGGCAATGTAAAACCTCACCTTGTGATTGAATTGTAGAAGACATTGAACTCTTTGTAGCTCTATCAGTGACAGAAAAATAATTTTCTTTCACTTTGCCTCTATTTTCCGTACTCAAACATGAAAATAAAAACATTTATTCATCTTTCAGGTCCTGCAGGTGTCTGTAAAACTCTGGGGAGTCCTTGAATAAAAGGCACTAGAGAAAGCCAAATTATTTTATTTTATTCAATGATACATACTTTTCTTTTCATACATTCTGTTTTATCTTTGTGCTGGATATACTTGGATCCTGAAGGAGCTAGAAGGAGCTCAATACTCTCTGAAGATTCATTATAGGTTATGGGCCACCAGTATGATGTCCCACTCCGTGCAGGGGAACTAAAGTGGAGCCAGAACTATTGGCACTGTGATTTTCCTGTATGAAACCTGTGAATTAGAAATGAACATTAATAAGGCAAGGATGTATCAGATGACTAAAGTTATAGAAGAGAATACATGAAAGAAATTTAAATGAAAGAAAAGGAAGGACGTGTGTGGTCAGGCAGCCATCTTGGGAATCACTATTAGTGGGAAAGAGAAATATTTCAATTAGATGCTGTCTTTTTATTCTTACTTTTATGTAGATAAATTATTTCTGCCTCGGAGAAAATTCTGCTTGTAACAACTCACCAAAATGTCAAACGTTTCTTTTAGATAAGCTATTCACAGTAGTGCTCTTGAAAAACTTTGTGTGCACAAAACCAAACGTAACATGCCATCAAAATTACTTGAACCCTTCTGAAATTTGACATGACCAAGTGATGGCTTGCATACTCAGGTGTCATGGGTGCACTGTGGCTAGCATCCCGACTCAAGTGCTGAACACAGTGCTTGTGGGTACTCCCAAGGTGCTTTTTGAGTTTGCAGAGTCAAGAGTCACTAAAGGCAGCTAGACTAAGCTCTCAACTCTCCCTGTGGTAAATGCATGCTTTTGTTGTCTTTTGTTTCCTTGTTAAAATGCACGGTTTAGGGCCCAGGTGCTACTACAACTCTCTGTTTTTCTTTCTTCTCCTTATCCTTGCCAAAGGGGGAACCTTGTGTCATGGGAGAGAGGAAGATCTATAAAAAACGCAAGCCTGGAGCTCAGTGTTCCCTGGGTCGAGACTATTCCCAAACTGTGGTGTCTGAACCATGTATCTGTGGTCAAGGGGACTTCGAATGGTGAGTGTGTAATTTTGGTAAATTTTGCAGGGCTTCATCTTGCGGCATTGGCAGTGTTTGAACTACTGCCTGGACAGAGAACCTGATGGGGAAAGTGGGTCTCATGCAGCTTTGTGAATTTGACTGCATCACGTAGCATAAATGTGATTCTTATATCTGCCATGTGAGAGATGCGTCCCTATTGTTTGCAGGGGATTTTTGTTAATCTCTGCAAGAAATCCAAGCCTGGAATTCAAAAGTAGAAAAATGCAAGTACTGACTGACATTCTTACTTCCATCGTTTTTAAAAGAGTGACAGCCAGGACTATTCTCTTTGGTCCAAAGCATGTCCTTTATAGGAGGAAAAGGGAATTTTCTCTATACTTACTTCAAAGGTCATTGAATACCTTGGGAGCAAGCTAGCAAAACTTACACATTTTAGATTATTATTCCTTTGAATTCTGGGGAACAATTTGTTGCTTTTTTAGCAGTGTTTTACTGGTAAATCTCAGAAAATGCCTCAGTGATGTGACTGCACAGCCCACCCTTGTCAGATGTAGCCTGTTGTTTTGCATAAGTACCGGTATTTCTAATTTAATGGGGCTTTTATTTCTGAACTGCTGTAAGGTCATTTTGAAAGCAGCTTAAAAATATAAACAGAGAAAGAATGAACTGCTCTTTGATACTGCTTATATGCTTGTATGCTCAGGGACAGGGGTTAGAGAAATATGTAACAGTCCAGGATTTCTGTACAAGGGTATCCTATGGGGAACCCATGATAGGCAATACTTGAAGGATTTAAGACTGTCAGTAGCTGTGATGTCTGAGCCTACATGATCAGAACATCATTTAAATGAGGTTGAAAATAACCCTGAGAAAACTGATTTTCATTTTTATAGCAGTTTATCAGGATCAGTGTCTGATTTAGTATCAGTGTGATTCATGAAAACTTCACTTATCTTTGAATTCAGCCTGAAGAAATGTGAGGCACAAGGTCTGCACACTTATTTGGACCTAGGCTAGCTGAGACTCCTTTCTTTTCAGATTGCGAACACACTGAAATACAGAAAAAAATGAATAAAAATATAGACAAGAGTGATTTATTGAATATTGGAGTAGTTTGTCTCTGTAAGATGTTCGGGGAAATAGAGCAGAGATTTTCATCTTATCTGGATGGATGCTTAATTTGTTCCTGATGCCAAAATTACATCTGAGACTCCTTAGCTTGACTCAGGAGATCTTTCCCTTTGTTCTCATCCTGAAAACTTACAGGATGAAGAAAGTATCTTGCCCTGCAGTATCTGCCCTTGGCATTGGCATATGCCTCTGAGCCGCACCAAGCACTAATCTCTGGAGAGGCTTATGAGTTTGCTCTTTGCTTTGTGCCTTGCCAGCTTTATAATTTCACAGTGAAGCTTATATTTTCTAAGCTGAAGTGGAAAACTGCAGTAGCTAATTTGGCTTTAAACGCTGTTCTGCCTCAAAAAGTGTTTGCATCAGAATGCACCTTTTCATTTAATTGACCTGCTCCTTGCATGCGTTTGGTATCATTTTTGCTTAATTTTCCCACTAACATGAGAAAATATTGCTGTTAACCTTGCCAGTCCTAGGAGATGTAGTTAGAGGACAGCAAGCTGCTTTTTGTTTCAGACTCTGCGCTGCCAACTAACTTCTAATTGTATATTTGTCTCCATTGCTAATGGAGAATCAGAAGGACTAGCTTCACATTAAGGGTAAGATTTGATGCTGGTTTTTAAGGGCAAATTGGAAGAAAGTATGGGGCAACTGTATTGAAAAAAAAGAAAAATCAACCTAAAAGTGTTGTTAATAGGGTGTTAACCTCAATTTATCTTAAAGATGATTTTCAAAGAGCAGAGGCATACTCAGCTGCTCTGACTCTTGACTTCTAAAGGATGAGGTAGTCCTTTAGTGCATGACAAGATACACATTATTCTAGGATATGATTCATCATCGTTGTTTTGGATGTTCACATGAGAATGGCAGACACTGAGAAGCACCTCTTCTTTTTGCTGACCAGAAGGCGGCTCTAAATGGGGGATCTGATAGAGATATGCCTCCACTGTACATACCTTCAGATGAAGACACTGCTCCTACTCTTTCATTTGGTGCTTTTGAAAAGGAAGATATCTACTAAGCCTGTCTGGCTAGGTTTGCAATCATCAGTTTTCTTGAAAACACTAACTGGTCTGTCTTATCTGTGAACTGAATACATTCCATAGAGAGGCAGAGAAAGGAGAGGGGCTGGCAACCTGTGATGTGTGAGTACAGTGACCAGCAGGTCCTAAAAGACTGATTCCAGTAAGTAATTTTGGAGGCTTGTTCTATTTACAGAGCATCCCATGCTACGAGGTTTGATCATGCCTGTCTTTGAGAGCTATGTGGAAGGAACAAATGTCTGTAGGAGCACAAGCTGTGACAACTGTTCTCCTTCTCATTTGGTCATAGAGCCTTTGCCCCTGTCTGCCTCATCTTGCAGTGATATCAGTTTCCTGCTGTTAGATATGAGGCTAATATGAAATTCAGGGGCATAAACTGTAATCCAGGGTCACAATTCAACAAATACAAGTTGAGGTCAAGGGTGATTTCTTCCAACCCTCACCGTCATTTTAAAAATAAAAGCTTGGCCATTTTTGACAGAAAATGGCAGAATGAACTCAGAAGTGTTATTAAAATGCTTACTGATCTTTCTTTTCCCTCTTTCTGCTTCTTTATTTACTCTGTCAAGATAGCTTTCCTGAGAACGACAGCACAGCAGCTGGACTTGATTATTTCTTTAACTTATGCAAACCCTGGGGCTCATGAGAAGGAAGGTGGGCAGCACGCAAGGTTTTAATATACATTTACCAGAAGTTAATGAACAAGCACAGAACCTTAAGGGCATACAGCAATGTTGTCTTTAATTTTATTAAATATTTATGCAGTTCTTTTCTTCTGTGGGGCAAAGTACAGCTCCTCCTGAATATTTTTAATTACCAAGTCACTGCCAGGCATTTTTGACTGTGCAGGTCGGACCCACTGAGAATGATTAAATTGAATGTTGAGGGAAAGAACATTAGGGAATCTCTGAACCTTTTAAAGTAGCTTGCAGAATTTTTGCCCTCCAAAAAAGAAAGTAGCATCTGGGGTCACTGGAGACATAACACAATTTTGTCTCACCAAAGCTCCTCCTGGAGACATTCTGCTGGCAATTCAGGCCCTGAACAGGAGAAAGGATAAAGCCCAGAGTGTCCTAAAGTGCTTAGAGTGTTTTCAAGGCAGTGACTTCTGCAATGTCTGTGTTTCCACATAGGTTTAATTTGTTGGCATTTGTTAACCTGCTTCAGGCAAAAATCTAGATTCCATTTTTATTTACCCCTTGAATACGGCCTGCCAATAAAGGATATGCATACAAACTCAATTGAGAGCCTATTAAACCTTGTAGAAAGATTTGGATTAATCCCATTCCTTCATCATTGTATTGGCATGCACAGGAAGCTGTAAAAATAGTCTTAAATGCAATTACGTGTACTTCTATTCTTCGGTGATCTAGGGAAGCATCAGCACTCTGGATTACTTCCTCACTTAATACAATACTGTGTAATCCTTTGATACCATATTGTCTGTGCTGTTTTAGTTTAGGGTTGGAAAAACATTAGCTATTCTTTTAATAGGCCAGCCTTAGCTTGGTCAAAGAGCCATTAACGTACACGTTTATAGACATACCTAAGCTAGTTGTTCAATAAGTATCCCTACTGTTTCATATTCCAAAGTACTTGCTTGTGAAAAAGTATCATCGTTTTGGGGTTAGTCTGAATTACTCTAAAAGCAAAGACTGTAAAAAGCACGTGAACCAAAAGAACCCAAGAAATATGATGATTATTAATTAATGGGGAAAAAAATTAACAATTTAATTTTTCTTCTGAATCCTTGTCCATGTTTTGATGCTTACAGAAACAAAAGTTCTCTGGTGTTCTGCAATGTTGGTAGTTCTGGTGTTGTCAGGTTTCACAAACTAATCAGGCACTTTGTCTCGGAATTATCCTAATCCGCAATGCCATGCCATCCAGAGCTGCCAACACACACATTGGGAAGCAAAAGCATTGTGAATAGGAACAGAAGAACACTCATGACTTATTGTCTCCATAGTGACTACGGCTATGAGAGGCACAACAACAACCAGTGTATCCCAGCCTTCTGGTTCAGTCCATCCTCCCTGTCCAAGGACTGCAGCATTGGTCAAAGCTATCTGAACAGCACTGGGTAAGTGAACGTTGACAGCTCTCTGGTTTTGGTAGACAAGAGAACCTGGACTGACCTTTTCTTCCACATTCTGCTTGGCTGTTGTCCAACCTTATTCGTGTGGTAATGTTTGCAGCTGTATCTGTATGGAATATTGACTCATTCTTCAGAGACAGGGAGAAGCACATTAACATAAGTGACATGTAGATATTGTATTGCTATCAAGTGACATGTAATCCTTGGAGCCTAGACTTATGAAGCTCCTCTGTTTCAAAATTATAACATGAATCCAGAAGGCGTATCTGAGAGAAAGGTGAACATTTAAAAGAGCAGGTTCATGGTATTTCACCCTATATTTCATTGAACCTCTTTCTTTTTTTAAAGATCTTATTTATTATAGCTTCTGGTAAAGCTAAAATGAAGTTTTCACCTTGTGATTTCCCCCCCCCTCCCCCCTGCTATTTTCACATTGTATACACTGCAGTGAAATTTCAGACAAGACACAAGCAGGTTTCTCTTGGTTATACCCAGAACATACAGCAAATCTTGGTCTATTATGGTAATATCATTTGCAAATGCTATTCTGTTGTGTGGGTGATAATCTAAATGTTGGTTGCACTTGATGCAAAGTTGTGATGTTCCTTCTCAGGCACTGCAGGCCCTGAAGAGTTTACAGGACTGCATCTAAATCATGGATTCTGCATGCCTGTTTATTATGGACAGAGTGATTTAAGGTTGATAGTTGGGAGTGGCTGAAGAAAATATGGCTGCTGTGAGTCTGGAGTCATTTTGCTTCAGAGACAATATTCCTCTTATCCCCTTTCATCTCAAAGGTTGCTATAAGTATGGGATGTAATGACAGCCGTGGCCAGTGTGGTTGTTTGTGACATTCTTGACAGAGGACAAGAAGAAAATTGCTGGAATCTGGACCTTCTTAGACAACCCTATGTTTTAGTGTGAAATTACCAGAAAGGGTTAATCTCTGTTAACAGCACTGGGAATAGTCAAGCATCTTACAAATTTGCTAATATCTTCCAAGCAGATTCAAGAGAAAAACCTTTTCCATTAATAATTTTAAAATTGAACTGGACAAAACCATTACCAGATCATTCCAAGTGTTTACTAGCAGAATGGAGGCAGACACAATGTAATAAAAAGCTGGGATGCAGGGGGCAATCCCGCAGGCATAGCAAACTGGGGAAATTCTCAATCTTTTAAAAACACAGAGTAATTGACCTCCATAATAAGTGTCAGTTCTCAGTGGTGCTGCTGAGAATCTCTGGAGAAGGCTGGATTGTGATTTGTTTGATTTTCTCTGGTTTAATAAGGTGTTAGATTTGTGATTCTTCTTTTCAGTCAGGGAGTCATACAGACAGTTAGCCTTTGAGAAAATACATACGTTATTATGGGCAAATACAAACAAAAATAAACCTTTCCACCTGTTGCCTGGCCCAATTTCCTTTCATTTCTGCTCCCCAGGTACCGAAGGATTGTGTCCAACAACTGCACAGATGGCTTGCGGGAGAAGTATAAGGCCAAGATGGAGAAGTGCCCTGGAAAAGCACCTCGAGGACTGCACATCCTCACCAGCGATGGAAAGTTGGTCACAGAGCAGGGGCACAATGCCACCTTCATCATCCTTATGGAAGAGGTGTGTGTGTTCCCAGACTCAGCAAGTCTTTCACAGCATGGCAGGACTGGTACTCTTTTCCCTTCATCTGTCAGGCAGCTAAGAGGAGAAGAGCAATCAGGCAAGGTTACAAAATACTGAATGTTACTGAGACCAGGGGGAATTCATGAGAGAGCTGTACATGAAACTTAGAAACAAATAATATTGTGTCAATTCAAATGTGTATTTGCCTAGTTATCTTGCCAACTAGTGAAGGATGCTGCTGAAGAATGACAGGAGATCTGGTCAGAATCTTATTTTCCCCGTAGCTTCTTGCTGCTTCTAGTGAGCTGCAATTTAGGGAGTTTGTGAGTGAGAGATGGAGTTTTTATGCTTACCATTTCCCAGTTTCTGCATTGCTAACCTTTAGTTCCATCTTGGGCGAAGCATTATTAGGAAAGGTTAAGAATGCTGGAAAGAGTTCGGGCTCATGGGAAGCAGCAAGGGATGTTTAAGCATTTTTGCTTTGCAGTACGAATGGAGCCTCCTCAATCCACCTCCAAGTTTCCCAGTGTGTATTTATTTTATTTTTAATGTGGTAGGATTCCTCCTTTAGCTGCCAGTAGCACAAACATACAGTGCCATGCTGGTGACTGAAACATCAAAATATTGAGGTATTTCCGGTGGGCTGAATCAGGTATCCTTCTGCTTGGTGAACACATACATTGCAATGCTTGCCACTGTAGACTTGTGGCCTGGTGGACAGTTTGATAGCTAAAGCACTTTGTATGCCTTTGTTTTTCTCAAAATATTTTTGCCTTTTCTGTCTGTGATTTGAAGTTTATGTGTGACTGCTCTATTTGCACTTATTGCACTCCCCTGCAGGGAGCAGAGTAGACTACACTGGCCGCTTAGACCTTCAAGAATATAAGGTACTCTAAGTCTGAGCATGCTGCCATGGAGTATTTTTTTCTTGTGATAGCTTATTATTATTATTTTTTAAACACATACACTTCTATTAATTTAAAGACTTGTCCAGTAACTATGTGTTTCATTGGAACCACACTAATCTGACAGGACTTCTTTACGCACTTCCTCAGAGATTCATGCTTGCTCTGGTTTTATACAAAGGGAATTTCTTGTCTACATGGCTGATTCCTTTATATTCTGCAGACTTGACATGGTAAGACGATTTGTATAGACAGTAGTGAGTGGGAGTTCAGAAAAGAACAGACATAATCTAAAAATTAGGAATCTAGTAGTAATTTATTAAGGAATTCAAGCGGAACTGCTGTGTACAGAGAATGATAAACAGATGGGGAATAAGGCAGCAGTCAAAGTAGCTGAAGAGTGGAGTCTTTACGAGCTTCAGAGAATAGAGAGACTGCTGAATACATATGTGAGGGTGTTGACTCTGTCCTTTGTTGAAAAACATTTCATTGGAACAATTTTTGTCCTAAGGAAAGAGTATTTGCAGGAGCACGTTTTTGTGGGTGAACGGCTTACTCCACAAGGAACTGTTTGTTGAGTTTCTTAAAATAAAAGGTCATTTTAAAAGGGGAAAATATAAAACAGCCTCAGATTTTGGGGAAAAGTGTTTCAGTCTTTCAGTATGAACCTGAGACTGTTTGAAGGAAAAGTCAGTAAAACAAATGGGTTGTCATCAAAATATTCCTCAGCAATTGGAAGAAATCATTTTTGGAGAAATCTTTATTATTACATACCTTACTGTCATAGAGATTAATTCTTTCCTCACTTCATTTTCTCTGCACAGTCTGCTGGGAGATTTGTTGCAACTGAATCTTTCTCTGTGACCTCTGTTCAGCCCTTCTACTCCTCCAGACTAATCCTGACCAGCAACTTTGTGTTTAGCTATCAGTTCCTTTCTACCTCCTAGAAAGACATGCACCCACAGTATACTGGTGTGTGACTGACCTTTATGTTGTCCAATTATAAAATAATGTTTTATTATAGTTACTGGAAAACAATATTTATCAGGATTTGCACATTCAGTCTTAGTATTGTTCACAGTGGTAATTCAGGATATGTGCATGGCAATGACAAAGAAATGCAGTGACAGATGATCTTGCTTTGTTTTTAGAGGTATGGGGCTGTGCTGTGACTTCTCTGCATATATATGCAGAGAAATATGAGGAAATAAGAGCCTTTTCTGCTTTTTTGTTTGAGTTTGAGCACAAGGAGTTAAGACTGCCAGTATGCTGTTAAAGGAGTTACATTCTTGACCAGATCTGTGATTTTTTTTTTTTTACTTGATCTTTCCTGCATATCCTCAGCTCCTCTCTGAAAGCCTGCCCCTCAGGCTTAAATGATTGTTTAGGTGGCAGCTGCAGATAGTGAACTGTTTTGTTCCATTGTCTTCTGTTTATGCCATCACACAGCTTCCCTCTCTCGGTAATTACAAGGTGATGGCAAAGCTTGATAACAGGTTTGTAAATACAAGTAGGCTGAGAAAGCAAGCAGTGACTATTCAAAGTACAAGTCTGAGCAAGTATTAGAGCTCTGAACATCTATTAGTAGATTACTGAACCATGTTTATAGAAAGAGGTAGCCACAGATGTGCCATATTTTTACACAATTTGAGAGCTTCATTAGAGGAACACCTTTAGATTCAGCAGAAACAAGATTGTGTGCTTATGAATGCAATGGGAAGAAAAATTTCCTCCCAAGCCTCTTCTGTGCTTGCTTTCTTTCTGATTTCAGTACTCTGCCTGCTCTTCCCCGAGCTTTGTCTTTATGTGGGTTATTAGAGGTTTCATGACCAAAATATATTATTTATGTATACAGATAAGAAAACTTTTCCATGGTCGTGCTGGGGTGATGACTTTGGAAGGCCATTATGTAGCAATACTCTTCTCCACCTGTTCCATACCATTTGCATGCCCACTGATGCCTGCATACAGAGCTCCAGTCTTTGTGACAGACCTTAGCTCAGAGCTTTTGGGAGCCTGTGGGGCTTAAAGCAATAAATGCGCCTCTTGATTATATATAGAATGCAATTAATTTTGTCCATTTGAAATGTCTCCAACAACTTCTATTTTAATTTAAAGTTATAAATTCCGGAATGTCTGACATTGTATGTGGGGCTAACACTTCTTTTGTTATTTTATATACTGGATACAGTGGTATGGAAAAGCAAAAGAAAAAATTAGTGTGATGGGCTGGCTTTTCATTGAAGTCCAAACTCTCATAATTAGGTAGTACTTAGCCACAAGAAGTCACTTCCTATTTCTCTGCTTCAAACCTTCTCTTTTCAAATAGAATCAAATTGGAGAAGCAAGGAGAAAATAGAATTGCATGGCAAGAGAGGAGAGCTCCTGTGATAGGTACAGGAGTGACAGCCCGAGGTCACCAGTGATGAATCCAGCGCAGATCTGACTTTTATCTTCTGTTCAGTGTCTTTCATATTAGATGAGTTTGTGGTCTTAGTACATTCCCTCGAGAAGTAGTTTTGAAGGGTTTAACAAGCTGTGTGAGCCTTTCTATCAAATAACTGCATATCCCAAGAGAGTAATTTTGTCCCTGTTAGAGAGTTCTGTTGAATGACTTAAAAAGAAACCTCTCTATCGAAACAATGTTATTGGCTACTCAGTATTATAGATACAGGTTTTGCTGTTATTTCCACTCTATTTCTGCTTTTTCTTTTTGTTTCCCACTATAATTTTAATGTCCTAACAGGAAAGAGGTGAAAATATATGGTTCCTAATAAAGTCAATAGCAATATTCCCCTGGCCTGTATGAAATGGGAATGGTGGAGCAAGAAAGAAGAGATATCTAGCACCTGTAATCAAATACCCATATTTCAAAACTTACATAATAAGCTAGACTTTATGGTTATGTGCTTGAAGACTCCAAATATACTCTCAAGACAAAATCATCCCTGAAAATACCATTTCTCCACCCTCATTTGTTAATGCAAGCAAGACAAAATTTGTGGGGCATGCTCTGGTCTCAAAGACGTAATGCAGTGTAGTCTGGTCTATAGTCTGTGTTCCCAGTGTTTCCATCCAGAGGATAAGATCAAGTGCACTTTTGAAACCAGAATCAGTAGCAAAACACTACAATCTGGTTCTGTCAGGGCTGGCATTACTGTTTGTATAGAAAAAATAATTAATGGCAGAGGGATTCATGGTCAGAATCCAGGCTGAAAACTGTGTGTTCTTCTACACCCAGGTAAACCTGAAAAGTACTGCTTAGTAGAAATCTGTTGCTGTCAGATCTAAAACTCTTGGAGACTGTCACAGTGTGATTGTCCCTGTCAATGTCTTCATCTAATCTGTACATTTTTTGTAGGAAGCCTACTCAGGAAGATAGTGATAGGACAAAGGGGAATGGTTTTAAGCTCAAGGAGGGAAGGTTTAGGTTGGATGTCAGAGGGAAGTTCTTTACTCAGAATGTGGTGAGTGCTGGAACAGGCTGCCCAGAGAGCTGTGGATGCTCCGTCCCTGGAGATGTTCAAGGCCAGGTTGGATGGGGCCCTGGGCAGCCTGGTCTAGTACCAGATCTGGAGGTGGTGGCCCTGCATGTGGCAAGGGGGTTGGAACTTAATGATCCTTGGGGTCCCTTCCAACCCAACCATTCTGTGATTCTATGAAGTTGTGCTTTCTTCTGCTCAACAAACTGGCCCAGAGACTTTTGTGAATTCTGACTACAGTGGTCTTTTCCAGCAAGTGGAGGACTGTGCAGGGTCTGACCTGCCTGTGAAGGGCTTGGAAGTACATCAGAACTGGCTGTGAGTTGAGTTATGTGGTTACTTCCCCTGCTTAGATCAGTATGGACTGGAACTGATATTAGCTTTGATGTTAACCCTGTGTGCTTACAGCAAATGGGACTTATGAGATGGCTATGAAATACTGCCACATTTCCTTTAAAAACAACAGCAAAAATAACAAAAAAAACACCTCATATACATTTAGAAGCAGAGATTTTTGTTGTTTTTTATTACTCTGGAATTGATGAGTGAGAAATCATCAGTACAGCTGGGATCATCTTTAGAAGGTAGTGGCATCTTTTTCACTCAGGGTAAATACAGTGGAGCCCTTTTTCTGATAAATTATTTGAGCCAATACAGCTTATATATATACAGAAAGCTGTACAGGTAGTTTTATTTCATGATAGTGAAATCACTGTGGCGGGCTTTAGATCTGTTTAAATTGGACTTGTTTTGTGTTACTTTTAGTCAGCTGAGAACAAATACGTGGTAAGATTCCAAGAAGCTGAAATAACAGACACTTCTATAGTTCAACTATGGTGGTTTAAAACGTAATTTAAACTAAAGCAGTGCAGCTGCTGCTTCTAGACAATATCTGCAATGCTGGAATCTCTGGTCTGCTGTTCTCTCCTTCATTTAATAGCTATCAATGACAGTAATCTTAGTAGGGATTTTCTCATCTTCTCTTGCATTCTCCTGCGTATCACCGGGCCCAATCTTTGTGTTGACTGGCATTAGACAAAAGCTGTCAGTCATCTGTGTGGGACTCAACCTTTATAAATTCTGCCATCCAGAAGTTACATGTCTAGTTGAAATTAGTTATCTAGACTTTTTATCATAGGGGTACAGAGATGGATATTTGCAGAAGATAATTAATGTCACCTGTCTCAGTTATCTTAGAATAGCGCGTGTTGGTCTGTTTCCTTTCTTTTTCTCTTTTCCATTGACTATTCAGGAAGCCTGAAAAGTAGGCTAGGCTAGACCCAAGTATGTCAGTATCATCAATTATTAACCTGTCTCCAGAATGTTCCCAAGTCTTCCATTTACACCTGGGAATTGCATCTAGCAATTAGCATCCAGCCCCCCATCATTGTAGTGCCTCCAATCTTGCTGCTTCTGATAAAAGTGCTTGTTGGATGTCACTCATTCAGCAAAGGGCTGTGCAAAGTCTTGCCCTTTGCAGTGACACATAATCCCCAACCATGCATTGTATGAGAAGAATCAAATATGATCCCCTTGATATATACATCTTTGACATTCTACTTTCTCAGAACCTCTAATTCCAAGATGACAGAATAACAGCTGCAAATGTTCAGCTACTCTAAGCATTAATAATAAGTAGACAGTAGTTCACTGATTTGAATCTGGCCCCTTTTGTATCTGGCAGAATGAAGCTTGACTTTTTTAGTAAAGTCATGAGTTTGTGCCCGCACTGATGAAATGAAGCTGAGCAGTGGGATAGGATGTAATATAAATAACTCTTATCAGCCCAGTTCCCTAATCCAACCTTCTCTGTTACAGGGTGATCTCCAGAGGACAAATATTCAACTTGATTTTGGGGATGGCATCGCAGTATCCTATGCAAATTTCAGCCCTGTTGAGGATGGCATCCGGCATGTATATAAGAGTGCTGGTATCTTCCAGGTGACAGCATATGCAGAAAACAGCTTGGGCTCTGACACTGCTGTCCTCTTTTTGCATGTGGTCTGTAAGTATTTCCTCCTGCTAGATTTCTTTGGCTAAATCCTAACCTCATTGAAAATTCCTGCAGCTTCAGTGAGGCCTAGGAGTGCATGCAACCTCACATATATCTATGCAACTTTTGGCTTATTTAATGGAGAGGAAGCATCCTTTAACAAAAGTGTATTTACAGTCTACACATTCAGAGAAAAGCTTGAGAAGGATTTTGAAAAGCTCAGAGGTAAAACAGCATATGAAACAAAATCCAGATATATGTTTTTAGTGTGCTTCTAATACCAAGAGATTTAGATTAATCTGCTGCATTTTTACTCAGTGTTTATATGTTTTCAGGACATATTAAATAAGACAAAAATTGTTGTGATGAATGTATTTCCTGGGATATGGATGTACGGAGAACTGCTGTGATACTTGTGCTTCATGCATTTGACATGTGTTTCTGACTTTCCATCACTGTTACATAGATGAGTCTAATTTCACACCACCTGACACATGAGCAGAATTGTAGAGCCATTGTCTGACCTTATCAAAGCCTCAGAAGGGAGGAGAGAACCCATGATGAGACCAGGAGGGTCTCGGTTCTTTATCCTGCTATAAGACTACTGGGTCTCTTGGATAGGCAACTGAATCTGTGTTCAGATGTATCTTTTTGGTTGTGGTCTTGATGGTGCTTTCAGACGTTCATCTTTTCCCATAGCTTGTCAGAAAGTATTCTATTCTGCCAGTCTTGTGCTTGAGCTTTCCCACTGGAAACAAGACCGACAATTCCAAAATGTGAGGACTATTTTCTTCTTTTAAATCTCAGGCTCCCTGCTTGAAAGAATAAATGTTCCTTGAAGCTTTTATTATGTTCATAATTCCCTCAAAGTCAATCATGGCTGCATTTTACAACCTGTTATTAGAACATTAACTGTTTTTTCCTTCACCTTGGACCATTAGCTGACAAAAGTGATGGTTACGTGGTAATAACAACGAACTTTGTAAGGATTATCTGATTTTTCTCCCAGGTACTGTTGTTCCATGCTGAGAATTTTAGAACAGAATGCAGAAGAGGGGCAATTGTTAGGCTTATTTGTCTCCTCCCTCAGCTTCTCAGATCTCTCTTCTTTGACTTCTGTAGCCTTCTAAGATGGCCAGCTTATTATCTCCAGGGAAGTATTTTCCAGACATTTACATTCGCACTAACAGTGAGAATTTAAAAAAAAATAAAAAAAATAGTACTAGACTTTTAATATATTTTGATGTACTAGTCAGTATTGGAGGTTTGCCCTTGAAGCTCAACTGTACAGGCAGAATGGCAGCTATATAAATCACCTTCGGTCTAATGTCTGTCCAGTGCTGGAACTTTGTACTTAAAAAAAAAAAAGAGAGAGAAAGAGAGAGGAGTTCCTGGGCTTCAAGCAACAGCAGTTTTATCTCCTTCAGCCTTAACAGAGAGCAGTCATCTTTTCACCTTTGTGGAATCTATTTTCAAGCTGCTCATGCCCATATTTAAAGGAAGGCAAGATTTTAGCATTTTTCTTCTTACTGCACTGTCAGAAAATATTTGGGGGAACCTGCTCTTCATGGAATCCTGTGTACTTTCTATGGGCAAATTTCAGAAATGACTTGCTGGTAGACCCCTTAGGAAAAGGGGAATTAAACTGAGAGCCAAAACCTTGAATATTGTTCTGTCCTTCGAGCTCTATATTCTGGTGATAAAAGAACAGCTCTTGTTTTGCAGTATTCTTGTCATCCAAGCAGGTGAAGTAATTAATGTCCCCATTTCATGTTTGAAAAACTGAGAGGTAACATAACTAGATAATCTCAGTTAAAGTCAGCAATTCTGTGCTTCCTCAACTTAATATTTTATATTAGAAAAAAAAACCCTCCTTTCTTACTCATTCTTTCCTTTTCATAGTGATAGTCTATTGATTTGCTGTATATTAAAAAGTACCATTCAGGAAGGGCTCAGTAACACACCAGTTACCAACTGGAATTCAGTATAAGTAAAACTAGCGTATTTGATGAGGAGGAGGAGGAAGAAATTGAGATAGGAGGAAAAGCTTTAAAAAACAAACAAACAAAAAAAAAACTGAATATTTTTTATACTTTTTTGTTGGGGGTGGCAAGAGGAATTTCTTCTTAATTCTCAACTTCTTGCACTGGACTTGTTCTGGACATTTGGTCTTAATAGATGTAATTTACATTGATGTTTGGTGTGTGTTTATGTTTTGATGTTTTTTGTTTTGTTTTGTTTCCTTTCTAATTCTTTTTAAAAAAAATTCTTATGATGCTGTAAAAAAACCCTCAATATGCCAATGCACACATCTTTCAAGTTGTTCCTGCCTTTTTTTGCTGCTGTTCACTGGCTTCTCATCAGCTTTTCGAAGTCACGCCAAAGTCAAGATGATACCAAGATTACTATTCTTGTCCAAAATCATAAATCTTTTTAAAAATACCTTCTAAAGAGGAACTGTGAGGGCATATTTAATCAAGTCATAAATACCTCTTACATAATCGGGTTTAAGCCAACTTAGTTAACGTGGTTTGCCCACTAATCTTAGTTAGCTCACTGGACAGATTTTCGACAAAACACTTCTCTCTTGTGCCCTGTCATAGGATCATAAAATCTTTTGATTTGGTAGGGACCTTTAAAGTTCACCTGGTCCAACTCCCCTGCAGTGAACATGGGCATCTACAACTCCATCAAGACTTCAATGGCAGCCTGCCCTATCCTGTGTGAAACAAGTTTATTGTTATCCCTCAGACTGCATTTAAAAAAATGTCTTCTAAACACAGTCCTGATCCTGTCTGAAGTTAGCAGTGTCAGAAGTTCACATTTTTGGCTCATCAAGAATTGAGTGGGAAAAAAAAAAAGGGTGATTTTGTTTATTAAGTTAGTATCTTTTGCTTATTGGCTTCAGAAATTCTCTTGTATATCTGTAATAGCGCTTCATTGCTGACAGTGTTTTGACTCATTTAAATGAAGAATCCTTGCTGTTTACGACTAAGCTGGGAAGATTTAACTCAGAACCTCTAATAATTTGTCTCTTCCCACAGGTCCAGTAGAGCACGTCCATCTGAGTGTCCCTTTTGTTGCTATCAGGAATAAGGATGTCAACATTACTGCAGTAGTTTGGCCCAGTCAAGCAGGCACACTTACCTACTTCTGGTGGTTTGGTAACAGCACCAAGGTATGGTTGTTCTTTGATTTACATTTATTTGCTAAGCTTGTTGTACCAGACAGGGAACTCCCTTAACCCCAATGAAAACTTCATGTCCTTGCTTATTTTATGTTATTTTCTTCTTTTTACTTTCTAAAAAAAGGTTGTCATTAATTTAAACTTCAGCTCTGTGTATCTTTTTCCTCCTTTCTCACATTATTCTTAGAAGTAGTTACTTTTTTTACATCTGTTTGTTATCTGCCCTGCTGAGCTCTGAAGACCACTGTTATTACCAGAGTTCACTTGCAATGTAACTGAATTATATATCTCTGTGTATGGGATAATACTGGCTTTCAACACTATTTAAAAACTGCCAGTGTTCAAATAACCATGGGTGTTTCCATTATGTACCAGTATGCTGTATATAACACTATATTCTAACACAGTACTTTAAAGCTGTTGGCGTTCAAACAGAATCACACAAATAACCAGTTGTATCCAGAATTTCAAGTTAGAAGCTCAAAAAGCTCTGTTTGTGACCATTGTTCATATGCTGGATATATAGATAGATAGATAGAGATGATAATTCTTTATAGGGAATGTTGAAGATGCTGGCAAAAAGTTAACATGAAAAACTTTTTCTATCAATAATTAAAGTAAGTGAATCTGCAAGTTGTGATTGTGTTTTCTAGTGGAGAGAGCAGAACTGCTTGTTAGTGACAGCTTTTGATGCAGGCTTCAGGTGTGAGACAGCTGACACAGGCACTATCCTCCGTGAAAAATAGTTGCAGCACTGAAGTGTACTGCCACTATTTTTCAATTTAGAATCTGCTTTTATTTACAAAAAGCAGATTAAATCATGTCATTTTGTACTATATTGAAGGCAATCTAGGTGTCATAGTTATTCTACCACGACTTTTGTCCTTAATGTAGAAGAATTTTTGAAATAGAAATTAGTATAGACAATGTGGAGAAAACCAATTTTGTTTGCTAAGGATTTTCATCCATCTGTTGTGGTGTTTGGATCTCTCTTGTAAATAGGATCTGTTACTTAAGCTGTCATCTAGTTCGAATTTCAGTAGAGTACAGGCAGGTGTAGATGTGTAGATGATTTGGACATAGCTGTATGTGGAATAGTTAAAATTTTAATTCCTTGGAGTGGTTTTATGTGTTATTGAATTACATTGAGATATAGATCAGAGGAGATGGTTCCTCTTATCTGCAGACAATTAAAGATCCAGAGCAGTATTTATTCTTTGTGTTCGCTCCAGCTACCTTGTGTATTTCAGTTGTGCTGCTTAGCCACTCTCAGTGTATGGCAATATGTGTAGATACAGCAGTAGATGCTTTATAGTTGTTGTTTTTTGGTTTTTTTTTCCCCCAAAACAGTAGTCTGAATTACATCAAAACTCCTTCTGGGATGTTTGATATGTGTCTCGTGAACAAACTGTGGCACTCAGTACTGGTCAAATCAAGGCACACTGATTTGTTTGTAAATTATGGGATGTGGTGTGTAATACTGTGCACAGTAACTGCCTGGCATTGTTACCTCTGATTCCAGTGCTGAAGAATAGCAGCTTCTATGTCTGATCAGCCCATAGACATCCCAAGCAAAACCATGTGTCTTGTGTCACTGTGCATTCTCATAGTGGTATTCTGTGCTGTTGCACAGAAAAATGTTGTCTTACACTCCAGTAACCTGGCTGAGATCCTTCTGTTGCCCTCAACATCTTGCTGGAGTTGTTGTACTGAATTTCTACTGTACTAATTTTTGCAGTATACCCAAAGGCCAATTTGCTTGGATTAACACAGGTCCAGTTTAATAAATGTGTCCAGCTGTCTAATAGGTTGAGCAAATGAACCTTAAACTACTTGATTTAATTTAGAGTTGATTTCCAGGTCTTGGTGCCTGAATTAAAATTAAGGAGTTGGCTGAATGTTAAAACTCCATGATGGAGGTGAAATCAGCCATGATAATGGAATGTCCAGCATGCACACACACACAAAAGGGAATTAGTAATTTTAAAGACCAGATTGGTTCCTCTTTTCTGCTTTTGCACATAATCACAACCTGTAACCTCCAAGTATATTGCTAATATCACTGAATTTTAATGTAGGTCTGTTCTGCTCATCCAAGATGTGTATCTTAGTATATGTTAGCTGCAACTCCAGAGCTACCCCAAGCTGCCATCCCAGTGATCAGACAGACTTTTCTTTTATCGCTTTTTCGGGTAATGGATGAGATGTCAAAAGAAGGTGGCATTCTACAGGGGAAAAATCTCTTTGGCAGCTGGTCTTATGCCAGTGAAAACTGATTTGTCTATGAATATGACATGTATGGTCACTGTTTTGAAATGCAGGCAAATTATCAGTCTGATGGGATTAAGTGTGAGAGCCGGAAAGTTAAAATTTAGGATATTTTTCTTTGGAGACAAGCTATCAGTTTGGAGAAGGGACAGCTGTAATGGTACAATTGTTTTATCTGTGCTCTTAGACCTCTAAGTGCTTTTGCAATGGAGACTGTATCACTGTTTCTACTGTAATGGTTTAATCCAAACAAGAGGCTTGTCTATAGACCAGCTGTCAGCTCAAAGGCGCTATTAGGGCAAGACCTTTGATTTTCAATAAGTGAATCTCTTTCCCTAAATGTGGTGCACTTTTCTCCTCTAGATGTGTATCTGTAAGAATTTCCTGTGCAAAGGGGATAGCTGTAATGCTATCAAGGATGTATTTGAGAAGATGTAGATAAAGTCAGCCTTCTCTGCCACAGTTTGGAACTAGACAAATACTGCTCAACTTTATTCTGGAAGCCATCCAGCTGCATTCAGATAGTAGTACCTATAGGTGTTATGCCATGTTTTAAGTCTTCTTAACATAACTTGCTAGCTTTATAGCTGAAGGTGGCTTATGCCTTACTGACTTGAAATGTGGGCAAGACAATATTTGGTGCCATTCCTCTGTCCTGAGGCAGAGCTGCTCTGAGATAGATCATGGATTTGCACTTGTAAGTGAGAGCAAACCTTGCTGAGCTGTGTGAGTCCTTGAGGTTTTGGAGAGCCCCTAATACATCCAAAGGTGACTTTGGACAGGGTTACTGGCCACAAGTGACAGCATGGTGGTGCCTCCAAACTGGTCTCCCTGTCCAGTTATTGTCCTAGGCAGGTGTAGTGGGACTAGCAAGGGTTGAATATTAGAAAAATTCTCTTTTCAGAAAGAGTGTTAAGGCACTGGAACAGGCAGCTCAGGGAAATGGTGGAGTCCCCATCCCTGGAGGTGTTCAGGAACTGTGGAGATTTGGCTTTTAGGGACATGGTTTATGGACAAAGTGGTGATGAGTTGATGGCAAGACTTCATGATCTTGAAGGTTTTTTCCAACCTTAATAATACTATGATTCTGTGAGTGGTCATAGTGGTGATGGGTTGATGGTTGGACGTGATTTTAGAGGTCTCTTCAAACCTTAATGATTCTATGATTTTTAAGAGAGGGGCTGGTACTGAATCTGATGAGTTGTTTGAAGAAGTACTGTGTCTCTGGATTACAGTCAAATGCTGGTTTGAGTTTGACCTTCTGTTTTGGACAGCCGAGAAAGCAACTATGCTGAGTGTTCATGCTTGCATGTTTACAATACTGCAGCATTAATTCTGCAGTCACTGGCTGTGCTCTGCTGAGGCATTCATAGCGTAATGAGTTGCAGTTCAGTGGAAAAAATTTTCAGGAGGTATTTAGTGAAGTGAGAGAAAGCTTAACCTGTGGAATGGTCTCATTGGGTAACGTTCAGATCACATGCTTTTTGAATTTAGCAGAACATGCAGATCTGAGCACCCTGTATCAGCCAGGAGTAAAAGGATACTTTGGCCTGGTGGATTATTCAGCTGACTGTTGTGCCTGAGTTAATTGCATCCTGATTTTGATATTGTTGTTTTTGTTTCCCTTTTGCAGCCCCTCATCACCCTGGAGAGCAGCATCTCCTACATCTTCAGTGAGGAGGGGATGAACACTGTCACTGTGCAGGTTGCTGCAGGCAACACCCTCATCCAAGACACCAAGGAGATCGCAGTACATGGTAACTTCATCCATTTACAATGAGATGTCAGGAAGCATATAGAAGTGAAGAACAGGCAGTTGTCATTGAACCAAAATGAACTCTGAACTCCCTAGTGCCAGGAGGGACCTCCAAATAAAATGTCTGTTAGCTGTGAACAAAGTAGATCAGATTTATTGTAATTACTAAATGCAAAGTGAACTGAATAGAGAAGCTAACTGCATCTGTAAATCCAGCACTGTAGTGAAATGATTGGCTTCTGCTTTGCTCTCATTGGTTTCCTGCCTGGGAACTTTCCAAATAAAAAACAGTTTAGAATATAGGCAGAGCATCTCCCCTCTGTTTTCTAGTTGTGGAAAGAAGCAGACATGCTTCTTTCACATAGTCACTTTACAAAAGTGAATAGTTTGGAAGAAATGGGACAGAAGTGGCACTGTTGTTGGTATTTCTGCCCATATTCCATACCACAGCTGGAGGTTCACTGTATGTTCACTGGACTTCCCTATGCATCTCGTTTGATATGTTTGTGCAGTACCTACATGTAGGAGAATTTTCTGCTGGGCTAGCCTTCATTTTATTTACCTAATTTTTAGCATCCAGCACTCAAGGACAAGCTTTTCTTTAGGCAGCAAGTTTTATTGAGAAACCTGGTCTTCAAGTAACTGAGGTTGCCCTTTGCGGTTGAACTGAATGTGTCTTGTTTCTGTAATTAAAGATAAATTTGCTGCTGATGACTTGAAAGCTGTATGTTCAGATTTAACCACCAGCTGAACATATACTTATTGAGTGCCTGGTTATGAAATGCAGTTTTTATTGCATTAATGCAAATTTTAATAATTTGCTGATATTATTTAGAAATATCCAAACTCAGTATTGGCAGATGTTAAGTAAACCTCTGCTTGAATATTTTGGGTATTGCAAAATGCAGTGTTTAGTTATGTGAAACTTGCAGCTTTCCACTGGTTTCTGGAATAAACTTAAATCAAGAGTATTCAAGAATTATCTCAATCTTTGTATATCTTTGTGAACTGAAGGTCCCAGCAGATACCAGTGTATTTCTCACTTTGTGCTTCCAAATACCCTGTAAGAAATTGTGCTGTTCTCTAAAATATCCAAAGCTTGGGACATTATCACAGAGTAATTCATGCAGTTGGAACATTCTAATAGTCCTATACAGAAGGCTATGTTGTAAACTGAGCTTACTGAAGGAAGGAGTCCTTCCTCAACCCAAATCTGGTGACCAGTTCAAGTCTGAATACGTGAACAAGGGGCATCTTTGGTAAACATTTGCTCTGGTAAAATTACATTACCAGTTCTAATCTGTGCCCTATGTGAAATTATTATGGCTCTGAGCAGGAGTATGCCTTTGTGGTGTTAGCAGTGGTAGAGATTTATTGAGGTTTTTCAGAAATTGTAGCTAACAGTGCGGAATTTAGTTTAAAAAAAAAATAATAGAAAAATTTTTTTAAAGGAATTGGATGTTGTACTGAGAGTTCAAATGTCAAAAGCTTTATATGTCAGACTCTGGGTTAAGCTTTCAGAAATAACATGAGAGTGATAGCTTACTCTTCTATATTTGTTTTATTTAAAAATATATTGCAGTGTCTAAAAAGAAGGAACTTGCAAAAGATGCAAGACAAATGCTGTGCTGACACATCCCTGCTGCTCTGTGGATTTCCTCATTTATGCTCTTGCTGGATTAGCTTGATCTAAGGCTGGTACCTTCTTAAAAATGATTAATGGTACTTATTTATGTGCCTGCAGATCAGGTGCTTCAAGGTGTGATGTAGCACATCCCTAGAAACAGAAAGGACAGTCTTCTGCCCTGAGAATCTGTATCTGAGTGTGATTCCCATCCTGAACTCGTGTCTTCCACTCTCCTAAATTAATTGTGCATGTTGGTCATAAATGTTAGGCTTGGACTGTAGTGACACCAGAGAGGAGAGATGGAATTGGAGAAAATTTTAAATTGGTCTGAATTTGAAGTCTAGGAAGTTTTTCTTCCTCCTGCAATCAGTCAATTAGGAAGTAATTTCAAAGCATTTCATGAATAGCCATCACTTGATTACCCTGTCATTAGCACCACTGGGCTCTGATTTGCTGGGGAATTAACCATTCGTGGCTTCCCTCCAGGAGAGCAAACAGATAATGGCTGCTTTTGAAAACATATTACTTACAGTATGTGTTTTCTCTGCAGACCATAGTGCATGTAATTACACAGTTTCCAAATTTCAGGCAGATGCCATCTTATTTACTAGTTAACTTTCTTGTAAGCAGAACCTGAAGTTGAGTAGCAAAATTACTTGAGCCTAAGACCAGCATGAAAGGAAGACTTACTCTTTGCTTCCCTTGTTTTTTACTTCCATTTCTTCTGGGAAAAGCCACAGTCTGGCATTAGACAAGATTTCTTTTTTATGTACATTATTTGCAAGTTTTCTGTCCTGCTTGGTGTTAGCCAGGCTCTTTTCGTCCTTCACTCTTTCATCTCTCTTTTGCTTTAAGTCATAATATGAGGGCTGCTCTGAAAGTAATGCCTTCTATTTTATTTTGTTGGCCTATGGTGTCAGAGGTGAATGTTGGTGGTATGTCCATAGAGGTTGAGCCTTCCATCAATGTTCTGTTACATGTTGCTGCTTTGTGATGACAGTAGAGGGGCAGTCTGAGAGAATGGTGTCTGACGTGGAAGTGCTTAAGAAGCAATGGCGTGTCACAGAATTCCTCCATGCATCAAAAAAAGGCACCTGTTGACATTCATCAACTCTTGCTGAACATTTATTGAGACCAAACAGTGGATGTGAGCACAGTGAGGCAGTGGGTGCAGTGTTTCAGCAGTGACAACAGTGACAGTGGGTCACCTCCACTGTTGCAGATTTTTATGAGTGCAGCATGCAGGCTCTTGTTCATCACTAATGAAAATGCCCAGCTAACCGTGGTGACTGTGTTGAAAAATAGTGTTTTGTAGCTGAGAATTTGCTCTATCAAATAGTGTTATTGGGCTCTTTGTATCTGCTGTCGTTTTCATGGAAATAAATAGGATATATTACTGAATCCATACTTTTGGCTTTACCCTAAGTGCTGTCCATTTAATCTTCTCATCAGTACTTTTCTTCTATTCTAGAGTATTTCCAATCTCAACTCCTCTCATTTTCTCCTAACTTGGACTACCACAATCCTGACATCCCTGAGTGGAGACAAGATATTGGCAAAGTCATCAGGAGAGCTTTAGCGCAGGTAAGCTTCTGTTTCCACCTCTTCTGCTTGATGTAGAATAGGCTGATAGAATACACAGACTTTTTCAATATACTAGCTTTAAAGAGTGGGAAGAACTCAGTAATGAAGCTATCATTTTAAATCGACTGCTTCTTAATATGCTGAATCTTTTTATAGAGGAAAACTATATTGGGAGTTCTGTGAAATTATTGTAATTACTTTTATTAATGTTTCTGTGGCGTTTTTCAGCTTTCAATATCCCCGAGGACTTTAGAAATTCCTGATGATAGTAGCATCACTATTATTCTTATTTTGCCAAAATCAATGTTATAATTTGCACTGGTTTTGCCCCAAACATTTGGATAGTGTTACTGTGTGCAGTTTGACAGCTGATCCACTCCATCCCAGAAGATAGAGAGATGTAGTAATGTTAGGTGCATGAGGAAGATATTTTTATCTATTCCTAATACTCAGTCTTCCAATGGAACTAAGTATAGCAACTAGTGAATGTTATAAAGGTCTACTCCCTTTCCAAGTGGGGCAGAAAAAGAAGATTGAGAGGGAAAATAAACTTATCTCTTAAAACACAGGTCAAAGAGAAGCTTCTGAAGATACTGAATCTTCCTTTGGGATTAATTAGAATATGTAAACTAGCACTCAGATTCTTGCAGGAAAGCGGACAGAATAATTTATGATATCAAATAGCCCGGGATTTTGGTTTTGTGTGAAATCAAGAAATAGATATGAGCAAGCCTTTGTGTTTTTTTACTTTCTACCAAAATGAATCTTGCTTTTTTTTTCAGCTACATCTGTTCTTAGAAATGGTGACTTGATTATTTTTATGAAGAAAGTGAATTCCTGCTCAGCTTTTCTCATCTGCAGCCTACTCAAAATTCACAGCTTATGAGAGTTCCCTTGATTATTTTCCCACCCTGAGAAAACATTTATTTCATTTGTTTTTGTTTTAGCTGGCCTTCCATTGTAATGTATTCAAGTCAAGTTTGCAGAGAAAATAAATGAATTATATTGTAATAACAGCAACATCAACAATAGAAAGCATGTAGAAATGCTTGTCTGTATATCATTTTTTGACTGTTCAGTTGCAACCTACAATCTGTTCTTATAGGACAAATCACCAGAAGTAGGCTGCCCCATTGATGTGTTTCATTTGCTTCATATTTAGCAAATGTGGATCCTCATAACCTATTGTTAGAAGGTGATTGCAAGTAATTTTCATCACGTCCCCATTAGTTGCATGCTTATCGGTCTCCTTGAGTCTCTGGATCTAACTTTGCATTATTCCTTCATGGCGAGGGACTATGTGGGAAATTCATATACGAAGAGATCGTAGGTTTTGACTCTGGATTCTGGGTTGTGATCTTTGGGCACATGGATGTTGTCCATGCTACATTTACTTCTAGAAATGACAGAGAACATCATTAGCAGAACCTCTATTTTAAGACTCACTCAGTGGGCACAACAGTTCAGCTATAGCAGAACTGACAAATTACAGTTTGATGGGAGCGTAGTTTCCCATAGTGAATGGAAAAATCAGCAGTAGAAGAGCAGCTAGAGATCACCTTTTTACTTTTTTTAGGTGACTGGTATTCCTGATGAACAAATCTTGGTAGCTGTATTTCCTGGGTTGCCTACTTCTGCTGAGCTCTTTGTGCTACCCCGTAAAAACACTACAGAGAGAAGGAAAAGCAGTGAGGCTGATCTGGAACAGGTAAGGATAAAAGGGTTCACAGATCATTTATTCCCATCGTAACATTTACAGATGGATGCCTTAACCTTTTCAGCACTGGAATTGACTTGTAGTAGTTGTGATGTAACTGGATGCACATTGGACTGTGGCAGTAAGTTTATACCATTAAAGAGAATGACAGGGAAAATGGGATTTCCAAGCTCCTCACTGAAATGGTTCTACCTAGATCAGTAGTGTCCCCTCATTGTAGTAGTTATGGCCAAAGGAACCTTGAATATGTACTCCCTCCACTTCATGGAGGAATGCTAATAGGCAAAGGCCAAAACAGCAAGATAATATACTGAGATTTACTAAAAATAAATCATGCTCTTCAGCTCATATATCACAGGAACAAGACCTCTTTATTCTGAAGCTGCACATGGTGTGTGCAAACTGTATTTGAAAGTTACAATATCCATCCATTTAGATAAATAGGTAATTACAGTGATGAATAGCTACAGTGATATACAGGCAAAGGAAGAGCTAGGAACAAGTCTGCTTTTTTTTTTTTTTTTTTTTCCTTCCCTACAATTACCAAGTGGTTACATCAAATCTGTGAAAGCAAAGGAGTGAAGTAGTGCTGAAAAAGCTGCTTTGCTCTAGCTAATGTTCTTGTATGCACCATTCCTACTGTTCTACTATGTGGAAGCTATGGATAGCCCATGTCAAAGTGCCTATGGGAGTAACTCTTCTGTGATCAAACACTGAATCATTCAGAGGATTCCTGAATTCCATGGAAGTTGTTTTCACCCACTGAGCAAAGTTAGCCACTTCAGTGTAGTATTTTGTTGTATTTTGTTGTAGAAAGCATTACATTCTTAAATTAACACTTTTAAGTGTCCACAAAGGAGAGGCATAGTAGAAGAAAGATTTTGAGGGCTATTTAGAGAGATTTTCTTGGAATTATTTCTGTCCAGTTCAGTTGGGCCTACTCCTATTAGATTTCTTTCTGAAAGCACAGTTGCAAACATTTTTCATATATCAGTATTATGCAAACATCTGATTGCATTTCTGACCTAGTTGACCATAAGCTGTAGGTCTAGTGGTCTAACTTTAACTGACAGTCTACTCAGTTGTACTTTGGAACCTGTTAAAGGCTCCTACTTGAGAAGTTCTGCCCCAACCATCAGAATTACTTGATGGAGAGCAGGCATTAACAAGCTCAGCCTCTAGGTGACATGATAAATAC
This sequence comes from Perdix hodgsoniae, assembly GCA_035772895.1. NCBI lineage: Eukaryota > Metazoa > Chordata > Aves > Galliformes > Phasianidae > Perdix > Perdix hodgsoniae. The sequence goes on from JAPSGF010000013.1 coordinate 1,614,839, forward strand.
ATTCTGTGAGGCAATCAAATATTGCATCACATCTGGTTTGCTGAGCTGTGAGAGGCCTCCACTTCAAGGTCCCTCATCTAAATGAAGGAGAAATATAAAAAGTTTGAATCACTGGATAGTAGTATCCCAACAGTGTATTTCAGCAGGAGCTATGTGACTAGGCTTGTCCTGAATCAAAGGGAGCAAGGCGTTGTTATAGCTCGGTTCCATCACCCACTATTGAGAATATCTCAGTGATTTCCAAGTGTGTAAGATCCAGCTCACAGGACATAGTAGATGAGAAGATCTTTAATTTCTCTTCCACACCACGTTTCTATTCTTGCCTTGTATTCCCCAGAGAATTATAATAACAGTCTGAGCCTCAAAAGCATGTCTGTCCTTCAGGGAGACTTGAATTCAATAGCACTCGGTTCCATCTGAAGCATGTGCATGTCTCTCTTTACTTCCTCAGTTTTCTCACATACTTTTCTCTACCCTGCTTTTTTCCTTCTCTTCCTGAAGACAGTAAGAAATATATGTAGCCTACAAGTGGTGACTAACATTTCTGAACGTTCTCTTGAGCTGGCTCTCTTCTATATTGTAACCTATATCTCTTACTATTTTCTCAGGTTGTTGAAATCCTTTTTAATGCTCTCAATCAGAACCTGGTCCAGTTTGAACTGAAACCTGGTGTTGAAGTCGTTGTGTATGTCACTCAGCTGACATTAGGTGAGTGTGGAGTAAAAGGCACAACTGTGGATCTTTAGAGGATTCGTACGGCTCCAGGTGAATGGGTTTACCCTACAGCACTCAACAGCCTAGAGTGAAGCTCTCGGTTATTGCTGAGATAATGATGGCTGTACAGGAGATGAAGTATTTATTTTGCCCTTGCTTTATTATGGCTGCCCTTGTAGTTATCTGGAGCATGGGATCTTGTGCATGTGACATTGCTGATAGCCTCTCTGGAAAAGTGAGATTCATGTCCTAGGATAAAGCATGTTAGCTTCCTTTTACTTTGAGACTCTCAGAGAGCCAAGATTTGGGCAAAACCAAGGCTCGCATCCTGTTCTTCAGATTATGTCTTTGTACCTTTGCTTTCCGATTGTTGTTTGGAGGTGAGAGTTAGACCTTAACAGAGATAGTCTGAAAGGAATTTAAAGAAAAGAATGAGATACCAATTTCTGCAGTCTCCGGTTTTGTTTTGTATCTGGTTTGTATCTGGGTTTGTTCTAGTAAGACACTGTAAGTGGGGGTGCTGCATCTGCATTTTGTTTCATGACCATTCTCATAGTTGTTTTTTTTTTTTTAAGTTGAGTGAAATAAGAGTCAGTTATTTTCCGAGAAAGAGTTCATAGAAGTGGTGGAAGCAGAATACTGGTAGGATCAGAATCCTAAATGTGAAAAGTTGCAGAACCAGAGAATTATTTGCAGAGAATTTGTCCCCATTATCTAAGTGACAGAAAAAAAATAGAGAACAATAGAGAAAAAAGAAGGAAAAAAAAAGAGCCAAATAATACTTACGCAGTGAGACATGTTCAGATACTACTTACAATCATTTGCACATTATTAGAGCATTCTCATCAGACTTTAATAGTTCTCAGTCCATTAAGACAGTGTGTTCCAATGGGCTGTGGAAATAGCTGCACAAACAAGGTTTTATAATACACTTTATTTACTCTGCCAAAAATGCCAAGGAAGGGTGGATCAAAGATCCAAAGTGTAGCGCCTACTTGGGTCCAGGTTTGTTGATTTGGGCTCCTTTACAATACAAAAAATGACTGAATTAAAAGGTAACAATTAGGTCTTATTAGAAGGAGGAGCCATGAGGCTTCTCAAAAAAACAGGGCTCTTTCAAATGTGAGGCAGACGTGTCATTGGAAGATGGGAACCACTCTGAGATTACTTTTCCAAAGGAAAATAGATGTCTATTAAGTTAAACTTCATAAATTTCATTTCCACTTCTGTCCCTGGACAAACCTAAAAAGGAATAGCTCAGTGTTAACACAGGATCACCCATTCAGCTGAGCATGGCTTGCTGTGCCTTTTCACTAGGAAATGTTAGACTACATTGCCTTGAAAAAGGAACGTGGTTTTCAAAGGATATGAGAGTCAATTAATTTTATACTGATTGGCCTTGATGGAAACGGCATGCACCATGCAGTGGTGATAATAAAGCAGATGTGACAAAGGCAGAGGTGAGTTCAATTCTCTGGTGGTTATGTGTTTACTAATGTCTTGCAAATGTAATGCTCTGCTTTTCTTCCTGCAGCACCCCTTGTTGATTCCAGCACAGGTCACAGCAGTTCGGCGATGCTGATGTTGTTGTCTGTGGTGTTTGTAGGCTTGGCTGTTTTTTTAATCTACAAGTTCAAGAGGTAAGTTGAAAAATTGTGGAGGATAGGAGGAGGAGATGCTGGGTGGTTTACAGGAAATTTAGGCAGAGCAGTGCTTGGATTGCAGATGTAGAATGAGTTGTACTAGCCTAAGGCTTAGACAAGTACAGCTCCATAGTTCTTAAATACAGACAGAAATCCACCTCCTGCTCTTCCACATCAGTGCTCTGAAAACTCACGAAGAGCTCAGAAGTCAAGCTGTTTCCTGCTTCAGCAGACTTGTTTGAACCACAGACCAGAAAATGGGAAGCCTGTGTGCTCACCTAGTCAAAAATACATGACTGATGTCTTCATAGAGTTTACATCCATCTTTCCAACTGCCTTAGTGCAGTAGGATTTCATTTGTACCTTGCAAAGTAAATGGCTTTTGCAAGAGCAAAGAAACAGGTGTCATTATATTAAGGGAGGGAGACTTGATGCCAGAAAAGTTTGTGTTATGCGTCATGGTGTCTTTGGGAATCTGTGCTGAGATTTACTTTGCCAGATGTTAAAATACACCTTTTGCTTTGACAGTAGGCAGGACACATGCTGGCCTATGATGCTTTGCTGCTGCAAGCTATCAAACAAAATATGGGATAAGAACAACCTCTTAGCTGAGGGGCTACCTTATAAGAATGTATCTTAGGAAGACGGAGCTTCTTATCAATAACTTTGTATTCATTACACTACTTACTGCGTTAAATGGTCTATGTGCTCATATCCTGCCTAGTGACAAAATATCTTATTGGAAACAAAAATAAATATCTGGACATGAATAGTTTGTAAACCTTCAAATTGCAAAATTACATCTTTTCCTGTCCAAATTTCAACTACTTTGTTCCTTCTGCTACCTTTTCTATGGGCCAGAGTAAGGCGTGTTTTCCTTTTCGTCTTGGTGAGATTGTTGCTTAGGTTTGTGCTTTGGATCTTTGAATCTATGGTCAGGGATAAGTCAAGAAGAAGGATCTGCATATTTTGACTGGTAGAGTCCACATCATTTTATACTTCTATATCTCATAAAACAAACTATCATACTAGCTGAGCATCCTGAGCCTTTATGAAACCTTGAGTGTAGCATCCATCAGCCTTGTGCTGTGCTCCAGAGCTGAAAAGACCCTGTCCTTTTAAAATGTGTCTGAGAATGTAATGCATTAGAGATAGGATGGGGAGGGAGGAAGAGAGAATAGATGGCTAAAAGTACGAGTTTTGCTTAGTCCAAAGCTCTTCAACTTACCAGTTCTTAATCTGCTTTGTCCTAAGCATGTGGAACTGCCAAAAATTAGAGTTTAGATACCCAGAGTGTCCTCGGCTTGAATTTTTTTGAACAGAAAGCAAATACTTGAGCTCAGTGAGAGCATGCAACAGTTATGAATGGAAAGTTAAAAGGAGTTGAAAACAAAAGCTTTTCTCTAGCTCTCAGTGATGCAGAGGTCCATTAGCAGTATGTACTTTTCTGATTAACAGTGGTCCTGGCCTGAATACAAAACTGCTGATAACAGGAAAATGTTCTGGGAGGAGTGTGGGCCTTCATGAATTTTTAATTCCACACATTTATAGAATCAGTGCTTTGCTGGTTTGCACACAGACTCCTTATTATTAAGTCCACCAACCTATAGGCTCAGCAGGTAGAAAAAACAATTGGTCACCTTTCAACAGTCTACTGCACACAGATAATCCTAGTGACCACTAGAACACTTAAGGCATTACTTGTCAGTTCTCTTATTTTAAATATTCCCCCCAAAACTGTGCCTGGGATCCTACCTGACTATCTGCCTGTCTGTCTATCTGATTTTCAAGGATATTATTCCAATAGTCCAAATTAACTTCTCTTGGAGTTAGGAAGAAGAAATAACGCTTTCACTTTCTCAGTTTCCCAAGCAGCAAAGGAAAATAAGTCCCTGCAAACTGTCATGATCCTTACCATGACAAACCGCGTTTTGCATTGAAGTGGTAAGAAAAAGACTTTAGGTAGGTTTGATGAGGTACAAGTCCTTTTCTTTCTCTCAGGCAGGATCAATTCTTTATAACTCTTTCTGTGGCATTTTCTACTGTGTCACTGTGGGCCTGTCAATAGAAACAAACCTAGCAATTTTTTTCTCAGTTAATAGTAGCGCTTCAATTGATTTTTACTTTTGGTTTCCAATGCACCACTGATCATATAATAAATACTGAGGGAGTTGGCAATTGCGACTGATTATACTTAGTTGACTGCTGTTGTCTGAGCTAGGTGTGCAGTATCCACTGTGCACACCAGAACAGGGCAGCACCAGAACATCAGGTTTACTGCTGGAGGAGCCACTGGACACAGGGTAGGAAGGCAATGGCCTGAGACTTTGGGTTTGCTTTAGGTTGGTATAGTTATTATTGAATATTAATGGCATGCTTAGGGCTGAATATCACTGTGGCACCATCACCATCTGAGAGATGATATTCTGCATCACTTCCACTTTTGTGCTTTTGAGATTGGTCTCAATTTAGCTGGTCTGATTAATCAGTGACATACCAAGGATCCCTTGGCAAAATATAACCTGTTTTCCTTTCTGTGCAGGAAAATCCCTTGGATTAATATCTATGCTCAAGTTCAGCATGACAAGGAGCAGGAAATGATTGGTTCTGTCAGCCAAAGTGAAAATGCACCCAAAATCACTCTGAGTGAGTTCACAGATCCTGAAGAGCTGATGGACAAAGAACTGGACACGCGAGTGATGGGTGAGACACAGCCCTTGGCTGGGGCTTTTTTCACTGTATATTAGGTGAGGATGTGGGTGTTAAGCAAGGCGGTGACAGTGATCCTATGTACAAGCAGATGCTGAGACACTAAGATAGAGAAAAATTCTATCAACATAGTAAGAGGGAGTTTTTCCTACGGTTTTCCATTCTTTATCCTGTTGTTACATGACTAGAGCAGGAAACTGGAAATAGTAGATTTATAGGAGTTAGTAATGGCTGTGAGTCATGCTTTGATCTGTTCATGACCCTTTCACTCCTCTGGAGGCCTCACAAATTCAGTGAAGCCTCAGAAGAATCAACTGAGACAAGCTTACACTGTTGATGTGCTGTCTTTACAAATTAATATGTCACTAATAGATTAACAAGTTTACTGGTAGCGAACAGAACTGTAATAACAGGTTTTCTGCATACTCTGTGCTTATTGCAAGTGCAATGCAGAATGTGTTACTTTTAAGCACCTTTTCTGTCTCTACTCTTACATCCTAAGAAGGTGTGAGAAGCAATATAGACCCAACTGTTGAAGCTGCTGCGCTGACTGTCTTCTCCATTTTCTCCTCCACAGGAAGCATCTCAACTATTGCCAACAGTGAAAGCACAAAGGAAATCCCCAACTGCACTAGTGTTTAATACTGAGAATCCTCTTGGTCTACAAAATTTCTGACTTTTTATTTGTAATTATTATTGTTATTATTATTATTATGAAAAAAAGAGAGTTATATGTCATTATTATCATTTGGGAGGGGATGGGGGTGGGCTTTTTCTGTTTACCAGGGCTGCATTCATAAATAGCAGGTTTCTTCATACTGAGGAAATTTCCATCAGATCAGAAATAAAAAGCAAAGAATGAGAGAAGTGTGCAGTGGGATTTGAATGCCTGACTCCTCTTAAATACAGAATGGGAATTAAGTATTCGAATACAGTAGGAAGATATGGTACCTTAGGCAAGGTAAATGTAGGTAAATGGTCCCTTTTCTGATCTTTTTGCAAGTCATGAATCATCTGCTTCATCCTGCCAGAAGGCTTAGGCTGGGCTGTTGGACCAGACTCTGCAATCTGCCAACAGCCCTCACATTCCAGTGATGTGCATGTCTCAGCTTTTTGCAGGATCTTGCCTTTTTGTAATTGCTTTTAATTTCAGTCACCCTCTGGCATTGTTGACTGCTGAGAAAGGGGAAAAATAAATTCAGAACGTGCACATCAGTTTTCCTTGGACTGTGGATTGGCTGGAGGGGACAGCACCACAAGCAATGAGGGAACATGCTTGAGTTTATGAATGCAGCTTAAATGCCATGCATGTGAATAGCAAGGATGCCGAAGGCCTACTGTAGATAATTACAATGTACATAGCTTTTTATTTCTTAGGAAATAATTTAATGTTTAGTAAAGGAAGACACGTTTAAAACAAAACCTGAATCACACACACATGCACGCACACACACACTCCAACCAACCAGGGACTGTGGTGAACACTTGAATCACACTTTGGTTCCAAGTGTGTTCCAGTTGTCTGTCGTATTTCAATCAGCACTGTTTATTTCTCTGTGTATACCTGCAAGTCTTTTTTTTTTTTTTTTTTTGATATATTATCATTTCTTATGATGGAGCAGAAAAAGGTTTTATCAGGACAGATCATGAATATTTTAATGATGTTCATCATCTACTCACCTCTATCTCTGTTGTTCACTTCTAAGAAGGCTCTTGATGACATCAGCTAGGGAAGATGAGGAAAACAAACAGAAAATAACTACAATCTCAGTGTGCACAAACATCAATGTCTTTACATTCCTTGTACCCCAGTTCAACAGTGGATCTGGTTACAGTTCCTTTATTTCCAGTGATGTCATGTGCTTAAGAGTAAGATGAAGTAAATGAGTTAAGGTAAAGTAAATGCTTTTCAGGATGTGTAAGAGATTTTAGCTGAACATCATGCATGCATTTAGGGACTGCTCTTTGGAGAACAGGATGTGTAATCAGATCTACAAAACTGAGCTAGGAAAGGTCTTTCTTGTGAGTGCTGCAGAATGGCTGCATCCAGTTCTGGGTGGAAATGCTATCGGCGTAATTTTTGCATGCTAGGTTGGTTGATCATTTCTGATCAGTGCAGGGAGGTTCGTGGAAAAAAAAGTTAGGAAAAAAAACTCCTAAAGAATCCATCTCTCAACCTTGAGAGGGAGGATAGCCCCTAGGAGTGATGGAGTTTTGATGCAGGTGATAGACTTAGTGGTGAATAGCTTTTATCCACTTCTCATGAGTTGGCAGTGCTAAAAGTGGACCTTATTCTGCGGAGTGTTGAGTAATAAAACCTAATGGGAGTGAAAGGAAGATTGGAGTCATGTTTGGGAAGATGTTCCAGTGTTTGAAGTTGTTAGAGCAGACAGAAATTAGGTCAGGTGCCTATCTGATTACAGGACAGTGTATCTGGACTGAAATGGGAAGATGGATAGGATTTAGGCCTTTCTTGCTACCTCTCTGCATTGCAATGTACTGGCAACAAACCAGCCTCAGCTCCACATGTCCATTCTGTTAAGGGGCTAGTAAGTCTTTTCGGGATTCTAATGCTGATGTCTCTTGAAAGGGGAGAAAGGAAAAAACAGTGGTTAAGTATAGTTTTGCTGAAAAAATAGGGGGGTATTTCAAATTTAAAATTTTAAAACCAAAATGTAGCAAACTAGTTTTTGTGTGAAATAGTAAAGCTAAATATTCTCAATTCTTCTGCTCCCCTGTTTCAGTAAGGTTTGTGAGCTTTTTCCCTTGGTTTAAAAAGAATTCTTTTATCTTTGCTCCCTCACTTTTCTGCTCTAGTTCCAAACAGAAGCTGGAGAGTGATGGCTGTGTTTTTCTATTTAAATTTAAGTTTCCATCCATCACATGAGCATAAACTGTTGCTACTGTCTCTGTTCTTCTGAAACACCAAAGTAGTTTACAGTAATGGCCCAATCTGGTAATAACACTGTTAGTGCAAGGTCATAGCTTCCCATTTAGACATAGATGGGAGGGATGTACATAAACAATGGTCCTGTGGGCCTTGAGCTAAACTGTGGGCTGATCTCAGTCTTTGTTGATCATTCAGATTTGAGGGACTGCTTTTGTGAGCTGCTGCAGAGGACTAAATGAGAAAATATTTTCCATATAATTTCTAAACCAGGAAACAGAATGAAAATGTTCACTGTTGTTTCAAATTTTCTAAGTTATTCACAGAAATGAGCTTATGTTCATTCAAAAAGAAAGATTTGGGATTACAGTTTTCACAATTTCTTTTCGCAATTTTTTTTCTCCTCCAATTTCTCCATCTACACTTTTGAAGATGCAATGGAGAGTATGCTAAAATAACTCATCAGATGGGAGGAATCAAGGAGGAAAAATTAGAAGTTACTTGAAAAAAATGGAAATATTTTCACTTCTCAAAAAGAAATTTAATCTCAATGGAGGTTGAGAACTTTCTAAATGATACAGACAATTTTTAGAGAAATTACTGTCCAGAGAACTAGTTTTAATCAAAAATTATCCTAAAGTTGCTGCAAAGCAAATAAACAAAAAACAGGGAGCCAAAATTGAATGGCAGAAAACTTACCTGGTTCTTGATTTAACTAAACTTCATCTTCAATGAGACTTAGTGGTTATCACCACCTGTCAGAGTCACCTTGTCACACTGCTACTTGGACCAGAAAGGGCTCCATGTATGTCTGGATAGAGCTCACCCTAGGATATGCATGGGATCACGCCTGCAAGAACATACCTCCTGCATAAGAGCAAATAATTGCTGATGGCAGCTAGAAAAACTTTGTGTTCATAACAGAAAACTGCTACTGTAGGGTGCTAGAAAGTTAACTACTGTGTCACTGTGGTGTACCTGAGGCTACAGCAATCCATGGGACCTCTAAGGTTTGGCTTGGGCAACCAGTGCTGTTTGCTTTTTTGGAAGGTACTGACCTGGAGTGTTTAGTACAGGCTGGAGTACTGTCCACTTTTACTTGTGTATAGATGTAAAGTAACAGCCTGGAGACATCATTTGTTTTTTTTTCCCCTGCAAGTTTACGCTGGAGGAAATGTAATGGAAATCCTTGAAGTTGTAGATGATGATTTACCTGAGGAAGGAGGGAAAAAGGCAGTAATATGAGTATAACATAAATTGCTCCCACAGTCTAGTTGTGTATGAAGAGGAAAAGAAAGAGAGCAAAAGATAGGGTCAGTGCCTTCTATCACTGCCAGCCTTCTGTTTGAAATGGATTCTGCTGTATTGACTTTAACATATGACTAATGCATAAGATTTGGAGACCAGCTGCAGGTTTTGACTCTGTGAATATTATAAATACATAGTAGATGCACAATGTGGTTTAACCTGTGCTTGAGAACCCCAACAATAAACACAGAAGATTTGAAAATGAGGCTAGAGAGACTGGGATTGCAGAGTTTTTCAGTTATGGTTTTACTGCCGTCAGTGAGAGCATGTGCAGGAGAACATGCATTTTCTTCTGGATTAAGACTTGGTTTCAAGGACGTGAAAAAGTATCCTGTTCCCCTCCCTTTCCCTCCAGTCAATTCTCACACACATTCTAGCTTGTGCTGGTCTGAAAAAGCAAACCAGAATCCTCACATCCCTTCTGATGATGTTGGATAGTGCATTAAATCCAAACCACAACCATGGTTTTAAAGAATTAAATGAGGCAGACAATTGCAATACTTGTATTAAACACAGTAATACAAATGCATGAGTCATATCTATACATATATATATACTGTTCTTGGTTTTATTGTTCCATTTGAATATTTTTACTGTAAAAAAAAAAAAGGCAGTGGTTTTGAAATTGTTGAAAATAAATGTATTTTTGTACATCAGAGTTACCTCTGTCTGCTCTTTCAGTCCTGTTCTTCTCATATTTCATTTTTGGCAAAGTCTCCTCTGTCTTTGCTGGATTTTCCTTGCTATATCTAGCCCTCCAACCATTCATGTTATTCAGGGTCATGGATGGCAAGCAGAGAAGCGTTATAAGGCAGCTGATTTTAAGGTAAAACAACTACCTGTCTTTTCTTCTTCCTGCTATCTTCCAAAAATAATTATCTCCTTGCCTTCCCATCCCACAGGCTGATCTGATCCTCTTTGGAGTGTGGAAAGTAAACAGGAAGGGAGACTTACCTGTGTCTTGCTTATGCAGCCAAGGCTCTGTAAATTCCAAACTCTCATCTAGAAGACTTTAGTCTGGAAAACACTGCGGAGTGCCCATGCTAAGGAAAAAAATCCCACAAAGCTACCTTCACTTCTTGGCACAAGAGGCTAATTAAAAAAGAAGAGAGTGCATGCTAATGTGTCTCTGGATATGTATAAGCCATCTCTCTACAATCACCACACCACCCCTCCTAAACTGCAGATTTCTGGTGTGTGAGAGTTACTTGGGGAGCATCTCTCTACCATGGTTTCCTTCTTGCAATCTTTCCCAGGTGTCTTACTACTTTCATTGAAAGTGAGACTAATGGGCCAAGCTTTTTCTCTGGCCTGATGCAGTAAATGTTCTATGTGTATACTGCACATGAATGCAACTGATACGTTTATTCTCCATTTTATAATGAACGATCAGTAGTTTCTATTTTTCATTTATTTTTCATTCCGTTACTAAACTGAAAAGGTCATGCAACCAAGAACTAGGGTGGCCATTTCTGAGAATGATGTATGAGAGACTTCCACCATCACAGAAAGAATTCCCAGCTTTTGAAAGTTTTGGGCTTGGCCCTCTTTACGCCTCTGCCAGTATAATTCTGTTCATGAAGTCCTGAAATTTAGATCCTGAACACATAAGCACAAATATTGATGTTACAGTAGCATTAAAACTCAGTAATCAAGTATGTGCAGAAATCCAACTAAATGAAGTTGAGAAGTCAAATGCAAGCATTTAAATAGCAGCCCTCCTAATCTGAGAACTGCCTTTGCCTGAATCCTGGATTAGTTATTCCCTTTGTTAAAGGCAGTTTAAGCATTGTTTACTACCCTGTGCCATATATTTGCACCAAATATCCCTCCCTGGGGGATACAGTGTTGCACAGGAAAAGACCAGCATAATTACTCATAGAGGCAACTCACTGCTGTCTTGTTCCAGCTTCACTGCATTGCTCAACAGCACCTATATGAACAAAGGCTGACAAATGAGAGATAAGACAGCTGTAGTATGGGATATAAATGTACTGTCAAGTGCATTTTCCCCTGCTTGTTATGCTGATACTGAACAGTGTACTTGGTTTGGGCTTGCTGTCTATTGATACTCTTGTGTTCCTTTGACAGGGAGAGCCTTTCATTGCTTGTATAATGGGAGCACCTAGAGGGCCTGGCTGAGAACACATCCCCCTTGTGTCCATGACTGAATAAACCATGTTACATCAATGTTGACGATGGACTGCACAAGTGCAGTGAGACACAGTCAGAGCTGGCTGCTTCCTCACCCACAGGTTGTAGGGGAGGATAGAAATGAAGGGAGGGTACATGCCTGTACTAGCTGAAGTTCTGTCTTCAGACTCAGGAGCATTTGGGATGAAAGGTAGAACCTGAGAGACATCTAATAAACATTTTCCCCTTTCTGTAATTAGGCTGAAGAGGTGTACACTCAGTTCTCCTGCGTGCCAGGAGAGTTCTTAGCCTTGCCAAGGTGGGAGAGGAACCTCTTTCCTTTGGACACATTCAGTCCAGATTTTGGTGCAGTAAGAAATGCAAGTTCTTACACCTCAGAGAATTAACCCAAAAGAGCCTAGTGCTTCAAGTGCTTCCTGCTGGTGCCTGCCTTCCAGTCCTTGCTCAAAACTCAGCATTTCAATGGAGTAAGGCAGTCCTTATCTGGATTTGGTTTCTGCCCAGATCTTTCTTTTTCCCTTGGCCCCAGTGAAGTACTCTGGTTATTAAGCACTATCAAAGCGCCATTGCACTGCTGACATATTATCGTAATACATCATCTGAGTGCTGGTCTCCCATCATATATCACAGTGCTACGTTACAGGACTGACAACTGACAGGAGTCCAAAATCCAAAGACAGATCACTTTTCAAAGCTTTATGGACTGCTTTTTTTTTTTTTTTTTCTTCCCTGAGACAGCAAGCAATGATGAAGAAAGAACTGCTGGACGGCTGCCACTAAGCTTTCGATGCTTTTAAGTATACTTATCTATACATTTTCCCCTTGAACCCAGAACATTAATTAAACAAGGCTGCTGATGTTTCTGTATGAGCCTGTAGGGAGAGGTTTATCTTGGGTCACGAGAAAGGGAAAAATCGCTCACTGTAAACTGTTTCATGAGACTAGCACGTGTGAGGGTCTGTGTGTGAGCAGAAGACCTAAATGTACCCTTTATAGATAAAAAAAAAAAAAAAAAAAAAAAAAAGGCTTGGTCCTGCACTTTAGATACCTTGTTATTAGTAGGCTCAATTTTAATTTTCATGTAGTTGTGTAGGTGGAGACAGGACAGGAAATATTTGTGTTTGAGGTTGGGATTTTTCACCTGGTCAACGAAAAAGGGCTGGTTTCTTCATTGCTTTACGTTAGTTTTACATGTGCAGGCCCGCTGATGTTAATGAAGTTAGTCTGGATTTACATCACTGTGAGCTCTCACATTAACAGGAGTTACATGCCTACTTCAAGGACAGTATAAATCCTTCTTAGTGCCTTGTGAAAGTCAAGCAGTTTTCAAAACATTTAGGGAATTTGTAATATTACTAACAAAAATAACAAATACACAGACATAGTGGGGAGGAGAGAGGAGGATGTTTATTGAAGTAAATGGAAACATTATGGTGATGTGTGCTATTAAAATTTTTGTGCTTGTTATGTGAACTTGCAAAAAGAAGAGGAAAACCAAAAACCAGAGGTGAAACAGTGAGGAAGAAAAGAACAATGGCCCAGCTGAAAGGCTGTGGTGGACCAGCGTGTGCAACAAGGGAGAAATTGATGTTTAGTTGTAGAGAGAGTTTAGTCTAATACTCTCAGGCTGGATCAACCGAATCAAGAGGAGATGTAGCACAACCAGTACACAAGATGGAATCATCTCCTATGTCCTGAGGCCAAGCCTTGAAGTTAAAGATTTTTAAAGGGGAGCAGAGGTGATGGAAATGAAAGGGGGACAAAATGACCACCAGGAAATAGCAGAGTCAAGTTGGGCAGGAGCTTGCCAGCAGGAGAAATGTCGCAGTTACCTCAGGAGCTCTGCTTCACGGCTTGAACACATGCCCCTCAGTATCTAAAGATTATTGTAAGCAAATGTGGGACTCTAAATCCACTTGTGACTTGAGACCTTACTACCTAATAATATCACCTGCACTTGGAATAATCCAAGATATTGTTAGTAACACCTGTGAGACTGTGCTTTTAATCTTTTTTTTTTTTTTTAACCTTGAAATGTTCCTGTCAGTTCCACTCTATGGGCTGCTAGAGATCTGATCCCTGTTACAGGATGCTGAGGGACTTTCCTCTTTGATTTTAGCATAGAACTTCTCTCCCTTTTGTAGGTTAAACAGCAAATTCTCAGCATATTCTTCACACATCCACACCCACTACACTTTGGAGCTGTGAACAGGTTACAATATTTACAATATTTACAATATATACTGTATAAACATATGCAGTCCAGTGGCTTTTTTGCAGGAGAGCCTGGGGATAAATGTTGACATTGGTGGACATAGCCAAGGCTGTGCTTGTTGGTCAGCCATCAGCTCTTACAGGCCTTGGGGCACATCCTACTCAATGTGAACCCTGAAACACAACCCCTACTCATTGCCAACACAGGAGGAGATATAAGATTACTAAATCTGATTAGTAGGAAAGAATTGATCTAATTAATTTATCTATTCCATTGAGAATTTTTGGACAAAGTGATATGGAGAGCAAGGTGTGGAGAAAATGCAAGACACAAGCAAATTAAGACAATCAGTGCTAAGCTGTGAATCAAGGGCCTGTGTATGAAGTTTGGGGACATTCCTGGGCTCAGGATCTCCAGGCTGTGAGCAAGTGTCTCCAGTCAATGAGACTATGAGACTGCCATCAGGACACTTTTGAGCAGACAATTGCAACTCTGCTGCTGTCTGTTTTGACAATACTTAATCAACTAAACACATATACCTTTGATTAGAACTGGGACAGATCACTGGTTTTGTTCTAAATAAGCTTGGGCAGGAAGGTAAGTAGGATCCATTGGGTGTCTGAGGCCCTGTACCATTTGTAAACATAGTCACTGGGACTATATTTACTCTGCAAGGTGAAAATCAAAGTTATGGACAAGTCCTCTTACCTTCTGTGAGATCTCATTGTTGCATTCCAGTAGTTGAAAGAAGCTTATAAGGAAGGGGAGTGATATTTTACATGGTCTGATAGTGACAGGGCAAGAGGGAACGGCTTTAAACTAAAAGAGGGGAAATTTAGGTTAGGTGTTAGGAAGAAATTCTTCACTCAGAGGGATTTGAGCCACTGGAACAGTCTGCCTTATCCCTGGAAATACTTATGGACAGGTTGCATGGGATCCTTGGCCCTGATCTGGTGGGTGGCAATCAGCCCATGGCAAGGCATTGGAACTTGATGATCTTTAAAGTCCCTTCCAGCCTGAGCCATTCTGTGTGCCTGATGTCCATTCTAGTTGTCACTGCTACAGGTCACAGTGTGTATACCCTACACAGGAGGAGAAGTCCCACTGGGGTGAGCTGCTGGTGGATTGCGAGGAAGCACATTTGGTCCTCCTAGTGGTCCAGCGTTTACAAACAGGAGCCTAAAACTTCAGACAAGGGTGAGTACCTCAGTCTTTCCTTCCCAGAAAGTTAGAGATGTTATCCCAAAGTAGTGTACTCCTTAGGGGTCCTCTATATTGTTTGTATGGATGAAGGGAAAAAAGAAGAAAAGGCTTTGTTCCTCACTTAAATGATTATTCGGACACATTTCTAAGCTAAGCTAATTTCATTCATTTCTAGACTGAATTGATGCAGATCTCTGCATGCTCCATCCTGTTTGTGTCTGAATCTCTGGTTCTAGCTGTTGCACATCAACAGTATACAAACTGTCCTGCATTCCTCTAACAGCCTTTTGACCTTTTGATCACTAAAAGTGAGGAAGCCCCAAAGGGACACCTGGGTCAGTGCATTGAGATTTGGGTGGGAGAGACTTCAGAGGGAGGCTCACTCTGAGCCAAAAAAGTGCCACCTTTCTTGGTGAGCTTTTTTTTTTTTTTTTTTTTTAATCCTTCCTCTAACTTTTAAACCAGAATTAATAGCTACTCAGGAGTGTTGGCTTCAACAGTTATTATTATGTTTCAACAGATGTTCAGCCAGTCAGATTATTTAATTAGCTTCATGCTCCTTAACCTCATAAATCTGTGAAAAGCTGTGACAAGGATAAAGAAGAGGAATTAATGATAATAAATCAGTACCCTAGACCTTCTTAATAGAGTCTAAAAAGTTTAGCTCAAAGATGTTCTGATAAGTTTTGGGAGCAAACTGAATGGATATATATCTCAATCAGAATTTTTGAGGAAAACACCATGGATTCTGGGAACATCATCCTTGGGAAACAGGGGGTGTTTCTCTGTATAGGAAATGAGTCCAACATTGGAGAGACCCAATTACAGTCCCTAGCTCTGCTACTGGTTTAAACTGTAGTTTTCAGAAACTCTGCCTGTTTGCTTTCCTGTTGAGCATTATCATCACCCCTTTACTCACTCTTATGTTTAGAAAATGAATCATAGAATCTAAGAATCACTCAGGTTGGAAAAGACCTTGAAGATCATCGAGACCAACCATGACCTAACCATACTACCCTAACAACACTCCACTAAATCATGTCCCTAGGTACCACATCTAGAGATGGTGACTCAATCACCTCCCTGGGGAGCCTATTCCAGTGCTCAGCAACCCTTTCTGCAATTTTTCCTGATATCCAACCTAAACTTACCCTGGCACAACTTAAGGCCATTTCCTCTTGTCCTATCACCAGTGAGAAGAGACTAACCCGCTTTCTCTATAAGCACCTTTCAGATATTGGAAGAGAGCAATAATGTCCTCATGGATGACAGCAAGTCCCCTCCAGAAAAGGTGGAAGATTGACAATTTGGTTGCTTCACCATAGTTCACTTGAAGTGCTTGTAGCTATTAAAGGCAATAAGCTCAGTATCCAATAGGCATGGATCTGTGGTTTCCTCTTATCCTCCCCTATTGGGTTTCAGTGGTCAGGACTACTGTTTGTGCAGCAAACAATAGTCAAGACCAGAACAAGGGCCAGCCGTTACTTGCTACTGCACTGGTATCTCTGAATTTACTGCATTTTTACTGTAATACAGGAGACGCAAGCTAGTGAATCAAAATGTACATGGACCCACTTCATCCTCAGCAGAAGCCTGGAATAACAAGGTTTTATTCCTGTGCATAGTATTTTAAAATATGTTGCCCTCATCTTCACTTCAGAAAAAATATTCTGACAGACATTCTCCCCTCTAAAGACAGACTTCAAACAAAAGCATTTAAATAGAGGAACTCCATTCAGTAAGAGCTATTCTTGCACTCTTCTTGGTTTCAGCAAGCCACTCTTTTAGTCTTAATTTTTCCTTTCAGCAATTTCATCTAACATGTCTCACGATATGCCTGCCCTTCATAAAGAAGATAAATCAAAGGGGAGAGAAATCTAGGCAGTAGAGGGGTGGATTTGTTCTGGAAATTTTGAAGTTAAGTTTTGACTTTGTGCTGAGCACTGTGCAGTGAAGTTTGAGTACAGATGATATAGTTCTCCCCCCAAGATGATTAATTAAATGATTTTTTCCTTGTGTGGACTGGTAATGTTTGTTACAAAGCATGCACCAGTCATTGCTCTGAACTTCATTATGCCAATGGCAGCATAACAGGTCTCCTGATCCTGCTGTTAGTACCATAGGAGGAATTAACATTACCTATTGAGTCTGCCTAATATTTATATAATCACATACTTTCCAGTGGCTGTATTGCATTGTTCTTTTGGTTAACCCGTGTCTCCAGCCCCACCATCCATTTCTCTGCCCTCCTTAACTTTTCAAATGGCATCACATCCTTGCTCTGAAGTTCCAATCTGTGCAGCCAATTTAGTGCAGAGGTGAAAATTGCCCTTCTTAGTTCAAAGGTTCAGAAGAAGAGATCCCTCCACTTATAGAGTTCAGGGAAGGCACATCTTATACACATTTGCAGGAGTGTCACAAGTTTTAAGTTCAAACAGGTCTAGACAATGTGACCTACCTCCTACTGGGGATTACCAAACATCAGCTACTGTGTCTGCCTGCAGCTCAGTGAAATCTTTCTGCCAAAAGCGTCTTTCTGAAGTCAGGCTTTGATACATCCCATGAAGGAATGGGCAAGTCTCTCAGCAAATAAGGCATTTGTCTCATTTCCCCCTCTTGTCCTGCAAGAAAACAAACAAAAATATGTTTACACCAGTTGCTTTTGTTGCCTCTCTTCAGAAATTATGCTACCATTTGATATGTTTTTCTCATAACTTCTTTGCTGGGGCAGAATTAAGAATGAAATTGTAAGGAAGGAAAATGTTTGTAATAGCTTTTTATATTTTATTTAATAAAAAATACCTCCCTAGTGAAAAGAGATATTCCTCTTAACTAATTTCAACATTTTCTGCAGTGCACAAACAGATAAGCTAAGGTTTTACATGGTAACCCATCATTAATATCATTATTACAGCCTGTAACCAAACAATCTTTTGTTTTCTAGCAGTTAAGAGAGCTGATAAATATATCTTTGAGTGCAATTGGGAATGCTTGGAAAAAAAGTCCTCTTTTAGAACTCCAATGCCCTTTAAAAATATAGGGTTTTTTTTCCTTCCTCTTTCATTTCTTTAAGGTTTTTATAAAAGTGAAGAATATGACAGGGATTAAAATGAAAAAGGATCTGGAATCATTTTGACTGAGAGGAAAGAAATATTTGTACATTATTCATCGTACTCTCGGTTATTCATCAAAAGTTTCATTCTTCAACTAACGTCTTTTCCTTATCTTAAAGCCACTGACATGAATATATATCACCAAGTTAAAAAGATTGAATTACACTTCTCCCGCTGCTGCTAAGATTCATGGAAGCTCAAAGCCCAGCCTAGTCCCAAGGTGTACTGAGCCAGTGCATTTTATGATTTTCGGAGAACAACGCTAACAGGGTTTGTCTCTTCATTGTGATACGGAGATGATTGAAAATGTGTTGCTGTATCGCTTGATAAAAGACCTTTGCCAAAAAGGAGAGCAGCTTTGTCATTTGAGAACATTACCCATGGGGCTTAAGAGACCTACTTGACAGCAAAAGCTCTAGCTGCTTTTTATTTTATTTATTTTTTTTTTTTAAAGCATCATGTTCTTTGTTGCCCATAGTTGATCAACTTGAACAGAAGAAAAGACAGAGCTGAGATGTGATGCATAAAATTTTCCCCAAGTATTGTGTTGACCCTTAAGTGCAAGGAGAAGAAGTGACATTTACTTGCTCCAGTTCCTCATGCTGGTTCAGAGGGACAATCTCTCTTGGTTCACACTACTCTGCTACAGTAGCATTGCTGAAACACTTGGCTTCCCAAGGTGTCAGCTGTTCCTCAGGCCCCCAGCTTTAAGAAGATCAGGCACACAGCAGTATGATGCAGTGCTCAGTGGGGGATGACTGTTTACCCTGCTTGATTCTGCTTTGCCTGTGCAGAGGAGATGTTTGCCATCTCAAGAACACAAAGAACACAAACAGCAAGGCTTTAAAATGAGTTTAGTGTGGCTTGTGTGAACATAAGTCATGATGGTCCTTTGCAGGATGTGCACTAGCATAAGGTAGAGATATCTCAAGGCTCCACTGCCCACCCAGGAATAAGGGGGCACATGGTGGCTGCTGGAGATGAACTACGACCTGTGACAAGATGGGATTCAATAGAGAAAAATGCTTTATTCCTCATAGCCCAGGAAATGCAAATTCAGTTTCATGACTTGAAAGACAGCACAGGTTCTAACTCTTAAACAGAGATCACTGTTATCACTAATTTTGGCGTACATTTCTGGATCCAGAGCTGCCAAACAGCATGTAGTAACAAATAGCAGTGACAACAGTAGTAATGCAATAATACCACATAATGCTATCAACTGCTATGCAACTATTTCTTTTGATGGAGTTTTGAACCTAGGGCTATCACCAGGCATTTCATTGCAGAAGTGGTGTATTTTACAGAAACACACAGCTCTCCTTGGACAACTGCTTCTACAGAGACCACAAATACTTCTTTTCTGCCTGTGCAGGTGGTTGAGTACTCATCAGTCCTTGTTTTGCTCCATAACAAGGACAGTGTTAGATGAACCACACCGAGCCATACATCACTCTGCAGCAACATGCCTTTAATAGGAAAATGGACTGCTACAATTTGAGCGGGGCTGAGCTCTGACTTGCCAAGGGCATGTGGCAATACCTTGAACTGGGGGGGAGCCTGGGAGAGGAGAACTGTAAATAAAATTCCTGCTGAAGTTCGGGAAAGATGGATAAAATAATGAGAGATTGAGTCCAGGAAAACAACAGTGACACAGTAATTGTTGTTTCAGATTAAAGGGGTCTAGTTTTATGCATTTTTAGAAATCAGGAAGGGTCTTCATACATGTCTTGCCCTTGGCAGTTCAGCAGGTGCTGTTTTTGTTGCCTTCCCAAAACCATAATTCTTGCAGATGTTGACCCATCTTGCTGCTGTAAGCTCTAGAGAACCTCAGGTTTTAAACTCATCCTGCATAGTCCTTGGCTTACCTGCTGCAAGAAACACTCTGTGGGAAGTCCACTGATGGATCACTGCTCCAGTGACTGGTGAGTCCTCCCATTCCCTTAACTACAAAGGCAAAAGCTGACCTGAGCAGAGTGGTTTGTGCTGTAGCTGGCTGAGTAGCAGGACTGTACCACAAAGATGACAAATAAGTGCAGGCAAATGGCACTGGGGAAAACTCTTTCGTGTCAGGCTGCTGTTCCAAATAGCATGAAGTGCTATTTGGCCTAGACCCAAAAATAGATGAGGCTGATGTTAATCCTACTGTTTTACCTACGACTGTTGGTGTCTGTATATGCTCTCCCTGTGCTTGTGAGTGTGAGTTTGAGCAGCACAACAAAGACTATGAGGAATTTAGAGAGGGGCCCACTTTGCTTTGAGCACTTAAATGTCTTAATTTCCAAATGCAGAAGCCTAAGGTAGGTTCTAAATCACGTATTAAAAAAATATTGAAAGAAGTCTCATTCATGCCATTGCTACAAAGCAAATGTGGCCATGACAACAGGACCCTGAGGAGGAGAGGGTGAGAGAAGGCTGCAGCCCAGCAGCAGAGGGTGGCAGGGCCATGAGGATGGCCCACAGCAGCACAACTCAGCCACCACCACTGCGGATTTACACCAAGCCTGACTCCCAGCCCTGCAGTGCTGGGTTGATGTCTTCCAGGCCAGAGCTGATGAGATCTCTTCAGCAGCTGCCCTTATTTTGCAAGTTAACTTTCTTCTCTCTTTCCCCCTTCTGAACTCTAAAGCGCTCTGTTTCCACATGAGCTGAGCTTTCTTGAAAACGATTGTTTAATGGGAACATCTGGTGTGTGAATGGAAGACTTATTTCTCCTTTTCCCTTCAGTAGATGCTCATTGCATACTTTAAACGTTGATCTTTTTTTCTTTCCTTCCCCAAGCAGAGGGAAAGAATGGATCATTACTTGACAGAACAGACTGTGCTCTTTAGTAACTGAATGTGTGAGGGTGTAACCTGCGAGCCATGACTTGAGAGCTTTCCCTACAATTAAAAGTTTTCTGCTGTAAAATTGTGGTTTCTGATTAAAATGGAGCAGTCCTTCCTATTGTTCAATTAGTGCTAATTAGATAGTACCTGTACACAGTATTCCTTGCAATTTAATAACCACATGTGGGACTTTTTTTCTTCCTTTTATAAGAAAGAAATCTTACAAAAAAACCTCTCAGTTCATTTACTTGTGTGCTGTTTGGAAAATTAAAACATGGAGAGATAAGTTCATGGAGAGACTAAAAGTTCATATTCACATTTTCATAATTCTTTCTATCCTTTTCTTTTTCTCTTCCTGTTTGCAGTGGAAGTGCTGCAGAAAGATGAGTCCTGCATGGACAGAAGCCCCTTCCCCAGTCCTTTGATGTGATCCAACATCAACCAAACAGAAAATTATGCATAAGTTTAGAAAATGTTTTTCAGAACCTCTTTGTGTCAGGTAGAATTGCCTCTTCCTGCTAGTTTGAGTCAAAACTAAGAGAAATGATTTTAAATAGTACAACTCAGCAGCCTGTTTCTCATCCACCTTCCCAATGACCCAGCTGGGAAGCAGCAGCTGAATCCAAATGCTCTGCAGTTGTTCTACTTCATTCCCAGTTAAGCCAAGCAAGGTGTATGCATTCTTTAAAATTGCTTGCACAAGCCAATTTCATGATAGGAAACCTCCATATCAGAAGTAGAGCTCCCATTATTGGAGCAGGTCCAGAGGAGGGCCATAAGGATGAACAGAGGGCTGGAGCACCCCCTCTATGAGGACAGGCTGAGGGAGCAGAGGCTTTTCAGTCTGGAGAAGAGAAGATGCTGAGGAGAACTTACAGAGACCTTCCAGAACCTGAAGGGGCCCACAGGAAAGCTCAGAAGGGACTTTTTATAAGGGCAGATAGTGACAGGATGAGGGGAAATGGTTTTAAACTGGAAGAGGGTAGATTTAGACTGGATATTAGGGAGAAATTCTTTACTGTTATGCGGTGAGACACTGGAACAGGTTGACCAGTGAGGTTGTGAATGCCCCCTCCCAGGAAGCATTCAGTGCCTGGCCTTCAAGCAACCGCTCTGGAGGGAGGTGTTCCTACCTCTACAGCAGGGGAGTTGGAATTAGATTATCTTAAAGGTCCATTCCAACTCAAACCATTCTATGATTCTATTTCCAGTGACTGATGTAATGCAAGGAATGCCAACCTTCTGCTGGCCTTATGGGCTGGAGAAGAAGCATCTTGTCTGTCTACTTTTGCTCTCCTTTCCTTTCTCTCTCTACACTGACAAAAAAAAAAAAAAAATATATATATAAATATATTTATAAATATAATATATAAATATTATATATATATAAACATATGAATATAATAAATTTATTTTATATATATATAAAATATATAAAAATAAATATTATATATATATATATATATTTTTTTTTTTTTAAGGGAAAATGAATAAAGATGAGAATTTGTTACTTTTTAAAGCTACTTGCAGTTTTCACCAGGGACCCTCAGTTCTCTGTAAAATATCTCTTGGTCTTTTTGGCCTCCTGTTTGTCTGAGATATTCAGAAAATCTGTGTCACACCAGCTGAGACTTTCAAATTAACACAGGTAGCATTCAGACAGCCTACATTAGACTGATTAAAGTATGTTGACCTGGTAAATGAGAGCTTACCTATCTTGAGAAAATAACTCATCTTTTCCCCAACTTTTCAAGTAAAATGCTCTGCTGTTTTCATTCCTGTTACCCCATTTCCTTTTCTCCTCTAAGACACTGTTCTCCATGGTATGCTTCCTATTTCCCCTTCTTCACTTTGAGAAATGTGAACATTCAACTGTTTGTAGGAGTCCTGCTGTTTTCCTAGACAGTTTACTGTCAGCCTGGTGACACTAGGAATTTGGATCATTTGGCCCTAAGCATAATTCATTGTACAATTATAGCATCGAGACTGAGTCAGGTGAGTTATACAAATGATATTTTGAATGCGTCTTTAGTTTGTTTTTCATTTTTGTTTTGTTTTTGGAGGGTTTTCTTTTTTTGTCTGTATGTGATTATGTTTTGCTTTTTATGAGCTTCAGTTTCAGAAATAACATACCACTCATTTATTCTCTAGGTTTAACAGCCACCAAAGTAACTATATTTTCTAATAGAGTTAAATGATCATACACTCTTCCTTCACTATTGAAGCACTTGTTTTTTTGAATTTGTCATGGAAATGGGCTTGCCAGTGTGTCAGGTGCAGATAAAAGTCTACAGAGGTGGCAAAAGATGGAGCTACGAATCTGTGGTGGCTTAGAATGTCTATTTCAGTTTTATTTATTGATAACTGCATAAGTCTAAATAACAGGTGAGTGGCTGAGATGCTGAAATTTTCCCCCAGAAACAGAAGTGGTGGGTGTGAAGGAAACTGTTCCAACCATAAACACTGGAATTAGTGCTATCTCAGGCCATGCAAAGCAGGATTGTTGTCCTAAATTATGTGCGGTTACAGAACTTGAAGCAAAGAGAAGCAGCATGTTTTCAGTAGGAGTTACTGATTAAAAGGACCAAATGGTCTGTAGGATGGGAGGTATCCCTGTTGCTTTACTCTCTCACTTTTTGCATCTCTCTGGGCAGATCTTTGTTTATCTTTGTAGAGATTAGAATTTAGCTGGAAAAAAAAGAAAGAAATCAATGCCCTAAACCATACCAAAACTGTTCACAACTCAATGATTTATTTTTCTCAATGACTTGTATGTTCCATCTATGGAGCAACTGTACATGGAGGCTTCTATTTTGTTCTTTCCCCTTAAGGAGCTATTAACTATGTAAACAACTTCAAAACAAAGAGTCTGGGCCATTTCATTAGGGGAAAAAATCTCTGCTTCCAAAGGCCTCCTGGGAAACAGGAGGAGTTCATTAACCAGGGTGGTATAAAAGGCTTTGTGTGCACACACAAATGGAACCACCATGAAACATTAATGACTTCAATGCATTAGCAAATCTTAAACTAAAGTAGAATTATGCTGTCTCTGGAGACCTAAGTGCACCTCTCTGGATTTTATTTTTTAGTGCAACAGAAAATGTAGGCTTCAAATTTTAATGTGAAGTGCAAAACACTTTCTGGTGTGAGATGAAGAAGGCAATCAAGCTGGCCCTAGGCCAGTGATGTGTAGATGGTGAGTATCCTAATTGTCAGTGCTTCGTTTGCTACAGTCGGTGATATTGCCGAGAAATAGGCTACTTAATATATACTGGCAAATAAAGGCTCACCTATTTTCTTTTCCTTTTGATTCTCCATGAACAGAAGCCACTGCTGAATCACTTTTCTTGTTTTGATAAGAAGCTATATGTCTTGTCATTTATAAAGCACAGCAGAGGCATTTGGCAGTGTTGCATCAACAGCAAGCAACTGTTCAGGTCAATATTGATCCCAGTGGAAATTATAGTATAGGTCTCTCCTGTGAGTTATGATCACTACTAAAGTTGGGTGACATTTCTCCTAGGAACAGCTTCCTCTGTGATAGCAGAAAAAATGAAATTTCAAATGCATTGAAATCCTTTAGAAAAATTAATGCTGAAATCTGCAAATATACTCAGTGCTAAGGAAAATATGTAACACCTCCCCTCCCCCAAATAAATTTCACTTTAAAATGATGCTTCAAGTTTGGTTAAATGTTGCTATTGAAAAGTCTTTGATGAGAGATGGTGCCTTCAATGATTTTTAAGCTCTTTTAAGTCCAATTCTTCTCTTTCTACCGCGCAGGAAAAGTATGTTTCGCCTGGCTGACAAACATTTTAAGAGAGACAGATGTTGAGTAGCTTGTGGATGTGTTTGTGATACTGATTATTTGGAAAGAAGATCCATAGCACAAACCACTGATTCTTATTCTGGGAATCGTGTATGTCACTAGAAGGCAGGAATGGTCATCTATGACCAAAAGGTTTCCCATTGGTATTGTATGCAATTCTTAAAGAAAAAAAAAAAAAAAAAAAAAAAAAACAGGGAAAATGTGTGAGATTTCAGTTATTTTTAGCTTGGGTCTTTCTGAGTGATGTGCAACTTTGTAACCCTGAAAAGATCTCTATTTGAAGTACCTCGCCAGTATCTGCTATCTGAACTCACATCCTTTGGCAAGGTTGCTTCTTCCTGTGGTTCTTTGCTGTGCCTGAGGACCAGTGGGCTTTAAGAGAGGCATCTTGTTTAGACATATTTTTATTGCAGCTCCCTTTTGACAGGGCGAATCTTCCTGTTTTCTCCTAAATTTCTGGCAGTCATTGTTTTCAGGTAAACAGCTCTCTTTTGACCCAAATGGCAATAACATATAGAGGCTATGACAACAGTCCATTGCCTTTGGCATATAAAGCTAGTTGGGTTGCATAATGATTAGTGTTACTTCTAATGCTACTTTGCTGAGTGCTAACTAAACTTCTGCTCTCTCTTACAGGCCAAAGGTTAAATCAAAAGATTATACCCAGCTGTTACTATGATCATTGAAGTACCCTGGGAATTACAGAACAATATGGAGTTAACTTTCTGCATTGCTACAATACCTCAATGGTCCTGTTTGGTTTGATCAGAGTGCAGTCAAAAAGAAATAGTTATGTCCACATACCTCTGCCAGCTAAACAGGTAAGAATATTAAATATTACTTGCTATCACAAGAGATGTTCAATCTCAGCAAGCAAGGTATGTGTGGAGGGAATCAGAGAGAGTAGCTTTCCACTAGCAGACATTGTGAGCTCTAGTTTGGGCTTACAGCTTTATCCTGACTAGTATCTAGTATTAAGAACAAACATTTTCCCCTCAACAAAACAGACCACAGCATTGATGGAATCAAAGCCAATGCCACAGAAAATAGCTGTAGTACTTTTTTTTTTTTTTTTTTTTTTTTTTTAATGATGAAATTTTAAGCTCTTCTTTATGTTTGTAGACATGTGACTTGGTGCATTTCTTGTTTGTCAGATGGGCAGTTTATTCTGGTATGAGGCAAGGCTTTTATTCTGTTCTTAAACTTTAATCTTTGTTAAAAAGTAATAATGCATCTTTGTGGCATGGCTTATGGCAGTAAATATTTAAAGGAACTGCATAAAACTACCGTGTATCAGAAGCAAGAGTTAGCGAAGAATGATTCCAAATTTGGAAAAGGAACATTTTTCTTTTTGAAAGAGATCAAACACGAGGCTGTCCTCCTCTGCCTTTCCCCAGCACAAATTCTGCAAGGCAGAAGGATCTTCAATTCAGTGGGGGAGCTGAGCATTTCTGCCACAAAGAAGTATCAAACATAGCAGCACCATTTTCTTCCTGATCTGTGCATGCCTGATGCATTGATTTGTCCGTGGTAGAGGCCTTTTCAATGGAGACCTCAGGAAGGCACTATCTAAATCAAATGGTTGTTAAAAACCAGCAGCATTCTTATGTTCATGATACTATCTGAGAGAAACAGTAACAGGAATGTGATCAGTCTAGGCCTGACAGCATCTCTCCTACCAACTCCTAGGTAACACATGCAGCTGGGAAATGGCCCATGGATTCATTATTGAAAGATTAATATCACATGTTGTTGGTGGCATAATTGAGAGAATCATACTTGGAACACCCTTAGAGATCCCGAGATGATCTGCTGCTATCCTTTAGCTCTCTCAGGTCCTAACCCTATTGGCTGGAGCAGGCAGAGCTGTGGTTACCATCATGGATGTCCATTATACGTCCCTGTCCCAGAGTCATGTCCTTGACTTGATGTGGTAATTTTCCCATGTTTCTGAAAGGAAGGCTTGACAACCTGTTTTAAATTTTTAATTTATTCTAACTGAGGAAAACAAGACCTAAGCCCTCTTCATATTTTTAACAATAGAAGTCAAGTTTTTGACTGCCCTTCCTCTCCTGTAAATTACATGACCAGGCTGTGAAGGTAGAAGGCATATTAAAAAAAAGCCTGTGAGAAGCCAGCTGACATGTTTGGTCTAAGTCCAAGGAAGAAAACCAATTAAATGGTTTTTCCTTGCACATGGAGGCTGATGCTGCTACTCAGCAGAGATACAGACTTATAAATTCCCAAGGAATAAGGAAAAGTTTGGTAAGACAAGGAGGAAATCAAGAGAATGTCAGCTGGTGGGAGGCAAACAAGAAACATTTTCCTGTTACAGAGCCTAGCAGGGATTGGTTTGTGGATCTCTCATTCTTTTCACATTTGGCATCTTTCATCCGAAATCTGGAGACCAGAGGCAGCACACAAACTAAACTTGGCAATCTCTGATTCAGAGCTGCTTCTGGTTGGCCACAGCACTAGTTATGACAAACAGTCCTCATCCCCAGTATCCTTCCCTTGTTTATGCTAATTCTTTTTCTTGTTCCCATTATGTGGCTTTGCCTGCCATAATGAGAGACCTGCTCATTAGCATCTGAGCCTTTGAATGCCTTTCTGAGGAGGCTACTGCACAAGTTCATTAGCAGGAAGAAAATAAAAAACACTAAGCTCTGAAAACAACAATCCTGCTTCCAAACAAACCACAAGCCTGCATTTTCTGGTTCATATCCTATATAGGGAGATGCTCTAGAGACTCATGAGCAGCTGTTGCAGCCTCACCAATGCCTTGTTATATGTATTGTGTACCCCCTCTAGCCTGTCTCTCCCCTCACACCTTGTAAAGCAGAACTGGATGCAGGAATGTGTCATCCCTAGGGCAAGGAAGAAAACCATGGGAATACTGACATTTTAAAATCACCTCATGCTTTCTCTTGTTTTGATTCATTGTTCTTTCATGGAACATGCTGTAGAAAACATCTTTACATCCAGCAATGTTGTTTCTGAATTTCCCACCAGTTCAAAATCTAGCAAAGGAGAACATTCCAAATCAATGTAAAAATTACTGGCTTCTATTGTGTGAAACACCTGCAATCAATTTAGTATTTAAATTCATGCTTAAGATATGCTGCTGAAAGGTAGGCTGTATAGTGTTTGGTGGCAAATAAGCAAGTTCTTAGCCTTATTTCCTGTGGCACATCAGCAACTACCAGAAGGAGTTTCAGTGTAATTAAGATTTTCTTAAAATCTGCATTATTTACGCCTAAGAGCAATTGTGAGGGCTGAAAGGTTTGAATTTCATGTGATGAAAGCTTGGATGTACTGTCAGTACCCAGAATGGCCATGAGCAGATGATCTGCCTTTCCTTCACCTCACAGATGCTGCATGGATGATGACAGTAGTGCAACACAGATACTCAGCACATCGATCATGGGGACAAGGTTGGAGCCCTTCACATTGTGTTTTCTATGCAGCCTAGGGGACAGCAAGTGTTAGCATAAGCCTCCATTCCCTATTTTGGCAAAAGCAGGTTCAGTGGTGATATCACAAACATAGGAGATGATGCAAGCTTTTGTTTCATAGCTGCATGCCTAAGCATGATGAATAGGTAAAAATAATTACTGTAAGCAGAAGAGTGAGAAAATGAAGGCAAGAAACATGTCAGACCGAAAGAATGACCCCAAACTAAGCAGTGGATGCTGTTATTAGGTGGCAATTTGTGGTGATATGCTGAGACAAAAAGGAATTATCTGATCAAGAAGTGGGATCTGGCCTTTCTTCTCGTGTACCCCCTTGAGTGGAAACTGCATTGAAGACTTTTTTTTTGAATTTTGAAGACGTGGAAACTGCAACAAAGACTACTAGTAACTTTCCTCAGAGCACACACATTATATACATTTCTTTGCTTGGTAGTAGATCTAAGCCCCTATGCTTCCTTTCCTTCTCAGTTAGGAAAAGACCTTAATAGTTGAGGATAACTCATTCTGTTCTTAAGAAGAATATAAAAAGGCCCTTGGTCAGAGTTTCCATTCAGGCATTTTGCTTTTTCTGGAGTGCTAATAAAAGTCACCACATTGCTTTCATTAGTTCTTCCTTTAAAAAAAAAAAAAAAAAAAAAAAAAAAAAAGAACAATCCAAAATGTAATTTAATTGCCAATAGCACTGTGATTAAATTTGGCCTTTTGCTTTCTTTCACAGTCAACCTCCTCAATTCCATCTCCCCGATGCCTCTCTCCACAGTATTGATTCAGTATTGTTAACCTTTCTTTATTACTTGTTTATGTTCCCCCATCAGTTTAAAAACATCAATAAGAGGCTTTTTAAAAAGGACAGCAGCAACAAATGGAGAGACAGTGAGGAAAGGTCAGGGATGCAGAAGGAGGCAGTCCCTGCTTTGTGGAGGGAGCAAACAGACATTGCAGAAAGGTTAGTGGTCCTCCTGCTGGAGTGAAAGAAGGATTTGTTTGTTCTAGAGAAGTGCCTATTACTGGTGCAGCATTTGCAGGAGACAAAATAATCCTGAGAGAGAAGGGATCTCTTCTGCCTAGTGTGACCTCAACGGGAAGGACTACTCCTTGCCTAGTCATGAAGCTCAGATGTTCTGGGAGATCTTTTCCTTCAGGGATCAGGAACTTTAGGCATGTTTAGGTGTTCCTACTTTCTGTTTGAGTATAATCACCATTCTATGTGCACAGTGTGTTCTGCTAAAAAGGAAGAAACAAAAACCATCTTATTTCTTAAGAATACATTTCTTGTGACCTGTTAAGATCAGGCATAACTACATGACATATTCTCCAAATGTATAATGTATAATTAACGCATCTTTACTATTAATTCTGAGAGATGTCACTGTGGCTAGAGGAGTTCTTGAAGTTTTCCCTGGAAATGCAGTGGTATTCAGTTAACATGGGTCTCACAGTCTTTTCATTGTAGTATTAGCAGGAGAAAGAATATAAACAAAAAACATCCCAGAAATAAACCAACCTATTTGATCTTTATGGTAGGCACAGTGAGGTCAGGATTTTGGATTCTTATTTTGCTTCTGCAAATAGGATGATAGATGCACTTAAAAGTTGTGGATTCTCTTGTACAATACTGTTAATTAGCTACTATGAAAGTTCCCTTGATAGTAAACTTTTCACTAAAATTTCATGAATAGTAATTCCCTCCTAATTTTCTTTTCAGTCACAGAATAACTTTTTTACTAACCAAAGTACGGATATTTATGCAGAAAAAAAATGGCTATATTAGGTTGTGCAAAAGAACATATTTAAAGAGCATATTCTGGGTTGGACTATTCAGTTAGCTCATGAGATCAGTACCATTGACATTTAGCATCTTAGGCTCCATTTTCCATCTCATGGAGTAGAGCCCCAGAGTTTAAATGCTACTCATTCATAATGTTCAGCTTTCAGCTACTATTATGGAAAGGCAAAAGATAGCATGGATTTATCCATTTTACTTCTCAGTCACCTGAAGATCTTTATAGGCAGCCAGTAAAAACATGTTAAGGATGTCATTTTTCCTTTTCACTTGAAATTCTTTCTTCTGTTATGCCAGGGATATTTTAGCCTTGGGCATATTGCTGCCAGTTTACAATAACAGTCTTCTTTTTTAAACCAGAACATGGAATCTGTTCCACATTTCAGGGTTGACCATGTACATCTTGTTAGCAACAGTGTAAATGTGATACTCCAATAATCAAACCAAGATTGAGGTTTTCTTCTGCCTGAGATTGCTTTCAAGGATGACTTTGGCATAAGAAGTTATAAAGCTTATCATTCCCCCTTCCCCAAATCCACATTCTTGGGCAAGATTTACTGAGTATTCTTATTCCAGGTGTGACATACACCTAAAGAACGGAACCCTTTTACTAATACACAACAGTATCTGAGTCTTCCACTTCTCTTTATGCACTCTTGGGAGAAACAGCATCTTAAGCTGTCGCTCAGAGATGATATGAGTACTATGTTGCTCTTCCTCAACAGAAGATAGACTTGCAGATCACTGTGTAGGGTGACAGGTGGAAAGCTTGTAGGAAGAGATCAATCTGTGTGCGTTCATCTCTGAGGAAGTACAAATGAAGCCTTACCTCCTTTGTCAGGTACTTTTCTTCATTTGGAGAGTGTGCAGGGTGAGGTCAGTATTATCTCTGCTCTGAGACTCACAATAAAAAAAACATAGAAACTCTCACTGTGCTTGATTGAAGAACATGGTCACACTATCAGGGTGATCAGTTCTACAAACACACAAAAAAACATGGTGATCCCTAGGCCATATGATAAGGGGATGGCCATAAAATGTGTCATTTGATTCAAGACAGGAACTTGGTCACAATGTCTCTTTTACTGTCTTGGTGTGAGTCCAGGAGTGGGACTTAAGTGACAGGCAAAAAAAAAAAACAAACAAAAAACACCATTAAAAAGTGGATCCAAACTGTCTCTGCAGTAGTGAGGAAGGGAAGGGAAGGTCTTCATCTAGACAGCTCTAAGAAAACTCATTTCAGCAGTAGGGGGAAATGGCAGCTAAACCTTTTGAGTCAGTGGTTAACAATGACTCACAGCAATTTAAGTGTCTTCTGTTTGAAGTAACTCTTTACACCAGGAAGACCAACACACCCAGAGGAAAGAAAAGAAAAGATGGTTGCTGACATCACAAGAGGTTAGCAGAGAGGTTAACAATCACTGTTAGTATTATTAGGGAACAAAGTTTCACCTCCTTTTTTACAGACAGTGATTCTGACTTTCTTAGATCCCTTCTGTGGGTCTTCCTAAAGGTATTAGTTCAAGCTGAAAAACACTGTTACATTTGTTCATATGACGACCCAGGAGAGAGAAATCCAGGCTACTAGAAACAAGACAGCTCTAGGTCTGGAAGAAATATCACAGAAAGTGTTTCTGCCTTCATTTGAAGTAGCAAAATTTTCTTTCTTTCAGGACCAAGCTACAATTTCTACTGTGCTATATGCTCTGTAGCTGTGTGCTATTGCTGTGTTGAATACCTCTGTACCATTCTCATAATAGGAATCTTATGTCATCATTAAACAAGCACTATGCCTTCAGTGAAAACCTGCCAGAAACTGCTTGTTACAAGTCAGTAGAATGCTGGTCATAAGAAAGAAAGATGGTGAAGATGAGATGGACAGCATCTTCAAGATGGGAATTCAGATGTGGAGGTCAGTTTTAGAAACATATCAAAATAGTTAAGCAAACAAGAAAAGGCAAAACTAATTTCTCACAAGTCCAAAACAATTTGTTTTGTGATTTCTTTTTTTTCTTGGCAAAATGTTGCAAATTCAGCATGAAGTAACCATTAACTGTGGCTGATGAAGAACAACGCTTTTCAGTAAGCAGAAAACTCGCATCATAAGAAATCCTCAGCCTTCCTGAAGAGAAGCTGCAGCGTGCAGTTTGTAAGCTATTGCAGAGAAGGCTGTACTGCAAGTGAAAGTCGGTGCTTTGACTAACCCATTAACTGGGGAAATTTTGCCTTGTTAAAGCAATTCACATAAGCTTAAGAATAATGCAGCCAAATTAAAATTGCAGATACTCAGAACTGAACTGGATGTGGTCCTGAATGACATGGTCCTAGGTGACCTGCTCCAGCTGACCCTGCTTTTGGAGGTGGAGGAATAGGACTAGCATACAATGAAAAGGCTGGGAAAGTAAGCTTTTTGGTGTTCACTCAGGCAATGTAGTTCCTTCCGTGATAAGAATGACTCAATGGTAATTGTAAGAGAAAGATTAAATAATATAATCTAACAAGGGAGATAAGCACATCAGCAACTCAACTAACTCTTAAGGGCTAACTATACAATAACAGTTTCCAGTCCTTTTCTTCAGGCATACAACTGCTAAGCCACTTTTACATTCCCATTTATTGACTCACTCAGTTCTCTGGCTGTATCCCTGTTTTGTTGACATATTTTCTACTTCAGCTCCTAGAAGAGAATGGGGAACTATGTACAAGTCTCTGCTCTCACAGGAAATTTATAAGTAGCATTTTCTACTCAGAAAGCTGGAAAATTTCCTGCTTCTCCTTGTCTTGTCTCTACCCTTTGAACCACATTGCTGGAAGCTACTGTTTAAAATTAATGTGACTCCCAGATAGAGCTAATTAACTTACATTTTTGTATGCTACTATAAATGTAAACTTAATCTACTTTACTATGTAATTTCGTATTTTTGAAACATAACACAAAGTTGTCATGTCTCAGGCCTGTCTTTTCTTCTGTTCTCAGTCAAATGTCCACTGAGTGCTCTTTGTTTTTTTTTTTTTCTTTTTTTTCTTTCTTCTGGATTACATCCCTCTGAAACTCACTGAAGGGAATGAGATACAGGAGTTTTGCCTTCATTTAGGTCTTGGTCACCTACCTGTTGTGTGCATCTAAGCATTTTGGCAGTGAGAATCAAAAACAGACACTGGGCAGGACTGTCCAAAACATCACCCTTTCTCAAGAAAATATGCACCAGAAAAAGTGTTATATAAATGAGAAATTAAAAACCAAAATAAATTCCATCTATTTGCAGTATCGTATTGAGAAAGAAGGAATGCTTCCGTTTAGCTGTACCATATCTCTCAAAACACACTGCAGTGCTCACCTTCCTAGGAAGGAATGTATAATTGTACATAATGTTATTAGCTGGTAATCCTTGCTATAATATTTATGTTTTAGGACAATTGGTGGCACTGTACAGTCTCTGTGTGTACAATGAAGTCCCCATTTCAAACAGCATACTGTTTAAATTGACAAGGCAAACAAAAGGAGGAAAAGACTTTCTTCATTCCCATCTTAGAGCTAAAATTTCAATGCTCAGGGGCATCAGACAAGTGATTCAGCACAGCACAGCAGCTGGCTACTGAACAGGGAGGTGAACAGGATCTGTTTCACCTTTAACAATAGCTAAGCTAGTCTGGAAAGAATATTTAAAAGAGCGTGATCATCTGGCTCTGTTAAAAAGCCCTTGATCCAATTCTTCATCTGTAACACTGCAGAAAACACAGTTATGCTATACTTGGAAGCGAAGTCTTGCAAGACCTGAGCAAGATCTCTATATCCATGGTACTGCAGTTATTCTGACCAAGTGAGGCCTTTGCTGCAAAACCAGCTTGGATCTCAAAGGCAAGCTGTGCCCACAAGGCAGAGAGCACAGCTATCTGCAGTGAATGATGCTTATTGCCTCCTGGCTACACGCTTCAGAGAGGACACCATCTAGGCTGAAGTGACCATACATGCAGCTGAGGACATCTCTGAGCTGTCTCTGAGCCCCAGGTTTCAGTTCAAACTGCCTGATATAATGAGAGGGTTGTGCTGCAGCCTGCCAAATCGTTGTTTCCCTACTATGATGATGAGAATGTGTTTCATGTGCCCCAAGGCCACCTGGATAGCGTTGGAAGAATGGCCTGGGTAGGAAAAAACAAACTTTTTATTATTTCCCACTGAAAATTGTTAGCTGCTTTCTATGTGTATAAAGAAAAAGCTATGTTGGTTCTAAAGAATGGGCCTGAAAAAGTGCAAGCACGCAATCTCCTCGTTGGAGCATCAGCAAAGACAGGAATGCAATATGAATGTTAGTGATTCCTATAGTATCAAATGGCAACATGGAGGAAAACTAATCAGAAATACGAACTATAAAATGGCCCTTTCTGCTTTAAGAAGCAGCAGCTTAGTGCAGCCTTAGAGAATATATTAAGGTGGTATTGCTCCTTTTCTTGCTCTGCTCTTGTGTT
This sequence comes from Perdix hodgsoniae, assembly GCA_035772895.1. Lineage (NCBI taxonomy): Eukaryota > Metazoa > Chordata > Aves > Galliformes > Phasianidae > Perdix > Perdix hodgsoniae. The sequence continues at coordinate 1,649,165 of JAPSGF010000013.1, forward strand.
CTTCCTGGTGGATTTTTTACAGTTTAATGATGGAGGTTGTGAATTGATGGGACAAAATCTTAGGGTGGATCTTTGATGTGGTCCCTCTCTTCCAGATTTGTAGTCTCATCCATAATTCTCTTTGAGGAGTGTATAATAATAGTAAGTTGAAAAAAAAAAAAAAAAAGAGTTGAAAAGACTGTGATCAGAAGCTAAGACTTTACTATTAAATAAAATATGATAATAATAATAATAATAAATCACTATTGCTCCAAAAAGAACACAGTCTGTTAAGATCTTAACCTTGACTTTTCCTTAGTATTGGTGCAAGCTACTCAAGAGTGCTGCTGTCTTCCATCCCATAAGTAGTGCACTTTAAAATGGAGGAAGATTATTTTAATGGCAGAAAAATCACAAATTGTGGCACCTTTCATACCTATCTCAGTCACCACAAAATCACTGTGTCTACATAAATTGGACAGGAAGACAACTTTAAAGCACTTTGGAAGGAGACCTTTAGGGACCAAAATTGCTGTGCTTTGCTAGCAAAATGGGATGTGGTGTCAGAGTGATTATGTGCTCTAAGTATGTGCTGAGAAACCGACACCAATTGACAAGTGCAGGACTGCTTTCGAGTTCACCTTATCATTATGTAGAAAAAGCTGTTGGAATTCATTCCTTACCAGCAGGCTCCTATGCTTAATGCTGTATGGGAGCAAATAGTTCATGGCATAATGAATCAGTGAGCAAAACAGTGTTTAGATGATCTTTTAATTGTGAATCATTTTAACCCACTTGTGGGAGAGGGTGGACCCAGCTGGTGTGCACTGATTTCCCTGAGTGGCTTCAGGAGGAGGCCAGACCTGTTTTTTCCCTGCATTAAAAATCCATGCAAACAGACTGAAATGTTTGTGACTTCCAGCCATGACTGAATTTTAAGAGTAGCTCAGAGGAATGTATTTAAATCTCTGTCCCAAAGGCAAACAATGCCATAAGCTGCTGAATTACTCCTGACCCCTTTTCAGGGTATGTATAACACTGTCTCTACTAACAAATCCCTGTTGTCCTTTCCTTCATGTGTTCATCCAGGTGGTGTACTTAACCTGCATCATCCTCAAACCTGCTTTTCCATTGTTTAATACTCCTCCTCTGGGTCAGTTTCAGCTGTGGGAATTATTCACACTGAGTAATACGAATCCTTGAACCCAAGGCTCTTCAGACCTCGTCTTTGTTAGAGACCACTCTGACATACACCAAACAAATCCCTGTGAGATCAAAACAATGCTGCTTGGATGTGACTGACATTTACAACACTTCTCTAGGCTGTAGTGACTTCAGGATGACTTGCTGCATAAGCAAGTGGTTTTATGTATGCACATTTAAAGCTAGTTTTAGAATCATTTAAAAGAGGATAGGTAGAGGGAGAGGCATGAGGCTTGATATATGGTTCCAGAAGGGTAGGGTTAGCAGCAGACCTGAGAGCAGAACATAAACCAATACCAACTAACCTTCACCTGAAATAATCAGGGTTGTTCTTTGCCCCCTTGGTTTTTCTTATAGGAAAATACCCAAGAAAGAATCATTACCATCAGCTGGAAATACTGTTGCACCTGAGCCATTCATCCGGTCAGGAAGGTGAACCCATTGCCACATGCTTCATCATGCCCAGCCAGTATCTCTTCTTCAACTCCATTCTGACATAGGCAGCTCTTGGCCATCAAACCTTGGATTTAAAACCCTCTGGGGAGTCTCCTGTCTGAATAATGCATAAAGCTGAGGAAATCTCCACAAGCTGGAGAGAAGAAAAAAAAAAAAAAGATGAGGTTTGTCAAATTGGCACAAGTTGTTTGCTCAGTGCTAATAAGGTGGTGTTGACAGCTGAGCAGAACAGTTACAGATTTTTTCACCACTAGAGGCTTGGAGAACTTAGTTTTATTTGAAATACCATGTTTAAATGAGTGGAGAGTCTTGCCTTTGCTTTTGCATCATCCTTGGCCTATCTTTTACTTTCATTACTCCCCACTGAATTGTTTTTGTTGCATATACATGGCCTCGGTTTTGGTAGCTCTGAGGGGTGCATGAAATGTCAGCAAATATTAACAAATTCCTTGCAGTGCTCGTACCTCAAGAGATTTCATTTTCTTTTGGGTATCTGAAACAACGCTCTTTCTCTCTGTACCTCAATTACATCATCTATACTGTAAAGATAAAATACCTTAGCCTTTTTTTTCTTACTTATTAGAGCCATGTGTCTGAAATAATTTTCAAATGTGAGAATATTGCACTACGGTTGTGATGGTCCTCCCAAGCTGCTGTTACCTGAGATGCTTTGTACTGCTGCAAAAAATCAGGTCTTTATGTTGGTACAGTAGGGGAACAAACCATCACTTTAAATTGCACCTGTAGGCAGAGAGGTTATCTCATTCAGCAATACTCTATGGCTATATCTGACCTGTGTAACACATCTCTGCCACATGGACAAAACTGTGGTTTTGTTTAACATAACCCAGCGGAACTTGAGGGAAAAGAAATCAGCTCTGTTGCACTGGTTTCAAGGAGCTGCTCTCCAGCTTCCACACTGCAGCATGCTCAGCTGAACAGTGAGACATACATAGAAGGCTATCAGGAATCTGCTTTAAGGGAATCTGTTTTATTTCGTGTCCATGCTGGATTAAGAGTCTGGTCAGCAGATTAAAGTGCTACCTGGATTGTTTTCTATTGCACTACAATTCTCAGATATTCCTCCATGCCCTCCAGTACTTCTTTATGCTTTTCATCTTTGTCTTGCCAAGTGAGACAGAGCTGCACTGCTGCCATTAGAGAGATCCGGCAGTACAACTGCATGATCTCCATTAACATCAGATGTGAGTCTGGGTAAAAAAGACATCATTTATCTCTCTCCCTCCAGTCCCTTAGCTCCAGTACACTGCACAGTTCAGGCTGAATTTTACAGAGGATTACTGGGCTAGAGCCTGCTTTTGATTATATATATATCTAAAGCTAAAGTCCAATGGCTTTCAGGGACAAATCTATTGTATTTGCAAACAGATGCATGTTTCTGGAGAGTGTTCTTGCTCCCAGCCTGCCAGCTCCTTCCAATCGCTCATTCTGAGGGTTTATTTGTAAATAAGCAATGAACAGGGAGAGTAAATGATCTGCTGAGGGAACTGGGTGAACCTGATTAATATTCTGTTGTTTCTCTCAAGTTACAGACAGGGTAGGTGACCACAGCCCTATCACAGAAGTCCTGCCTGCACAGTTCTTTGGAGAAACAATTATAAAATGCAAATATTGAGAGAACACCTCAGTATCTCACAATCTTTAATATTATTTCCTGGACACGAGTTACATGTGAGAAACAAAGTCTAATAAGCCTTTTTCTCATTAGCCTGGGGTTGCTGTTCAAATAAGATGGGTTAGGCAGGGAAGGCAGAAAGCTGAAGCAGACACTGTTTTTACATGAGCTGAAACAACTGAACACACTGGGTCAAACATGGCCCAGAAGTTTCTTACTTGTAACCTTAATTGACAGTTAAGATCACAGGTCTTCTCTCAGCTGCATCCTGGAAAAGCCTGCTCTTATTTCACTGGAAAGAGAAAGACTTGAAGGGCTGCAGCTGGGGTCAGAGGGATGAGGTCACCTTCAGTCAAACCCCTTCTTCCTAGTGTACCTAGAAAAAATCCTGCAGAGCTCTCTTGTGCCTTTGTTTCCCAAGGAAATCTAGTGTTATCCTTCCTTCCTCTTCATTTCCAAAGTTGGGTTTAAATCTCAAGGATCAGTTATTCATCCTGATGATGAGATGGCATTTTTGCCATGTAAAACTGCATTATGGTAATGCTATTGCTGTCATACCAAGAAGTTTTACAGTTTTCTCCTGAATTTTTGTCCTATTCTCTATTTCTAAGAGTCTATTACAATATCCAGGTTAGTTACAAGGGAGTGTAGTCTTGCAGATTTTACACATGGAAATGAGACTCAAGAGATCTGGGTTTGATTACTGATAGTCTCACCAGTCTCCTACATAAGTTTGAGGAGTGCTTAGGTAGTGGATATGCAAGTTGGTTAACTCAGTGCATAGTAAGCTGTCTTCATTAAAAAACAAAAAACGGAAGCCTCTAAATACAAGATAGAGACTTCAAGTGTTTTAGCTGTGTCCTGAGAATGATGAGTTTAACCTTGGATTAATTAGCAGTGAGCATTTCCTCATCTTGAAATCTGTTTTATTGTATACTTTTTCCTGTTGTATGTACACAGTTACAATGGGGTGATTTGTTGATTTCATTTCTCAGGTCTCGTGACCCTTATTTGCATTCAATCAGTATGTCATGTCTTGAGCTGGGAGAGATGTATTCTGATGAACAGCTAGAGAAGTTCAGGGTGTTTGGGTGAATAATTTCCACCAAATCATGCTTTTTGGATTTTAGCTTTTTCCAAATATTCTGTTCTTCCCCTAACCTCCCACTCGTCACCTCATTCCCACCTTTGGCCATTCATTCCTGCTCCAACATGTCTTCCTTTTCAGGGGCAATCCATAGTTGAGCTGAATTTCACAGAATCATCGAATTAGATCTCTTAAGATCATCTAGTTCAACTATCAAATCATCTCTACCATCCGCACTCAACCACATCCCTCAGTGCCATATCTCCACATCTCTTGAAAGCTTGCAGGGACATTAACTCCACCACCTCCCTGGGCAGCCTGTGCCAGTGTCTCACCACTCTTTCTGTGAATAATTTTTTCCTCATTTGAAATAACCTCTCCTTCCCTTACCCTCCTTTTTAAGGCTAATCTTGCTCAGTTTCTTCACTGATGAATCAGAGAATAACGTGATTCGCTGGGTGGTTACATCAGTGCTGCTGATCTTATATTTTATGGAACTGGGGTTTCAGTGATAAGAGGAGAGGTGATGGGAGAAAGGAGTCGCAGTTTTCACTGAATTAAATGGAGTGTAAAGATGGCCTGCAGTCAGAGCTGTGATTGCAGCATGCTTTAGACTCCGCTGGCTTTAATATACTGCAAACTGTGTAGGATTGTCAATGTAGGGTAGGGTTTAATATGGACTATGGGATGAAGTATTTATCAAGTATTGATTTAGCTTCTGCGAGGTTATCCAGCTTTCTCTGACCCTTTTGCTGCTTCAGTTTCATTGTTATTCATGTCTGAATAACTGTTAGTTAAAATTAGGGCTGATAATTTGGGCTAGTAATTGGATCTGATAACTAAATAAGTAGCAGTGAGGAAAAAAACCCAACACCAAAGATGTGCTAATTGTGAATAATTACAAGCCCAAATTAACAACTCTATTACCTCTTCTCTTCAATCTTATTTTCAGGAACTGAAAAATAAGAGTTAGCAGGTTCCAAAATAAGACCACAGAAAGACTATTCTGGCAAGAGTCCACAGCATTAAGATCTTTCAGAATGATGTTTCTTGACTGGAAAATGTCCTTGTCCCAGGTGCACAGCACACCTGGCAAAAGGCAGTATCTTGAAAGTCCACCATCTAAGGGAGTTGTGTGCTCTACCAAGCTTTCAGTGACCAGCAAGATCTCAGGGACAGCACAGGGGGAAAGTATCTGCCTTTCATTCCCTCACAGCTCAGCAGGCAGAAGAATCCTGAGCTCTCATGTGAGAGAGTTAAAAATGAATGAAAAATCAATCCAAACTTTGCAGCCTTCAGTTGCCATCTCAAGGTCTTCCTCGCCTGTCATTCTGGGAAAATGATTTTGGAAATAAATCTCACATTAGCCATCTTTACTTGAGTACCATATGAAGAGTGGCCTCCTGACAAATTGCCTTACATACAGTGCAATGTATGTTAATTGACTGATTGAGGAATAGGTTGGGTTCTATGCAGGGTGTGTCATTACCTAGAAATGACTAAGGTTTTTTCAAACAAACTTTTTATGTGGCTGCATTTGTTTTGAAGGCTGTTTTCTCTTTGGCTTGAGAAAATGCCTTTGCTTCTGTCTGATACCCTTGGTGGTTGTTTTTTTTTTCCTCACAGAAAGAACAATGGTGTCCCCTTTGCCCATAGCAGTGTCCTGATGAGGGTCATCACATGCAGCTGTAGATCTAATCTATTTTCTTACGGGATTGGAGAAAAAAAAAAAAGTTTAACTGTAGTTCAGTGAGTTGTGAGTTGTAACAATACTCCTCCATCCTTTTCCAGTTTTTCCAGATTTATATATGACGAGCTAATGGCAAAGAAGCAATCAATAAATAGATCATTCAGCATCCTGGGGTGATCTATGTGGAGTACTGTTAACCTCTAGTACTTACATGTATAGTTCAGAAATACTGATGGGTGAGTGTATTGATAAAAATATAATACTCCCAGAGGCAGCTTTTCTCAGAATTTTGTTTTTGAAAGGAAAAAGAAAAAAAAATAACAAATTCTGAAGTCCTGCACACTTTTCTCTTCAAAGATCAGGGCTCACAAAGTGCTAATTTATGACACAGGTCATGTTATGCCTTTCCCTTTGGATCTCCTTTCTGTGTGTCCTCATAAGGACATGCAATAGGTTCATTTCTTAATTTTGTGATCCTCTGATTATTCCATCAAAATAAGCCATGCTATAAATCTGTGATTCCCTGTCCTCCAAGAACACAGTGGTCTGATGAACCACATCCCTACAATGACAGCAATACCTGCAAGTGTAGTAGTGCAGTACATGCTGAGCAAGAGGTCTCTTTGCTCTATCAGGCATTTGATAAATGGGAAGATGGGGCTGGAATGATCTTGCAGTCACTCAGCCCCCATTCTCCTCCTCCTCATCATCCCATTCTTCCTGCTGCTTGCAAACTACGCAGAAGCAGTCTGCTCCTTGTCACATTTTAGGAGGAAAATGACATTGATATGGGACTAAATGCAAAAAGAGACTTTCCCCTAGTGAAAACCAGCTAATTGGTGTCAAATCAAATAACTTTAAAGAGCTATGATGGCTACAAATCAGATCATAGAGGGCAATACCGGTTCATTCTACTTCGCACGGGGACTGTGCTTTGCAGTTTAAGCAACCGTACTTTGGCATTCAGGGCTTCTTTATAACGCAAACAAATCAAATCTCAAATCTTTTTTATTTTGATGCCTGACAATAGCAGATGATTAATACTACTGCAGTGGAGCCTGGGAGTGGATTATTATTATAAATAGCTTCAGTCTTGCCATTCTCTGTTCTCTTCGGTGGGTCTAGAGGCTCGAGGGAAGAAAAACTGGGGAGAATATAATAGATGTTAACAAGAGAGGTCAAGTGAGAGCAGGGAAAAAAATTATTTCTAAAAGATTAATTTTTTGGGGATATGAGGATTCTCTCTTTGTCTTCATGCTTTAGATACCAACCTAAAAGGTTAAAAAAAAAAAAAAAAACACAAACAAAACAAAGCAAAAAAACCCCATAAAAGATATTTCAAAAGCTAAAAGCTAGTTTCCCAGTGATAATTGTCTGAATCAGAACAGAATCATTTATTGCTTTGGAGTAAAGAAGCACTGTTTTAGAGTCTGTCCTCTCATTTCTGCACAGACAGATGCAAGCTCACCCTGTGTGGGGCTCATGGAATGTGGGAGTTAATCTGGACTCTGCTCAGGACATTAGCTAACGAAGAACAATGGGAAGGCTAAAAACTAAAGAAAAGAATTTTGAGCAGTGCTGTTTGACAGAAGGAACAAGAGATTGTGTTCAGGTGGTTCATCAATTGAAAGGTCAAGGGAACAGCTTTCCTTTGGCAGGTTCTTTTAGACCAATGGTTTAGAGAGCTTCTGACCCTTGATGATACACATCTTGGGCAGGTAGGACACAGTCACTTTCACTCCAGAAGCCTTGTGGTAATGCTGAAGATACTGCTATTGCAACTCATTTCTGTATTTCTTCAAAGAACCACATGATTACATTTAAAGAATAGATAGTTTATGGTTTGAAAGCTGAATATAGGTGCTATTTACCCTACCTGAAGTTATGGTACAAGCAGTTTCACTTTGAGGAACAACAGTGTGTCTCTGTGTTTCTGCTGCATGGCCTAGGGCAATGCTCGCATTACACTCCGATGCTGATCTGCAGTCAGAAAGTGGATGTTTGTACTCAAGCAATCCCACATGTAGCAAAAGTTCTGAATCACGGCTTGAGTAGCTATTGAGTGCCTGGTGGGAGGGCAGGGCCAACCTAGGGGAGTGCAGGTGCAAGCAACAGGTGCAAGCAACAGGTGCAAGTAATGTGCCTCAGTGACTGGAAGGGGTGGAGCCAGGATCCAATCCTTCCCAGACCTCACCTAAGGGTTGGTGAGAGGGAGGTAAAGGTAGTTTGCTGGAGAGCTTGGTATACCTTCTGAAGGTAAGCTGTTTGTTTTCTTTGTTTTTGTGCCTATAGCTGTTGCACTTGAGCAAGTCATCACTTGCTGCAGCTTAGGGCCTTGTTGCTCTGCTGTCATTGCTGAGCTTTCCATTGTATTTCACTATGGTTCAAACAAATGTCTTTACAAAGGCTTGTGGTTTTCACTAGAAACAACAGAAGACATGCTTGAAATAGCTCTCAGGAAAAAAGCCTGAAACTGGGTTTAATCTCTCTTGGTACCACAAGAAGCAACAGCTAGATATCTTACCTCAAAGGCTGTTTCCAGCCTGGACTAGATATAAAACTATTATTCTTTCTCAAACTTCATTCAAGCATGTTTTTAAACTTAAAACTTTGTCATAAGTTAGGAAATACTACTTATCTGAAAGAGTGGTCAGGCACTGGAATGGGCTGCCTGGGGAAGCGATGGAGTCATTGACCCTGGAGGTGTTCAAGGCACTTTTGGATGTTGTGTTGAGAGATGTGGTTTAGTGAGAGCTATTGGTGATGGGTGGGTGGTTGAACTGGATGCTCTTGTAAGTCTTTTCTAACCATGGTGTTTCCATGATTCTGTCATTTCATATTTTTGTGTGTAACAAAAGTATATGTGAAAACCACTAATGAAAATTTTGAAGCATGTTCCTGTTTTTAAATAAAAACCATTGCATAAAAATATTCTATTACTCTATTAGGAAAGTAAGTTCAGGCTGAATTGAAACTAAGCCTTTTTGGATGGCACCACCCCCCTCTGCTCTGTGCCTGTCTCATTTCATGCCAGTTCAGGAAGAGCACAACTACTTTTGTGCATTTTCAGGAGTAACACCAGGTTGTAATGCTAGCTTTAATTTCCTATTGTGGGTTATTTTTAAAAAAGGAGTAAAAAAGTGGTAAGAAACAGTAAGCCATGTGCCTTACTGGGTTTACGAGGAATTAATATCATTCCTTGCAGCAGGGACTTTACATATTCTGTGACTGCTAGGTTGCAAATCATTTTTTTTCTCTCTTTAGGATGATTAGTAATGAGGACCAAATGGTTCTGTCTGATTGCTGACATACATTTGCAGTTTATCTCGTGGCAAGCTCTGGATAGAAGCATTTCCAGAACAGATTGGGAATTCTGCAAAAAATGTTCATGTACAATGACATTTCTTAAAATTTAGTTAGTAGATAATGTCCTAAAACAGATTAGCTTTTTGAATTGGTTTTAGTGTTAGTTACACATAAAATTCAACTGCAGTGTAGTAGTGTGGAGGAGAAGGGTGCACTGAGAGTTAAGAAGTGCAGGCATTTTCACTGTTCCACTATATACTTGTGATACTGAATGAAATATTAGCTTGGTTTCTTTGTCATGAACTCATAACAATAACAAAGATCAGCATTGATGCTGAAAGCTATGAAGTTAAAGACAAGTGTGACTGTTTTATCCTAGGAAGAGTAATCAATTGAATACAAGTGGTAAACAAATGAACGTCTCTTACAATATACGGTTGGTGTGGTATGTGAGTGGTGGGGGGGGAAACTTGGGTTGCAGACTGTGCATGAGCATCCAAAAGTAGATAGACAGGAAGGTCTCCAAATGATAATTAAAATATCCACTAAAAGGGTAGGTTTGGCTGTTTTTTGTCTACACTCTTGGTAAGGTCAGCTATGAGGGACTCATCAGAAATAATTCAGTTGACAGCAGGTTAAAACCATCTCTCTTACACTATATGGAAGTACCTTTTTTTTATGAGCAAGTGTCCTCATTACTTCTAATTTCAATTTCGTTCATTCTTCTTGACCCCTTCAGTCCTTCTTCTCTCTAAGGAGATTGTACTCCGAGGGTCACTTAAAATCCATGTGTGGTGGTAATATTTGTAATATCAAGTTATCTTAGGAAATATTCCCAAAGACTTAGTTTTCTAAACTAAATTGATAAAAATTAGTCAGCTGAAAGTCAAGATGAGATGAGAGTTGCCACGTTGTTATGTGTTGGAAGTCAAACCTCAGCCTCTGAAATTCTGCAGCACTGAGCTAGCAAGCCTACCTGATGATGCAGTATGGAGCAGCAGTGATTTAAAGGTGATTTTAAGCATTTACTCTATATTATTACAGTGAAGACTTTTACTTTTCCTTCTCTGAAATCTAAAATTTAAAATGAGTATTCTCTGACTATGAGAGAAGTGCTTTTTGCTTTCTGAGATGAAACAAAGTATTTTACTTGATTTAAGAAAAGCACGGTTATGACTTTAAGCATTTGGAAAAATTTTTCCATTGCATATTTTTTATGTTGCAGAAACTGACTCTCTACAAAACATTTCAAAAGTGAATTCTCATACGGCTCTGATTAATACAAAAGGAGGAAGAAAATGTCTTTGAAGTCCAGCCCTGAATGTCATCATCCAAAACAATACTGTCCCAGCATCACCTCCCCCAGGTTTTCAGTCCATCAGGCCATATCCCATGTGCATAAAGAAAATTTCCTATTCCACTTGTAGAACCTGAAAAGCAGCAGGATATAATTATAGACTGTAAATTAATGCATAGTGGAAGGAATTACACAATTTCATTTTTAAACTCTATAATGGGGTGGGAGGAAGAAGATAGCCAGAAAAAAACTTAAACTAAGCATATTGTCCATACAAATATGTATAAAATAGTACAAACTGAATAGCAAAACTCCTTTGAGTGTCAATGTTTAACACAAATTTACACCTCCTAAAAATCTGTCCTGAGAGATTAGTGGCTAATTCCCTTTCAGAACAAAAAAAATAATTTGCCTTAATCCAGTTAACATTCAAACTTTCCATTAACCTAAATTAAATGCTTTCTTGTAGATTTTCAATTTAGTACACTGACCCCCAAAATGGAAAGGCCATTTGCAATTATGAAGCCCATAGTGCAGCCACCAAAATCTTCAACTTGCAGTCAATCTTATCATCTTAAACAAGTTTTTCATCCTGCCACAGAAGAAAATGTTTTATTTCTGGATGTATGTGTCAGCAGATTTTCACCTACGTGTTTTTCTATGAATGTTCATGAATTCACATGGATTTGGAAGATTAATAAAGGGATATACAGCCATTGTTTTCTTCCTGAGGGTTGCTGAGTTCTATAGAGAAGGTCCAAAAAACATCCTGAATGTGTATATCCCTTAGGATGACCCAAGAGAGCTTCTCTGCATCACCTGCCACCAGAGTCTGCTCTGTGCTGTCATGAGGAGTAAGTGAGGAAGCTTTGGGCATTCAGAAACATTCCTAAAGCTGTTGAGATACAAGGACTTCTTAATGCAACCCTACTGATATGACTTCACTGATGGTGGTATTCTGTGTTATGGCAAAGAGAAGATATAGCTCAGTTTATTTCAAAGACAGCCCTGTGATGTATTAAAAAGCATTGTTAATTACCTGAAATGTATGTGCAAGAGAAGTTTTTAGGTATTTGAGTTTCCTATCTGATCTGTCTGCTCAACTCTCTATGGCATATGCCTCCGGCACACATCAGCCTACTGGGCTCAACTGACTTTTGTATTAGCTGAGTGATGTAAGGTGTCATGGCTGCCCTTACCCCCCAGCTGATGTGGAGTAAATTAGAATTATGTGATTTTATTTATCACATAAGATCCTAAAGACTGCGTTATACTGAGCACCCATGAGACGAGCTCCGTTTTGTTTTCCTCCACAGTGGCTACACTGCAGCAGGGAGATGGATTCACCACATCTATGTTGAAAAACAGAGGCTACTGGGCACGTTTCCAGCTCTGTTTCTGCCACGTGAGTCCCTTGTGAGCCTCTGGGACAGGTAGTATGGCAGAAGCTCAAGTTATTTGGGCAGGTATTAACCTTCTAGTCCATGAGGAGGGAGTACGCTGAGCTCATCAGAACAAAAGTATTGTTCCTCACCACACACATCCATACTCTTTCTAATGCCTACGCCATGGATTCTGTACAAGAATACCACTATCTGCTCTTATCCAGGCTGGAGAAGCAATTCAGCGCAAGGCTTAATCTGCTGAGCAAAAATGTCTATTATTTCTTTGTTTCAGCTCCCCTTTTGAAATAAAAAGGAATTCAATCCACCAAAATCCCAGTAGATCCTCCAGGCTCACAGTTATCTGTCTTTAGAGGGACTGAAATGAGTTTAATCTCTACAGATTGTACAGCACACTGCATTGCCAGCTGTCTTCTTGCGGGGGCTGCTGTTGCTCAAAGGTCATAGTATAAATCCATTGATTGAAAAACAACAACAAACACATTTAAAATGGGTAAAACCATAAGAAGTTTCCATAAAGAAGATTATGTGAAGTAGATACTGTTAAAACAGTTTAAATGCCTCTTTCAGGCACGAGTTTAGTTACCTCAAAGCATATTAGAGAGAGCAATAAAATTTAATGGCCAGCAGTAAAGTGTTGATGCGTGGCTCTGAGCACAGCATTGTTTGAGTGCAGAACGTGTTAACTTCACCATTTGGGTCAATCCTGTTCAGCAAACTGAGTTTGGCTCTGTAGGGAGGTGTCTACCTGCTGACCAATGCAGTCAGCGGGATTCTGGTTTTACAAGGTAATTGAGCAATCCCTTTTCTCTTTCCTAGGTTATGTGTTGGCACATCCCAGAATAAATTGGGACTGAACCATATGAGAGGTAATGCTGATGGTCGTTTGATGTCAACTTCTACCTGTATCAGCCCTGGACATGGAAACCTGCAAGTACAAATAGGCACCTATGAAGATATGGCCTGACACAAAAGGCAAGGCTGTCACCCTCACTGCCAAAAAAGAAAAAAGGTACAACATTTTGTGGGTTATTTTGGGGGTGAGTGTTTAAAAAGACAAGAGAGTGATAACTGGATAGTAGTGCCAATGCTGATCGATAAGGTTCCAGGTTGGGATTCAGAAATTTGATTTCTTTTCTCTGATCTGTTGATGGCTGTGATGTGCCACAGCGCAAATGTCATTTCACAGGTCCTGTTCCTACCTACCATCTGTGTTTATTAACACTGCTGAATTTTTGCTTTTTTGTGAATTTATGTAGCACCTAAACAACATGATCTAGAGTAGAGTACCTACGCATTTCTATCATAAGAAGCAACCTCAGGCTGTCAAGGCAAGAATGCATCTGGAGTATGATTGTTTGTATGAAAGCTGTTGCATAAAGATACAGGAGATGGATTGTAATGTGAACTCTTTCCTGCAGTGATATTCATTTAATAAATTAATTCTGTTTCCAAAGTAAGCAGTGATGTTCTGGTTTTCAGCAGTCTGCTTTGCCTCTTAAGCATGCAGGTCTCCTGAAGCTTTGCTTCAGACACCAGGACAGCTGTTTGCCTCGATGCACAGCTGCCTGAAGCTGCCTGCCCTTTTCAAAGCCCAAGGGCTCATTTAGTCCCTAGGGCTGTATTCCCCGTTAGGGATAAAGGCAGCTTAGCAACTGCTGTGACACAGTTAGTCGAGCACCTTATTCCAAAGCCTGTCTCCTCTCTGCTATTCCTGTGCTTTTACCCTTCCCTTGGCTTCCACGAAAAGGAATGCAGAGTCCTGTGGAAGAGCGCCTTCTGCTCCTAAATGGAAAGCAGTGCTTTCCTCTGCGCATGTCCTTATGGGGTGGGATGCTGACACACATCTGAGAGTGGGTAGGAAGGGCAAATCAAAAGAGGGGTAAATCAGAGTTCTGCTCATCCCAGATGAACCCTTAAAAAGGGAAATGGTGAGGAAAGCAGCTGGAACTCTGCCATAAACATTAGGCAGTAATGCATATTCAAGATGACTGGAGCAAGCAGAGATGTATGCATAAGCACAGCTTTTGCTTTTCCTCAGAGCTTGCATTATAATACCCCTTAAATAAGTGAAAAACTGGTTTTAGTTCTATTTGTTTTCAGCTGGGAGGTGTGAGTAAGCAAGGAGGTGAGTGGGAAGGAGGTTTGCATTTCGATTTGCAAACTGGCTAATTTTTTGTACTTTAACTTCCCTCATCATTTCTTTCCTCCCAGGACTATGCTATGCTACCCTCTCTTACAGAATAAAGTGGGCAAGGGGCTATGTTTCAAATGTAACACTTTTTCTCTCTTTTTTTTTTTGTGTGTGTGTGCTATATGCAAGTCTATGCAGACTGGATGCCTGAGAGAGCTCTTTGACAGAGTATGGTGGAGGAATTCAGTGAGAACTGCTATAGATGATTTCATATCGGGCTGGACTGGTGTGTTTGTTTTTATTGATATGTTCAGACATTTTACATATACTGACAGTGGTGCATACGGTTTGTTACCAGCATGTATCAGGAGCCTTTCTGATGTCATACCTTAACCCTAGAGCTCCTAGGTGCTGGAGCGCCCCCTAAGGTGAATAAACCAACCTTTGGCCTTGCTTCAGGGCACTCTGCTGGTGAAACTGAAGTGGCATGTCATGGTATATCAATATGGAGCCTTGGACTGTACGTCCACTGATTACTTGCAGTTACAGCTCAACCTGATTACACTTAAACTTACTTGACATGTGCAGAGTTTTGCTCATGTACCCAGGACTGCAAGTCACTGATTATTACACGGCTGTTAGGTTTGGCTACTTATGAGGCTGATCAACCAAGCCAACACATAATGAATTCCCTTTACAGCTTGCTGTTCTCATTTGGATATACATTTGACTGAGCAAGAGGCTCTTCTATTTTCTTGTGCTCATAGTGCAGAGCTCAGCTGTTACTCTTCATATGGTACAAGAGAACATCTCACCTTTTTCCCATCAGTTATGCACTACTTCCCACTCCATCATGCCATACCTAGTAGCATGAAATAGCTACTAGGTTATTTCGTTCCTTTTTCTCTTCTGTTTTTGGAATGGAAACTTAAGTGCCTTTTGGCTCAGACAGATGAACAGTCTCCTTTAATCACCAAATCCCATGCTCAGGAAGCAATGGGAATGTAATTTTATGAAAGTGTCTTAAAAAGGATTACACTTGGAATGGGTGCTCTATTTACTGGCTGTATAGGAAGTATGCTTCCTACAGTGTTAGCTAAATCAGACATAGATATCTCTGAGTGTATTATATCAGCCAGCTTATCAGCTAGTATATATGAGCTAAAACTCACAAATGCCGATAGATACTTACAGCTTTGGTCCAAATGTATCCCTCACCTGCAGTAAGATTCACCTGTACTCTCCCTCCTGATAGACATCAAAACTTTTTTCTTTTTTCTTTTTTTTCCTGATCAAGTAGAAAGGGGGAAGATGTTAGAATTTTGGAAATTACTACAAAGGAGATGACATTTTTGCATGCAGAAATGTTGCCACTGAGCATTTGGAAAGAGGGTGATAAAAGGAAAGTTGGCAAATGGAATAAAAAAGAGGGGAAAAAAATGAAATCTAAATCCATCCTTCTAGCATAATCTACCTGGTGGAGATTTTTAAGAGAAGTGGAATTACATGTTACTTATTGGTAATCACATGTCTGACAAGGTATTCAGTATCTGCTGACATAAGATAGCTGAAGGAAGCAGGAGTATTTCTCTTACGAACATTTAAATGAGGCATAAAATCCGTACTAACCGGATTATTACCATGCTAGAGCTGTCATTGTGCAGGCCTGGCTGCAAGGCTAGTATGAATAACAGCAGTATGTGTGTCTGTATGTGGTTTCCTTTCTCTTTGTTTTGAGATCTGGGTCGCCTCAAGCAGGTCTATGTAGAAGAGCAGCCAACTGGAAGTCTAATTTAGTCTAACAATGACATCTGATGAGAGGTACAGCCCAGTAATTCCAAAGCTGTTAAAAAACTTGCACTCATCCTGAAAATAGGATGGAATATGAGATAACTTTAAAAATCAGTGAGAGGTTCTTTGCTTGAACCAGGCCCTGAAACATTCAAATTTCATAAAAACAGAAAATTAAAAAAAAATAATATAAAGCATGAAATCTTATCGTAACAAGATGTCTGTTGTGATAGGACAAGGGGAAATGATTTCAAATTAAAAGAGGGGAGATTTAGACTGGACATAAAGAAGTGTTTTACAATAAGGGTGGTGAGGCACTGGCACAGGTTGCCCACAGAAGTGATGAATTCCCTGCCGTTGGAGATACTCAACAACAGAGTGGATGGGGTTCTGAGCACATGGTGGAGCTATAGGTGTCAGATGGTCCTTAAAGGTCCCTTCCAACTCAAACAATTCTATGATTTTATGAAATAGCAGTACAGTTCCTAATAGTGCATAAATTATTCTCTAAGAGTTACAAGGGTGTAAGGGGAAAAATGAAGTATTGATTTGTAGAGACAAACACATTAATCTACACGTTAAGGCACTAGAAACAATTTTCTTGCAACTTTAACAAAAAAAAAAAAAAAGAATAATTAGATTAGTTTTTCAAAGCAAATTTGAATTATTTAATAACAGCCAGCACTCATTATTAGTTGTTTAGCCAAAATGAATGACTGGGAGAGTGGAAAAAGCATTTAGGCATGTTGGTATGTAGTTTATTTTTGCGTTGGGGATATGGTCTTAAGGCAGCTGCTCTTCTCAGGTATGAAAACTATTGGAGAAAAGAAAAATGGGACATTTTAGGACTGAAGGCCAGGAGTCTAGTATTCTGATGCTTGAGTTCATCTCTCTCTGAACTCTTTAGAAATTCTTGGGTCTCCCTTTGAAATTGTAGGAACTAAAGGTGGGATGAGGTGTTCTGAACAGAGAGTTTGCAGCTACTGAAGGTTATGGTCCTCCTTCTTTGTTCTCCTCCTCCTTTCTCTTTCCCTGTGCCAGCTCATGGGATCTCTGTCACTGAGACTAATTCTGTTTGTCTCACCTTACTGTTTGGAGAGCAGGAAATAAGGTACTGCTGAGAAATGGGGGAGGGCTGAGGGAATAGGTAGTGGGAAGGTGTAGTTGGAGTTGTTTCTGAAGGTGACAGACTTCAGTGAGAAGAGCTGTCACACCTTGAGTGTTTGCCCAGGGGCTTCATGCTCTGTGTTAGCTCTTGTCATCATTCTTGTTATGCCACATGGCATAAATAATGTATGGAAGCATTATAAAATCATGACATGATAATCATTATAGGATTGTGCTAGGAAGGAAACTTGTTTGGATGTAAGATGGCTTAAAATTAAGAGTAAACGTTCCATTGGTGAATATTGCTATAAGAATAATTGAAGATTGAAACTCTCTTTTGGTCAGGTTGGACAGCATTGGGTATAGCCTACAGTCCACACATTCACACAGGATGTAGAGCCTTCCAAAAGTAGTTTGATTCCTGAAGTCTGATTTCTTTGATATCTTTAATGAATTAGCTGATGTAATGATGAACTGGGATGGTGGCAAGATTTCAGAAGTAGATAGATATCCACTATGAGTTTTTATGACTTAACCTAGCCCTTCTACAGAAGACTCTATTCATAGAGTAATGACTTGTGAGACCAAATCAGTTGTTGGACAGGTTCTTGCTAGAGTTCATGACTCCAGTGCAGCTATCCTTATTTACACAGCAATTCCCAACTTTGTTCACAATTAACCTACCCTCCCTGTTACCATGAGTACACTTATTCATGCAATTTTGTAAGTGAGAGCACATTCAGGCCTCTAGAGAGAAAAACCTCTTGATTTTCTTGAGCCAAATATTCTCCAACTGCTTGTTATTTCCAGTATCTTCAATTTCTCCTGTTTCTCACTTTAAATTGACTTCATCCAATCATGTGATTCTGCCTCTTGTATTATATTTGTTTCCTTGAGAACACATTCGCTTCATCCATTATTACTGTAATGATTTAATGGCTCTTAAATCTCTTCAGCCCTCATCAGTGAGCCTTCAGTTTTTCTGCTATGGTATTTAACTGTATACAACTACATTGCAAGACAGAGTGGAATATAAAAGGAAAAAATTACTTTTACACAGGGAATTATGAACTGGACTTTTCTACCTTCTCAGATGACTTAGTCAATAGTAAAATGTTTTTCCTAGCTTGAAAAATTGAAACCTCTTTTCAAATAGCATTTTATGCCCAAAATCTTACTTCTACAGGAAAAAAAATATTTAGGCAAAGTGATTTGCCTTCAAGGACCTAATAAATATTGAAAGTGTGGCTGGGAGTCACATGGGACAGCAGACTTCAACTCATCGCAACGACAGACAGAAGTTTATATTCCAGTATTCTCTCTTAGCACCTATTTCTTGGCATTTCTCACTTTCGTATTTTGCCTGGTGAAATCTATATGTTTTGAGAAATTAGATGTACTTTCTTGAGAGTATTTTCTTCCCCCTATATTATATGTCATTGGTAATTTGCACAGACTTCATCAAGGGCTCTCCATCATCTCCTGTCTCCATGGCTACACCTATGTTTTGAGCTCTGTGGAATATAACGCAGAGGGAAACACTGAGCATCCTTGAAGGAGCACAGCTTTTACAAGACTTCAGTTCAAAGCTCTGTTCACAACTTACTGCATAACGCTGGTCCCTTTGCTAGTTCTGCTGGCCCTTTTGCTAGTTCTTCTAGCAGTTTCCAAGAACAGCTCCAAGATTTTGGTGCTGCAAGATGTTCAAGGGGTAGCCTAGCAGTGTCTTCCATGCTGTATTGACAATGTCTCGCAAGGGAAGCTGACTCCTGCTGAAATATCTAATTTCCTAAAGGACACGAGTAGTTTAAAGGTATTGGAGGAGGTGCTGCAGTGTTAAGAATAATACTCAGAAAGACAGCTGGTTGTGTTACAGAAGTTACTGCTTACTGTGATGAGGGTGATCAGTGGTGAAGGGATTGGTCAGAGATATAGGGCAGATATAGAAATGTGTTAAGACTTCTGTTTCCTGATCAGAAGTCAGTTCTCCAAGTGCAGAAAAACTGACTTTATTAAGCAGCTGACATAATCTACTGATGGTGTCTGTTTTAGGATGCTTAAATTCAGCTGGATAACAAATGAAAAAGATGAAAAGAGCTCTTTCTGACTTCAGAGGAGTACTGAGAGTGTATACTCTCTAGCAGAATCATCTGGTTACCATGATGATGGGAGATCTTGACCTCGCAACCCTCTGTGTTCACATCATTAAAAATAAATCCTTCTTGCTAATAGTTTACATCCATAGAAGCATCCTAAAACAGCCAGGAAGTGCCAAGATACATACCAAAAGTCATCAACAACTATGAATTAACAATTATATGTGGATTTACTGCATTTATCAGTGTAAGTTATCTCCTTGCAAAATCCATCAGAACTATAAAATACAGAGCTGCCTGTCATTACGTTATAGGATTTTTAGGAGGGAAACTGATTGGTAACTTTTCTCCTTCAAGTTGCCTCATAAATTTACACATAAACAACATTTCTAGCAACTCCTTTCTTTGATTCAGAAGACTGGAGACTGCTTTGTATCAGTGTTATTCAGTCCAAGAAACAGAAATTCAGGATTCAGGATTAGTCACTGGTTATAGCTTCCCTATGTCATATGATTCTATGACATAGGAAAGCTATAATCAGTGACTAATTCTGGGTTAACAACTTGAGAGTGACAACGTACACTATATGTTCTTGAGGATGGGTATCTACAAAATAGACTCCAGAATCTGAGCTGATCACCCACAGCTCTCTTTCAAGGTGAGAGGATCTTTGTACAATTTATTCCAGCATAGTTTAGATATTCAGATAAACTTATCATAGAATCATTAAGATTGGAAAGACCTCTATGATCATTTAGACCAACTGCCCACGTACCACCAATATTACCCACTGATCCATCATATCTAAGTAGCCCATCTCTGCATTTCTTGAGCATCTCTGGGGATGGTGACTCCACCACCTTGCTGGGTAGCCTGTTCCAGTGTCCGACCACTCTTTTGGAGAAGTAGTTTTTTCTAATATCCATCCTGAATCTTTCCTGGTGCAGCTTGAATCCACTCTCTCCATTTAGATGGATTATGTCCTGGATATGTGTTTATTTTTCTTCATTTACTGTTAAGGATGTATAGTAATTTAGTGAGGCTGAAGATGCTCATACGGTACGCAGCTAAAGTTAGGTGAGATGAAACATATCCCCACTACTGATCTTGTGAGGCAATCAGCTTACATATCCTATTGATAGTAGCTGTAGAGTCTAGGTGCTTCTGAGAAAAAAAGAGAAACCAGTGGGTTCAGGCAAAAAATGAATGCAGCCTGGATAGATCTTTTGAATATGTTGGCTTTATATCAGCACACAAAATGCTTTTCATCTCACAGCACTGATGTTAGTAATGAAAGAAATATTCACTCTGGCTTGCTTAAATTGGTTAACTATATGCTCTAATCCATCCTCTTGAGGAAGTTCTAGAGATATCCCAGCATATGCATCTTCTACTTTACATGGTGTGAATACTCTTCAGAGGGATCTTTGCTCCCTCTTATCATCCACAGCAACACATTGCAGTACTACAAGACAGCAGGGTCAGTCTCAACTACCTTATATCAGATTCAGTTGCTTAATTGGAGCCTATGCTGGAGAAACTTTGTGAACTTGCAGCAAAAATAGCCCAATTAAATACATTTTGCTTCTGAAAAGGGACCCAGTATGTGAACTAGGTTCTCCTTTCTCAGCAAAACTTAACAATAACTAAATGAAGCTAATATTTTCCAACTCAACAATTCTCTAACACACAGCAGTTAGGTAGGGAATAAAAAAGGGTTTATTAGCTGACCCAGAAATTATGACCAGCCCACTTCTGGTAAGAAAAAGAAATGTAGATTATTCAACTGCAAAAATAAGAGGTAATTGAAGAGCTAGCTACATTTGAAGGTTTGCTCCTGGGAGAAGGGGGTGTTTTACCCCCGTAATGCTCAGTGACCAAAATCATAATGCACTGATAACTATGAATACTATTCTATATCTAAAATGCTTGTTGCTCCAATCTTTAATCAAAAGCAGGAACAAATTCAGGAACAACCCACTACCTATGGACTGATTTATGTCTGAACATTTCAGATTGCACTTAGGCTGAATTTAAATTTGTTACCAGAGAATATGGAGAGCTATCATTTCTGCATTATTTCTCGATCTTCTCAAATGAGAGACCAACCACAAAATGGGGTTTAGAGTTGTAAATCAGATGCATGAAGAAGATGGGGAACTGGATGAGAAGTTCTAGCATGCTGAATTAAAAAAAGCAGAATAAAGCAGATGGTTTCAAATCTCATTCACTGAATTAAAAAGCACGAGAGTGGACAGTGGTGCAATATCTATAGTATTAAATTAGCATATCTCTTAGCTGGAACTGAGGCCAAGTGGCACTGAACATTTCCAACAATATTGATAAACACTTTTACCTTGCAGAAATAGAATGGCTGTATTTACAATGTTTAACGTAATTGTCTCTTATCAACTACCTAGAAGGTAGAAACTATTTTGGAGCGTCCTACAGGACCTGCATCAAGACTAGGCCTGAAAACTTCCCTTAGCCTTGTTTAATCTCATAATAAGGCCAAGTCCTGGAGTAGCAGGAGAAGTTCCCCCAGACCCAAGTTAGAACAGTGACAGTTCCTTCTGTCTCATTTAATTTCTGTTAACGGAACGTCCACAGCAGAGAGAACACAGACAGTGCTTGACTGAGGAGAAAGATGATTGCAATGTGCTGGACAATCCAAGCAAATCAAATTTTTGAGAACCTCAATCTTTCCAAGATAAGGCTTCAAGTAAAAGCAGCGAGGTTTCAAAGAAAAAATAGAAATCTAAAACAACCTGTATATCTTCTTTCTAAATTACTCACATTATTCTTTCTCTGGGAAAAATTGATTGGGTCCATGCCACCTAAATGTTTCATGTAAACTGCAGCAGTGTAGGATAATGTAAAACAAGTGCAGCAACTGAATTCCTAGATAAATATTTGCTTCTTTGTCTTTCTTTCAAATCTTTCTCTTTAATGAATCTGATCCTACCCAACAAATTATTCATTGACAAGCTACCTCTGAGTGGTAGCTACAAGCTGGAAGTATACAAGCTAATTTCAGCCTTTGGATACAAAAATTTATACTGCTGCTCCATGTCACTGCCTGTCAGAGGTCCTCTCTAATCCCATTCAGCCACTCCACCTCCAGATGGATAAACAACCTCCCACGGGCATAGCACAGCGGTCTTGGACTTACCCGATGTTTTTGGAGTCACCAAGCCTGCTGACAACAACCTGCGGCAAGGATGCTTGTTTGATTTTCCACTATTCACCTCAGTTGGTGAACTGGATGACAGACAATGTTTTTCTGTTTCCTGGCTGTAACTGTGTTAAATAAGACAGAAAGGACACGGAATTGGAGATTAGCACACCTCACAACAATGAATAAGACACAGTGAATGGAAAGTTAGGCATTCAAATGGACAGCCTCAGAGGCACTTCTTGCATTTATATTGGTGCTTCTGTCTTTTCATTTTAAAAGGTAGATGTCAGTTTTGCTCTTCCAAGTATGTTTATTTTATATTTCTAGGTGTGGAATTTGCATATACATTGTCAGGAATGTACAACAGAAATCTTAAATAACTGAGTATCTTTGCATAGTCAGTGTCTGGAAACTGAATTACATAGATGAGAGCTTCACAAACTGAAGGAAGAAAGTAAAGGACTAAATAGATCCAACCAGTTATATGGTTCTGCTTTTTGTAAGCAGAATTAGTTGTTAGCTAATGAGAGCTGATGCTGGGATTTCAAATGCTGGGCAGTGACTCATTTGGTGAGTGCATTTGTGCTACCCGTTGAATAAAATACTGATCTCAGGATGGTTTTTGGCTACAAGAAGAAAAATTGAAAAGGTTCATGCTATCTGCAGTTATAATAAATGTATCTACGCATAAGCACTTCCTACTTGCTTGTACTACCTTTATATTGGTCATATGAAGAAGATACTTTTCCCTCACTACCTTCGTATCGTGGATAGGACTGGAGCCCTACCATACAAGCTTACAAAGGAACATTTTCTTATGTCAGATAATTCAACTAAATGGGCAAAGCATGCAAAATAGTCTCAGAGAAAAGAGGAAGAAAGGTATAAATTAGTGAAAAGTGCAAAAACCTCCTCCCAAATCAGTGTTTTACATACTGAGACATACCAGTTCTTAAATATATACATATCAGGCCAACATATAACAAACTCTGAATCCTGTCCAAAAGACAATTGTTCTTTTTCCTTCTCTACTCAGATTTCTCCTCTTCTGTCCCCATTCCATCTGATCATTTAATGGCATATTTTACCACATACTGACTCTCAACTCTCTATTTTATTTCTCCCTGGCCGATAACAGCTTTGCAAGGCGCACATTTCTCTTTCACCCTGTGGAGAAGCAATGCTGATTTGCTTTCCTTCCAGATGTGAAGGAACCCATTTATGTTTAATATTCGCACTTCAGTCATAGCAACCTACATTTAACAACACTTTTATGCATTATAAATGCATATGCATTTGAAAGAATAATATTCTTTCTACTAAGCATTGCTGAAGATGGAGCTGAGGTGAGCTCTCCAATTCCTGAAGCACCTGATGCTTGGAGATCATTTTTACCCATTTCTGTTTCAAACTCTAATTTTCATTTCCTAGATCCTTGTGTGCGTAGGACTCCAAATTCTTCCCAAAACAGGCACTGGCTAACTCTCCAGACAGTGTACTAAAGTATATAATGTAACATATCAGAGGAAGAAAGTGGCTAAAAAGTAGAACAGGTAAATCTACCCTTCAGTGCTTTGCCTTCTGATCCTTGACGATGTCTCTGTGTCTTCTTAGGTCAACAAAACTCTTGTTTCTGTAATAAGTCTGTACCTGCCTATGTGCATCCTTTGAGTTGCAGTAGTTCAACAACCAGCCTGAATATCAGTGTTAAGTGAATATGCTGATGGAAGGGTGTGTGGGATTTGTGGGGGCTTCAGAAAGGCTGAAGAGGCTCCATGGAGAGCATTCTTCATTCTTGAGGTGGAGTTAGCTTTGGTAGATCCTCAAACTCATCTGTGGTGTGAAGGTCAACCTCAACACTGTGCTGGGGAAGAGATCCTCCTGGAATTTGCATTGAGGCATGTGAAACAGAGAGGTGATTTACATTACTGTGCCATGGACCATGGAGCATATCCTCCTGGAGGCTGTGTGAATCGAAGAGAGGCAAGTGGCATGGGACAACCAGTATTGTTTCACCAAGGGCAAGTTTTATCTGACCAACAAATGGCCTTCTGTGACGGCATAATGGTGTCAGTGGTCAAGGGAAGAGCCATTGGTTAGTCACCATTCCTTGAGCAGTTCAAGAAATGTGGAAATATGTCACAGAGGGACTTGGTTTTGTGAGCATGCTAGTGATGGGTTGACAGCTGGACTAGATAATCTTAGTGGTCTTTTCCAACCTTAGTGATTCTATGACTCTGTAAGTATCCAGGCCTGAGGGCTTTGAAGCGTCTGAAGACCTAGAAATTCTGCCCTTGTGTAATGAGCAAGACATTCATTTTGGCATGAGCTCAGGTACTCTGCAGCCTGGTAACCCCACTGAGTTCAGCGCAACACTCCTTTTGTCTTCAGGTGGCAGAGAAAGGGATTGTTTATCAAGGTTCAGCCTGCTAATGGACTTATGCTGAAAAAAAGGTCAAAGCTGCCTAATATGGGATAAGTTTCAGTAGCCTTCATAATCTGTGTATTTACACAAACCTTGTTTTCAAATGGACTTTGCAGTCCTCACTTGCAAGTCACGAGACCTCATGAATAATTTCAATTACTTTCTATTAAATGAAACAATTATATTTTACTTTAAAAAGAAAAAAATATACCATACACAAAACCTGTGCCTTAAAGATGTGGGGAATAAATGCTCTCCAACATCAGTTAGAGAAAGATTTATGGAGTAACAGCTACTTAAATGCACATGGTGTGAAATGCAGTATTTTATGGACAGACTCTTTCACATCTCTAACCCTAAGTAAAGTTTATGTTCAATTGGAAATCAGAGTAGACCTATTACAGATCAGATGGCAAAGTGGCATTGACTATTCTTCTTGTTCAGTACATTTACAGCTAGTGCCTGACTATGAGAGTGTTAGTTTTGATTTTATTTTTTTTTAAGTGGAAACTGCTGATACAAGATACTGCCATAAACTAGCAAGCAAAGGCTGATTAGGAATCAGTGACATGGATTTCAACAACAAAAATCATGACCCTTCCTGCAACAGTGAAAGGAATCACTGAAAAAGGTGACTAAGGATACGGTAGATTTATCAACACATGAAGCCTTGAAATTCATTTGTTTTCAGCCACAGCATTTTGTGCAATTTACCACATGGCCACATCAACACTTCTTCCCGCATAAAGGAGTGGGAGAGACTGCACAGCCAGGGATAAGGCAATCCATTTTGTCAGTGTGCTCATATAAGATGAAAGTTTCCTGCCCCCTGAGGAGGCAGGACTATGCTTTGGAGTATAAACAGGATTACTGCTATCAAAGATCTCATTCTTTTTGTTTGGAGTTCATCCCATATAACTCTGGATGCCTGCATCTGAGCTAGTTACCTTAGGCTTCTATCCTAATTACTGAAGGAAAAACAGATTACAATTGGTAGTGCTTGGATTAATCACACCTTAGAAGTGCCTGTTTCTCTCCTCTGACTTTCAATAATGTTAAGGGTGGCTCAGAAAAAGACGTCTGCTTTGTGAATCTCACTCTTCATGCCTCTCATGAATTGGCATCAGAGACACTGGGATGATAATAAGGAAATCCCATGCTTATCAGTGTTAGGATCCCTGAGGCCACAAATAGCCAGTTCCTCCAAGGCACTTAAGGAGGCCATTTCCTGCAAAACTGCCAAATTCTGTGGTGTTGCATAGTCATGGAAATGTGTCAAAGCACTACCTTCTGTTTATTCCAGTTTGGTCATGTCTTCGAGCTGGAAGCAACAATCCAGTGCTTTGATATAAATGCAAAGAAGAACTCTTGTATAGTCCTGACTAAATCTTGTCCAGCTTGCCTGTGGGCAGCTGTTTCAGTCTGGAGTAGAACCCTATGTTCTTGATCCACTAGCTTGAAAAATACTTGTGCTGTAGGAAGGAAATCTGGATTAGGTCCTAGCGGTGCAGTCCATTCTAATTTCTTAAGATGCCTGAGGGGGTTCCTTAGGGGTATGTGTTATAGACGTAGTATGAGTGCTAAGGACAAAATCATCTAGTAAGAGAGTGTAGAAAATAGGACTAGAAGACAGATCCCAGATGTCTTTGACGACCTTAAAAGGGAAAAGCAATGTCTCTTCTTAACACACTGAAGAGAGATGAAAAAAGGAAAAAAAAAAAGTAAATGGCAGTTATTTCACTTTTAATCTTGCTAAATGGAATTTCAGTACGGTATGAATGATAGCAGCATGAACAGAGATTCTTACTTTAATAGGATTATTGTCAGATGCTGGCTGTGTTTGTACTACAGCAATGAATTTCCTGCAGTGTGGATACATTTCCATGTTTGATAAGTTACAAAGGCTGCTAAACGTATTTCACTTTAGATATCAAGTTTGCAGCACTCTCTATTTTTCTTCTATTTGAAAGATCGTATCTGCAGACATCTCACCCACAAGGCTGAGATTCCCATTATAAGTTCTCAAAGCACTTTGTAAAAAGTCTATCACATGATGTTGATATACTAATATCAATCGTGTGCATTTAAGTACATTTCTTGAAGAAACTTCGAGTTCCTTGGTTGGAAACAGTGGCTGTGGTTTATTTCTACTTGTAAACCTTAACATCTGTGATTTCAGCCCAAGCCTGTTTATTTCGATGCAGGCAGAAGCTTTGAGCTAGGCTGGAGAAAACACCTTTTAGCTTTCCTTACACCTTATTATAGCTCCGAACATGCCCTTTCATATCAAGCAGAGAGCTGGCTTGGTGACTGTGGTCATCTTTTGACATGAAGTCTGCATCGCTTTGCAATTATTTTCTGGTACCATGTAATAGGCAGGAAAGTCAGATGGATGGACTTTTTCCTTGATGTCAGTCATCACAACTACCTGTAGGAGTTGAGCCTGTAGGTATACAATGTGTCTCCCAGCTGCTCACAGAATTTCATAGGCACTTCAGCTTTGATATCATTTCTGTTGTTTGATTCCATTTTCCTGAAGTGGTAGTCTGTCAATTAATTTTTTGTAGCCTATATTTAAGCAACAATGATTTACAGTTAAGCTATCTCAGATAATAGTGTAATTAATAGTCTGCAATGCTTTTATGTCTTAGAGAAGGAAGTATTTCGTGCCTCGGACCTTTGGCTGCTCTGTAATGACGGACTGTAATACAAAACTTTTTATTATTATTATTATTTTATTAAGCAATTGCCTTATTTTTTTGTAAAAATAATTTCAAAGGGCTGGAATGTAAATTTGAAATTCTGATACACTACTGGTTACTAGAGAATATTTAGCTCTTAGGTAAGTAAACAAACCAGCTGAATTTTCTTTACTGCCACACTGGGAGATTTCTTACTAAGAATGCATTAGACAGTATCAGAGATATTAATTCAGCATTTTTGTATGTATACCAGAACATGGGATAAAAGAAGCTCTTCCCTGCACTGGGAATCAAGATCACTACGTCTTCCTACATCTGTTTGTGACCTGGAGAAGCCTCAAAATTCTCATGTCCAAACAGTTAAGCACAGCAAGACCACCTGTAATATCACTGTTATGTCTTCTAGACGGAGGTGTTTTCAGAGGCTTTAGGGAAAGGCTCTCATTAGCCCAGCTGTACTTATCCTGCTGACAAAAGGACAGAGATTAGAGACGTCCTGGGGAACTTCATAATATCCTTTATATCATGATATCCCAGGAAGCTTGGCCAGGCTCAGGCTGGATATTTTGGCAGAAGACAGGGCTTGGCTCCAGCCAGTGCTGTAAGCTCCAGCCAGGGACATAAGAGCAGACAGGCACTGCCTGGAAACTGAGCTCTGGGTCAGATTTGTTTGGAGAGACAAGCTCAGTTGTCATGAAAACCTTTTCATGCTGTTTGATGGTTGGCCTTCAGATTAGGCAACTGTTGCAGCCTCCCTACTGGATACATTAGAAAGCTATCAGCTCAAATCTTGCTGCCTCATTAAATAATGATGAAGTGATTACAGGCTGATCTCTCTAAAACAATTTCAGCTTATTTTTGAGACACTAAATGAAAATGTACAATTTTTATTATTATTTTTTTTTTAATAGAACTGTATCTGCTAAGAGAAAAACAAATGCCTGTATAAATATTGTAAGTATTATATCAAAGTGATGTGTGTTGAGATGGGAGTGCACACATTTCTTTTTTTTTTTTTTAATTTTTAAAATTGTATAAACAAAATTCTTTTGTGTTGTCAAACCAAAACATCTGAAGAAATTCAAGCAATATTTCCATCACAAGTCTCTAGACTAATACTAATATCTGAAGCCTGTAAGGAACCCTACAAATAGGTTTCACATCAAAGCGTGCAAAACGTACTGGTGTGATGAATCATGTTAAGTGATGTAAAACAGTCAACTACAGTTGGAGTCTTCTTCTTTTGCACAACAGAAGCTGATTATTTCTTTCGAGTTCAAAAGGGAACAACCATTTTTACATTTGACACATCTGGAGAGTACCCAGTGCCTGAAAAGCCCTTCAGTATTAATCAAAATTTTGGGGGGATAAATGGACTTTGGTCAGTCAGTCTCTTGGAAGCTTGATTTGTCATCTGGTCTGTCAGTGATTTCAATTAGAGGTGCAGTGTCACAGATGAGACACATGGAGCCTTGTAGCTGTATTTGGGACATATTTAGTCATTGCAACAGAGAGAGTGATCACATCCCTGAGCCTTTGACACTCTCAGGCCTAAAATGGGAAAGAGAAACATAGTTTGTGCAGTTCAAAGAAACCAGGAAGAAAGGATTTGCTAATTTTTTTTAGGGGATTTTCTTTCTGCTTGAGTCAAGTCTGATCTTGCTGGAGGCCTCACTACTACGTTCAGAAAAATAATACCGTTATACTGTCTGCAAAGGATGAAATTTCAGTTAACCTGTCTTCATGCAAATGAGTCATATGACAAGGACAAAGTCTTTGCATAGTGGTGGATGTACCCCTTCATGTGGCCAGGAAGAGAATGTACATCCATATCATGAGGTGACAGTTTAGGTCACTATCAATCAAAAACTGTTTCTCATTCACTCTGCTGTACTGACAGGTCTAGAGTGCTGATCCCAAGTTCATAGACTTGACCCACATTTAAGTATTGAATATTTGGTTCATGGAGAGATTACAACAGTGAAGAGGATCTCACAGATAGCAAAGTTTATCACACTACATATTGCCCACAAGTGACTTGAAATTTGTATGTTTTAGCTACAACAGCCACATAGAATATTATGCTTGTGTGGACTTTTGATTAAAAATAACAGTTGGAAATGCTTACAAATACAACCGGAATTCTTCACGTTTTTACTTCATAGATGGCAGAATTACAATTTCATTATTTGAGCATAAGGAAATTGAATTAACATCATTTTAATTAATTGTTACAGACTCAAAATAGTAGTCAACACCATGATTTTTGTTCCCATTCTTTCCCTCTCCCCTTCCTGCTGTAGAGTTCTCTCAAATTCTAAATCTATTCTTCAGTAATATTGTTACACTTATAGTAAAAAAAGACTTAACAGGTGGGAGAGACCACATATTTCTTTAAGGCAACAAGTGCAAGCAGATGTCCAACCCATTCTGTGAACCTGGCAGACCTGAATCTGCTGAGGTCCATTTCCCTACAACTACCACATCTGCTCAGACAAAACGGCTTTTATAACTAGAAAAAAGAATTAATTATGTTACCCCTTCCCTACTTTCTATGGAAGATCATCAACAGAGCTTCATTCAATCAGGTCACAGCACTCCCCGTTTTGGGGCTGGAGTATACAAGATCAAAAATTTTATGGTGAAAAATTGTGGTGTGTGGAAAGTCTTGAGTTTGTTTTCCAAAAAGTCAGTGGCTGTTATAGACTAGGAGAGAAAACTAATTTTGATATGTCAAGAGCCTTCAGCTATTTACCAGCTCACAAGTGGTTGTGTATCCAACACAGTACTTCACAATCCAATGCAGTGCGCAATCTCATCTTTGCCTGCTGTTCAAGTCACTACAGGAGAGGAAGTTACAATGATGAAAGGGAACAGAGATGTGTGCAATCCTCTTATACCTGTGTCATGGCAGTAAACTAAGGATGGATGGATGAGCATGACAACATCGTAAATAATCCCTACACATCTCCTGGAAGTCAAAAGCCTTTACTTCCAATTCCAGATCCAAGATATTATGTCAGAGATTCAATGTAAATTCATGCAACTCCAGTGGCCCCAATGGGATACTATTATTTCAGCAACAGTGGCAACTTTTGAAATCCCCAGATGAGACATGCATAGTTTTTCCAGCAGTGAATATTTGCTGGTCCTCAATACTGCCTGTAAGTTTGGCAGTGGTTCAATCTCATATGTGAAATCTAAAACTATTAATCAGTCACTGAGCATTACATCTAATAACATTAGTATCAAAAGGGACTGAAGAATGTTCCTCTTATGGCACCGTGTGGACACCCATATTGAAAACAGGAGACGTGGGTTCAGTTTGGGAGAGCACCTACTACGGGAAGTCCCTGTGAATCTACACATTCTGATTCAGTTTTGTTAAGGAATAAGACCGGGGAGAAAAAAAGGTAACAGTTTTTAATGACTCACATAAACAAGAGAATTAGATTCACTCTAACCAGTATTTATCATTTGGAATAGCAGTGGCAGAAGGAGCAGCCATACAGCCTGTGCTTATGACTGCAGTCATTCTATCCTCTCTGAGGTGTTAGTACAAGTGCCAACTACTTGCTTAAAAAATAAGTTTATCTTTCCATCTTAAAGGAGAAAAATATGAAAATAAGGTTAGAGTTGGACTGGCTCCCATACCAATTGCAGTAATGTTTAAAGTAATGTTTATTACTTTAAAAATTATCTGCATTTAATGAAAACAGCAATGAATCAACTTTTTTTTTTTTTTTTTTTGGGGGGGGGGGGGGGGGAAGAAACCAGATGATGGAGCTGCCCCCAGGCAGGCTTCATCTTTAAATTTTGGAACAGCTGCAACAGTCCCATTTTGAGAGTATGAGAAAACAAGGCAGGGAAACAAGATACTGAACACAAAATAATGTTCTTTTGGTTCTCAGATATAATGAAGTATCGTTTCTGCCTCATCATGCCTTTTAGCTCTAAGTTATTTCCAAGCCAGTGGACTGAGGGAAGCCACTAATGAGGTAACAGCTAAATTGGACAGTGCTCCTGTTTCACGATGCTATGACTCATCTAGGTGGTGGGACCCCACAGGTGTGTTGCAGCATTTCTCACCACTTTGAGACGATAGATACCAGACACTGCAATTTCACTTCATCTAACCTCTGTCACTGAAATCAGCACAGCTGTCAGGTGGAAATGTCCACCATCTGTTGAAATTCTTCCCTTTTTCAGTGCATTGCTGTAGCTGTATGAGACCTCAAAACGTGGTAGCCTAATATTTAAATAGTAAGAAATGCCAGCAAAGGATGTCTTCAAGTGAAAAGATGGATGTACTTGAGTTCAATTTGTTTTTGAAGTTACAGAAGAAATCTCTATTCATCAAGAAGCATGGTTGTGAATATGCTCTGTTCATAAGTTGATTTCAAGTAAGGCTTATGAAATCAGTAACAAAGCTCTCTCCACAAATGGAGTTACGTAGATAAGCGAAATTGCAAGGTTAGAAATTTTATAAGCCACATTGTCCTCCATGGCAAATACACCATGGGTGATGTTTTTTTCCCCTCAGTATCAGATGTTCGGCTTGAAAATCCACAGAGGAATAGTCAGTGATTGAAAACTGCTGATGACCAAGACTTGTAGTGAAATTTCATATTTAATTAAAAAATCCTGTATAAGATGTCACCTCTGCATAACATGTTGATTTCAAAATCAGAAGAAATTTCGATATAAAGAAAAGGAATCTTTTAAAGGGAGATGCAGGCATGGTTCCTTCCACAACCATAAGAAAAGGTTATGACTACTCAGTGTTTTGGAACAGCGCATGTAGCAACACAAGGCAGAAAGGAGAGATACAGTAGATAAAACCAACCATTACCAAATTTGCTCTAAATACCTATAAGAAAAACTTCATCTTAGAATATTACCTCCCTCCCTTACTGGTCTGTCACGCCTTGCTGTTCAAAGAAACAAAAAACGCCTTCCTTTTCAAAGAGGAACTGAGTAAGGTAGCTCTGTTATATCTCTACAATCTCCCTTCACACACTTCTTTGCAGCCCTCTGCTCTGAGGAGAGGAAACAGTGCTGCTATGGAGCAAGGGTTGTAAGGCAGTGTCAATTTATGTCATGTTTTCAAAACATCAACTCAGAAACCACAGCAGGTTCAATAACATCATTGTACGTGCCTACTACAATAGTTTGCACAAATAAACTTTTTAAAAAATATCATTTTCTTGAGTATTAGTTGACAAAGCCTATTGCTGATGGGGAACAGAGGTAAGAGTGTTACGAAGAAAGAGGAGACCACAAGTAAGCCAAATTCATCTCCTCCACAACAAATAGCAATTATCTGAGCTTTACAGAACATCAGATTAGATGCCAACCACACAAAATAGTGAAATAGCAGAATACAAAATGTTTGAAGTGAAAGTGCTTGATGCAATTAGCACTGCAGGCAGAGGTCTGCCCTGCATCTGCTTGGCCACATGGGATGCTGCAATCCTATCATACCTGTGCTCACTGAGAATCTTTGTCAAGATTTTAAACTGCCTGAAGTATGTATGCCAGTGCCTGAGCATGACCTAACTATTTAAGGGGATAATATACTCTTCATACATACTACATCTATTTGTCAAGCTAGTTGTAGTGATGCCCAACTCTGATACTATTGTTCCTCTCTTAG
This sequence comes from Perdix hodgsoniae, assembly GCA_035772895.1. Taxonomy (NCBI): domain Eukaryota; kingdom Metazoa; phylum Chordata; class Aves; order Galliformes; family Phasianidae; genus Perdix; species Perdix hodgsoniae. Next base: position 1,682,311 of record JAPSGF010000013.1, read on the forward strand.
AATTTGGGTTCAAAAGGTCTCAGTTATTTTCTAGTCTTAGCTCTAAAATTTCACAGAAGCCTTGTGTACTTAGTTTAACAACTCTGTCTCTACCACAGAAAAGGTCCCCATATAGAGAAACTGAAGTGTAAGAAAGCAGTTACTTTGCTTTACTCCACCCAGTTAGGATCTGCCAGGGGATGCCTGGTTCTCTGCAAACCTGAAGTTCTCCAAAGAGAATAAATAAACTGTCTCATCTCAGAGGCTATCAGCAAAGCCATTTGGAAGAAAACAGATCTTTTCAGTGCTCATACTCAGGATATAAAGAATTGTGAGCTGGAACATTAGACAAGGACTTAAATCCCATGAAAGAAACAAATTTAAGAAATGTTTTTTAAGGGATTCAGTTGAACTGCACCTGGGAAATACATTTCAAGTTGTTTGGACCTGGTCAAAGTTCAGGATTCCTTCATGTTCAGAATTCCAAGAGTCACTTTAGTCATTCAGTAAATGTTTGTCTATCAGATGACCACAACACAAGGATGCCTGACTGGGTACCAGATTCACCATAAAAAAATGCAGATCACTGAAAAAATGTTGTCAGAGGACCTTTTCTCCCACATGGAATATAGGTAAGAGCCACTGGAGTTCAGTGGGCTTTTCCAAATACCAGACTATGCGGCTGGAGTCTCTGGACAGTTTCCCTGGTATACCTCACCGTAGTTCTGACATCCACACAGGAAAGGACTTCTCCATTCAGAATGCAGAGCATGTGGGTTATGGTGGAAAGATGATTGCTTGCAGTCCCACATATGAACCCACAATATCAACAATATTAAAATAATGCAAACATCATTAGAGACAGATTTATTGCCTCCATCCAGAGTATGCTTGTTAAAGAAGCCCTATACAGCTCCATAAGTGGATCTGAATTCAAATAAGGTTTGTTTAAAAATGTGGTGACATTCAAAAAGTAACTGCAAAATTGGCAATTCTGATTTTAAGAAATCTACTGCTTGTAAGTCCTCAGAGACCGACTGGTTTTCTGAGAACAGTAGTTTGTGTTGCTTTAGTAAGCACTTAGCAGGAAGGCAGCAAGTTGTGTGCTTTCTGCTCTCACACTCTCCAACTTTGTCGTTCAACTTAAAGGAAGAATTTTTTTATTTATGTTTGCATATGTTGTGAGGTTGCCCAAACACACATTCATGTGGAAATCCAGAGAGGAAATTTATTTCCAGTAAAGAAACATAACTGTGCTCTAATACCAGAAAAAGAAGGCTGGTTACACTTCTTCATGATAAGGTAATTTTCACTTTGAGATTATGCTGTCGTTTGCTTTTGTAACTCCCAGAAGTGTTAGATCTTATTTGAAAGAAATAGAGCAAATTTCTACTGGTGGATATCCAGAGAACTTTTCCTGGAAATATAGTACTTCTCAAAAAGTATAACCATTCTGTTATTGACCATTTTAGTCTGGATCAGCCCTCCGATGTCAAAGGAATCAACAGAAATTACAATTATCCATAAAAAAAAGACAAGGATGCAACAGTACTGAATTCAGTGAAGGCAGACAGTCCATCCCCTTTCAGAAGAGATGCTTAGGTTTTGTTCCTATTGTGAACTTTATAGCAGAGCAGAAACTTTGTTTTCTCAAATAAATGAAAGTAAATGTGAGGAGAATAATTATCTTTTAATCAAGAGTAATAAAGTGAGCAAGCTCATTTCCTTTCCAGTGTTCTCTGACTTCACTGCTGTTTTATCTGTCATAAGTTTGACAGCAGGAGATAGTGAAAGGAGAAGTAATACTATGATGGTACATGTGCAGATGGAAATTCTGAGATTTGGAATCTTGTTCTTTCTCTTTCCTTTCCCTTACCCAGCTCTGATATATCTCGTAAGTTTATTTGTGCATTTTTGTTACTGAGATGGGAAGTAACATGATGCTTAAGACTGTTCAGTCTTGGACACATTTGCTTGACCCTGAGAAACCCCATTCCTTTCTGGAAACTGGACAGCTGGAATTTATTTTGAAGGCAAATAAACAGGTTTCACTGATTTTGACAAGCTTCAGATCACCTCTGCTCTCTGCCTGCAGATTTAACCACCAAACTTGGAAGTCCTTCACTTTAAAGTGGGTCCATAATATATTTCTTAAAATGTAGGATAGGAAAATTAATCAAGTTGTTCGTAACCTAATCTTAATTGATTTTATGAGTTTGATTGAGGTTTTTCTCCTCAGGAGCCTGCATTTAGGAACTGAGTAGGAATTTTATTCCAAAGTTATAAATGTCAGCATAATACCAAATTAATACCTTAATTAACATAATTAAGCAGAAGTGACCATTTGGTTCAACACTATTGAGTCCCTATAATGATATTTTCTGTATACAGCAGTCATGAAGGCACATGACGCTGTGTAACCATAGGCAAAATATTTATGGATGGGTCCTTATTATTCAGTTCTACATTATGCATCTAATAATTTTTAAATGGAAAAGAAAATTCAATTCATTCCAATCACAATACATTATTGTTGGTAAAATTTTATATAGTTTCAATAATGAGAAGAGAGCTGCCAATAAATCTATGCTGAATATAAACAAGGGTGGTGGAAGATTTGACAGTTGTTACACAGTATTTTAAACAAGCAAAGTTTAATTTTGCTCTGTTTTTAAAACAACCCATTCTTTTTAATTTACTCTGTCATTAGTCTGTCCAGGGAGAATAATAGTAATGATAGAAAAGAAAGCATGGAGATCAGATCTTTCATGACAGTTCTAGAGCACCACCTCCAGACTACCTCCTGTTTTTTCTGTAACATCTCTACACCTATGCATTTACTCTGGTTCCAGCAAGGGTTGTGCTGCGCTTACTGAAACAGCACTCGGGTAAGACTAAGTAGGGGCCTGCGCAGCAAAAGCAATGACTAATTTGAGTGGGACAGATCCCACCAAACTCATGCAGAATCTCTGATATATTCTGACAACTCCACCTTAGTTCAACAGTGTGGTTTGCCAAAAGCCTCAGCGAAAGAACTGGGATTCAAATCTCCATCTACTTGCTCCATCTGCTGTTTTTGTCATTTGGTCTGGCATATCCCAAGCACTTCTCCTTGTCCTATAGTCTCCTATAGTCCTGCTCCTGAGGTTTTCCGTAGGTCTGTAGTTCAGCTATACTCCTCCCCTATCTGTTAGATCCCCAGTTAAATCCATTGTATCTCACCTCTTTATTCAGAATTTGGTACAGACAAAATGCAGCAGAGAGTTAAATGTCCAGGTTATTGCTGAGGAATTGTACCAATCTCAAAATCAAGCATTTTTTTCAACACTTTATAAACAAATAAAAATATGTAAAAGAGAGGTCCCAGGTCTCTGGCTTGACCGTGGGAGTTGACCCTTGCAGGCTGACTGCCCTTAATGCAAAATGTCAAAAAGGCAACCAATTAGTAATTGGTTTTCAGGGAAAAGGGTGTGAGCAGGGACTGGATCAGGAAATTCTTATTTATCAGATAATGGCACTGCCATTACCCAATGTCTCTTTGTGCTTTCAGCTAAGCTTTAGAGCAATACAGTCTAATCAAACAGGGAATCACTGCTACACTGGCATTTTGCTTATTTTGTCAGCGAAAGCCTGGAAATCTCGAGTAGAATCTGAACCCTTTGGTATTATTTTACCTACTCTGGCATGGAATAAATACATTAAAATACGTACGCCACCTTCAACTGTGCTATCCTCCTATCCACAAGACATTCTTGATTCACTTTTACCTTTCCAGAGTCCTTCTTTGGCAGGCTGAGAAATAGAACTATAACAACAGCATAGAGTTATAGGAAGGACATGGGTAGGAAGAAGTACATCTAATAAATCAGGAAACATTTCAAGCCTGGTAGTTCTACTGGATGTGGGAGCTTCTGGGAAGCAGAGGCTTCCACATATTTTGACCATTCATTTAGAACAGTTATGAGAGATGGAAAAGCTTCTGTCACTCAATGCTGAGTTGTCACAGAGACTTGAAATGTCCTTAGCAGTTTAGGATACTAACAAATTCTGTGATTCATATTCCTAGAATACCTAACCTTTCTCAGTATACTTACAAGTGCACATAAATTTATTTACCACAATTTCATTATGAATTTTTATTATATGTTTGGTTGGTTTTTGCTTTTTTATTTCCCCTTAAAAATCTAATTGCAAAGTCCATACTGATGGAAAGATCCTCGCTTGACTGGGTTTACTTACAAAATAAGAAATACAGAAACAACAAAGAAGTGTTCATACTAATATCCTTTCCTTATTATGCCTTTGCCTTCAAAGTGGAAATTTCTGAGGCACAAAATAGTTTAACTGGTTTACTTAATGGGATACAGTAAGATTATGGAAACTTTATCTAGATCTATGGCATCCAGGGACTTGAGCACAAATCTCTTTATCTACTTCTACATTTTATCTCCAACTTTCCATGAATACATTCATCAAATGAATTTATGAGAGAAAGGAATAAATTTGAAATCCCTGTTACAGAAAATTTTTGAAGTGAAGATTTCATATTCATCATATTCTTACCAGGCATTTAATACTTCTTCATTTGTAGTATGTAGACTTGTAGCTGCTGGACCAGCATCTGGCTTTGAATAGCTTGATATTTGTGATGGATGGCTTGGGCTCCATCTGCAGATGACGAATTATTCATAGAAGTGAAATGGGAGACACTTGTAAATGACAGCTAAATCCAAGAAAGACAGATCCTTCTTCGAAATGGACAGTTTTCAGAGAATTGAGAAACCAGATTTTACAGTAATAAGGAACCCAGTGCCCTTGCCTGCCTTAGCCCTCACTTTTCCCCCATAGACATCTCTTGCTAAACCATTGACAGTAACCTGGGAAGGACTGGGAAAAAAGGTGAAGATGTACACTGTGTCATAACAGGTTTTTTTGGCACTGTCCTTGGCTAAATCTCTGGCATTTCTGTGTGTACCTCAGGAGGGAATTTAATCACTACAATAACTGAAATTGCTTCTATTCCAAGGAATACAGAATGTAATTGCATTTTTTTTTTTTTTATAAACTATTATTATCTCTCCTCCTTTTCTGGATTCCCATTTGGAAACTTTAATGGAAAACATTTACCCTAGTTTATAAAAACAAACACACAAACTCCAAACGCCTCTCTTTTGTTCAGGCAGTTTTTTGAGCTACCCGTGTTTGCTGCTTGCTGGGTTTAGTTCTTTTAAAAATTTCTTTGTCAATCTTGGATCAATGTACAGTTTTTGTTAAATCAAGAGGATTTGGAAAAAAGAAAATAAAAATGGAGGGAAGGAGAAAACCAAAGAGGGGGGCTAATGAAGCACAAAATACATGTCTAAGTGAAGAAGCTATGATCTGACTAGCCAGAATGAACTTGAAGGAGTTTTGAAGCACTGAATCGTACAGTCATGCAGAAAGAAGGGCTCTTCTGCCATTCAGATAACATTCTTTTGCAACCCCTACACTAAGACTTTTTCACAATGTTGTCCTTTGCATCTTCATTTTATCTCCTCCTTTACCCTAATCTTCAAATTATTGAAGATTGCTCAGATTTTTTATTAGCTAACTCCAGGATCAGTATTTTCTGCCTTAAACAAACAACCTAAATGAATTTATACCTTAAACAAATACAAAATGAACAGCTGTGGTGGATGTAGAAGTTCCTATGCAAGCACAGACTGAGCTTCATGGCTCAGCTGTCATTCAAATTAGGCCATAAAAAAATAGACAAAGGTAAAAGCCCTTTAGCAAATTCAAATTCATTTCTCATTCTTGTCTCTTTTTCAAATCCTACAATCTTTATCATAGTAAAGTTTTCAGGTGTTAACTAAGCTTTGAGGTAGAGTCTAATTTTTATGATATAACTATGCCAGATGCTTCAGTCATCTCATCTGCCATCCTGGCCTTCTGTCAGAGAGACATTTAACTCATTCAGTGTATGTGGAGAAATATAATAACTAGACTGTCTAAAAATCTCATTTTTTATGCATATATTACATCCCCTCCAGCCTAGAAATAATACACATGGCCTGTAATAAAGTCTTTTTTTTCCCCACCCCTAAATTAACTTCTCTACTGAAAGAAGTTTGTAGTTTCTCCTTGCACAAGTGGACATAGAATATAAATTAATGCATTGATATCAATAAGCCAAAACAGGTGTCAATGTCAGATTTTGGCACAAGGCTTTACGACCTTCTGCAGATGCCTCAATTCTTATAAAGATAGGGTGTGAGAACAAGGGCTAACTCTTAATACAAGCATATGAAGCCTTCAAGAGAACAGCTCTGTAGCTGCAGAAGGAAACTTCAAGTGTTTCTGGAACAAAACCAGTAATGATTACATACTTTTAAAAAAGTTCTTTGGCTTATTATTCTGTGCTTGTACAGTTCTCATCTCACTGGTGCACAGCTGGGGCTCTAAGGTAGCACTGCAGTACAAATAATCAATCATTGTAGTTATTATTTTAATCATGGCACAGGGAGAGATTCCTTCAGCTAAGTGTGTTGCCGATAATATCAGTTAGACTCATATGACGACTGCAGGAGAAAAGCACCCCTTTCAGCTTTCTGGAAAAAGCAGTGAGAAAAGCTCTAGCCTTTCCAACAAAAGGATTGAATTACCATCCAAGAATCACAAGACTTTATTCTTTAGTCTCCCTTAGCCTGCCTGGAATTGAACTCGCATTTTTCCCAGTCTGGGCCTGATCACTGATTTAATGTCTATTGAGGGATGAGTGGAGGAAACAGCTTTGCTTCACAAAGTGTACAAAGGTATTTCTGATGCTGTTTTGAATATAGGTGTATTGCAATCATTCTTCAGGCATGAAGTACTTCAAAGGTAGAACTCTTTCTCTTTGGAATGGATGCTCAGATTAACACAGGCTGAAATGTAAACATAAACATCTGTGCATAGAAATCCTTTGGAAGCTATGAAATACGACAATAACACTCCTAGATCAGGGAGTGCATGTGCTGCCAACCACTGAAAGATAAGGTATGCTGGCCAACAGTATCCAGAGCTTACTGATCTTATTCATGTGTGAGCAACAGGATAGAGAAAATATATAAGGTTGAGGGCCCTGTCTGCTGATCTGTTTTTGGCCATTCTTGCATTTTCAAGAACGTTGGTACTGGGATCTCAGAACACAAAATCAAATCCATAATTAACTTAGAGCAGAGGCTAGATCAAGAAAAAGGCCCTTGGGATGTACTTTCCAGTTAGAAGGCCAACAGGACTATGTGGATCTCATCCTTGAGGGATGACAGCTTTGTAGGAGCTGCTGTCACCTTTCTCCACAGTTAGCCCTACTTTCAAGCCTGGTACAGCACTGGTGTTTTCATAGAGAGTGCATTTGGGTTTAACTCACCCAGCTAAGCACCCAGTATCCCAGCTGAAGGAAACCGGTAGCCACAAGCTCCTGTGTTTCTTTCCAAGTCCCTTCTGGCTCCTTGTTACTTTTCCTTGTCTTTTCACAGACAAGAGGTAAACACCAGACATGAGGCAGCTGTGCTGGCATAGCCAGTGAACACAGCAGGGGGAGATCTAGAAGCGATGCAAGCCAGCCAGCTTGTGTGGTCTGCCCACACAAACCTCTCTGTGCCCAAAGCAGTGCCAAGTGCCTCAGCAACACACAATGGGCACAGTGCCCTCCAAACAGACGGATACAAGCACTGACAGGCCAGAGACCACATCCCATCATTAAACATAGGCTTGCTGTGGGACACTTGTACCAGCCAGACAAGTCAAAACAGATGGACAGACCTGCAGATCTTCATTTTACACATCTTAATTACACAACACGCTTATTGATCCTGTTAAAAAGGCCCTGTTTCTGGGACATATACTGTGTGCACAATTGAGGTTTGGAAAGATATGTCAAATGTTCATCAGGGAAACAATAGCCCTAGGGGAAGAGGAAGCTCATTTCTCTGTCTTCTGTTGATGGTGCTTATACAGGAGGGAGCCAGACGATAATTAATCAGATTAAATTCAGAACAGATATGTGCAAGGTATCCCAGGAAGAAAGAAAAAAGCAGACTCAGTAAAGTGCAGCGAGAAGGAGCTGGCTGTGAAGCCAAGCTGCAGATAAGGCTCTGAGGATTTTTGTAGGCCACAAGATGAATAAGATTCAGTAGCATGCTGCTGTTACAAACGTAGACCGATTTCCAAAATAGGCTCTTGGTAACCACCAATTTGAAGCTCAGGGAAGGTGGTGTCTCTGTACTAAATAACCTTCGCTGAACCTTTTCTTACCCCTGTTGCTGAATTTGTAAGACCTAGGATGCAATTATTTCAATGCCCTTATGTGGTCTTGTAGTAGGGTATAATTTTAGACAACCTACATTAACAGACATTTAGACAAAATGGAGAAAGTCCAAAGGAACACAACATGGGTAAGAAGAGGTTGAGGAAACGTGACCTATAGAAAAAGGAAATAGAAATTAGGTCTATTTAATTCCAAAAAGGAAGAGAGGACTATAATGATAGATCTCTTCACTGTCAAATGTTCTTAAAGTCAAGGACAGAGTTAGCTGGCTTTTTGAAGGTGATAGGCTATGATGTAATCAGCTTCCACTGTTGCTGGAACAAGATAGATCAGAATTGGAAATGAGGAATTTTGCACGCAAGCTTGGACATAGATTGTAAAGCATTAAAGCGTGAATCACAACAAGTGAAAGTAGTAAAAGAGCATCTTTTAAGAAAGTAAGAGAATATGTGATTAATAAACACTATCCAATTCTCATATTAGTCCATATGAAAGCAAAAATATTTTTACACCAGTACCATGATAGATAGTACCATGCTGTCTGTACAATAGTTCAGAACAACCTTCCAAAATACATTTCAGAAGCTTCAATTTCTGACATTCTCAGTTTTCTCAGCTTCAGAACTAGCATTTTAGATCTGAGCCTTCCTATGCATTGGCTTCTTACTTCCTCCAGGAGTTAATGAAATCACTTTTACATGAAGGCATTTCTCACAATTAATGGAATTCTAGATTTCCTACTGTAGGGAAACTGTTAGGTCACATCCTGAACTGGTGATTTAGCACCTGGTGAAGGGGTGTGGCTGGCCCAGGGAACACAGGCAAATTGTTTGCACCTGGGTTCCCCATGTGACTAGAAGGAGAGGACCCAGGTAGAACCCCCCTTATGGGAGCATAAGGGCCATCCAGTGGATAGAAAACATCTTTTGGATCTCCTCTTTGCTGGTTGGGTGAGTTAACTCTTCTTCCTGTGTATGACTATTGGCTTTCCCATAAGTATTTACCTGATATTTCTAAGAACCTATTAGAAGCAGTTTTGCTTCTTTGTGGGTAGAACATCTGCATGTGTACAATGTGATGTCAGTAGGGGCTGTTGTGGCTATTTAGTTCATAATAGGTTATTTGGTAGTTTGGGTTCCATCCTCAGAAAAAGATTAAATAGATATGCTTGTGACAGCACTATGTTTGTGGGGGAAGTAATAGTTCTTGGGGGGGTGTAACAAACAAATACATAAACATATATGAACATACACAGATGCTCCCTTCTGCTAATCTTATCAGGTGGAGGAAATGTTCTCAGTATATTGGACACTAACATCTTCATAACTCATTGGCTCATATGCATGAAAAAATTAATATTGAATGTGCCTCTTAAACTTTATATTTAAATTCAAATATAAGTTCAAGATTTAAATAGCCTCCATGCATTTATAATATTCTTATTTGGAACTTACAGGGTGGGCAAGCTGGACATGTACTAAATACAAGAACAAATAACTATGAACCAAATGTTAAGAATTCAAAGCCAAAGACACTTATGGAAAGGCATAAATAGAGTATCATTTCAATTGGTCAGATACCAAATTAAATGTGTAAAGAGACTAACAAAATGAAATCAGAGCAGAAAATGTTATTAAAAGTTAAGCTAACAAAGTATGTACATGCACTTTTGCTTTCATGATTATCTGAAGGATGGGTTTTTTTGGGGGGGGAGGGGTGGGAAGGGTGGGATTAAAGTGTGAGCGATAGCTTTGCAAGTCAAAATAACAGGATGGTATGACCATCATCTAACAAAAAAAAGTAAATTATGTAAAACGTATCATTTTCATATCATGCTAGTGACACAATAATTGAACCATTTGAACATTTTGAGAAGGACTTAAGCAGTGCTGCTGGAGATTAGATGTGGAGAGGATGCTTTCATCTTCACTTTGGAAGCTCTGCATTCATGTGCCCTAAGTTCTGTTGTTCTCTGTGTGTTTCACTGGATAAACACTCCTGGAGAGCTCTTGTGAAGCAGTGGAGACTCCCTGCCCCAGCACTGTTGTAAATTGGTGGCACATACAATCACTGACTGCTTGTGTGGGCATCTTGGAAAGCAGTGGTAGGTGACAAGCAGCTGTCAGGGAGCCTGATCAGGAACAGATCAGTGTGGAGATGTGTAGAGCTCTTAGTGTGCAAGAGCACTTGTGCATGGTGAATCATTCTGAATCACTTATTCTAGCAGAAATCGATGTTGAGATATGCTCATCAGAAAAGAGAAGAATCTGCCATCAGGGACAATTAAATACAGATTGTTAAGAATTTTTTTCCTCTAACTTCTTGATTAATAGACACTTCCCTCTTAAATTGGATGGAAATCCAGAAAACTAAGCATTTATCTTTCTGACACAAACTCAACATTTTTCATCAAAACAGCTTTGATTTCTGTTCATCATCGATTCTTCTTTCAAATGGAATTACCCCACTTGCAACTAGTTGTTTTTACAGCTTTACTCAAAGCAAGGGTCTGGCCACTGTTGATTGTAGGACTTCATTAAACTTCTCTTACAACACTGACACCTGCTTATAGAAACACCACTGCATATCATCACGCTTATACAGTAACCACAACCACCTCACCACCTTTGCATCACAAAAGCATCCATTGGGATGCTGGAGTCCTGTGGAAAACCTCAGGAAGTATTTTAGTAGCAATCACTTCCACATCACTTTGAATGACAGAATGAAGAACTATCTGGGAAAGACTGCTGGGTCTTTCACAGATTATGCCTTAGAGATGCCTTCACCACTTTCCAGGTAAAGCTATCTCATGGCTTATCCAAAGAGTAAGGTCTGGGGGAAACCCTGCCCCTTCAGAAGAAGCTGACAGCTTCTCCTTGGCAGCCTGCAATTGTATCTGAGCCCAGGGCTGCACAGCAGTCTGTGTGCATCACAACATCTCACCAGTTCAGCTGACAGCAGCACCTGGAGCATAGCCAATCTCCAAATGTCTGTTTCAGGCAGAGACACTAAAAGGCTTTGGTATTATCCTCTGCATCCTTGCAGGGAGGCTTAGTGACTATAGAGAGGTGGTGATGCATTACTATTATGCTGTGGTAGGAAGCAGTATGGCTTAAAAGCATGGTTTGATTGATATGGCATGTCTCTGCAGCTTAGATTAACTGGGAGAAACACAAGGTAAACTACTGGAGTAGCTGTGGGATTCATAGATGCCCTCAGACCAGTGCAATAAAGTTTTGAGAATCTCTGTTTCACAGGCTCAATATCTGTTAGTAAGCACAAGCAGGAAGAAAATGCTAGGTCTATTACAGGCATGTGAGGAAGTGTTTCACAAGTTCTGCTCAGATAAGACATAATGGGAAATAAAGCCTAATGAAAGCAAACAATGCCTTGTGTTTTACAGGCTGTCACTTTGCTTGCTATCCAGGAGGAAAGTACCAGAGATTTCTTATGGGAACAGTTTGAGTCTCCAAGCAACTTAATACTGACAGAAGTACACCCAGTAGGATTGTGTCCTTCCTTTAGAGAGATATAAACTTTCTAGGTTTCCTTTCAGGATCATCAGGGAGAAATACAAATCTATTTGCTCCACAGACCTTCCATCTAGCTCTTCTTGTGGGACATGATTTTATCTTCTACAGGTATTTGAAGTTCATTTTGATAAGAGAGGTGTAGGAAAAGAGAAAATGTTTGCTTTCAATGAGCAGTAGAAGGGGATATTAGGGCAGGACTTTCTCTATCAGAGAAACAGGCTGTGCTGGTATCCCTGAGCTGTGTGTTCAACTAAGGCTTCAGCAGAGTTTGAGCAATTTAGCACTTTTCAGGAAGCCAGGCATACTAACAGTGTGTTTATTTTCTCTTTCTTTCAGTCCTCCCACACTGGTGCCTCTGTAAAAGAAAATATTGATGAATTTGAAATATGCACAGCATAGGCCAGGAGTCCATGGCAGTTATCTCCTAGCAAGCTGTTTCTGAGGCTATTTCCTTATTCTTAGCCTTTCTCTTACTTTTTGGGGGAGGGCATGTGAATTTGCCATCAAATAAGGGACTCCACAATTACAACCACCAATGGTATGGGGGAAAATGGCAGAGCTTTCTATTATTTTTTTTTTTTAGCAAGAAAGATATTTGTAGAAGATCTTAAGATTCAGTCAATGAATCATTTTCTCACTTAAAAAAAATGAAAATAATATGTAGGACCAGCCTGTCAAATTTCTAACATTTCACTGAAATTTCTGTTGATCCACTTATCTTTCTGAAGGTGCTAAGCTTCCTTTCAAAGTGCGACATGCTTGAAGATCCCTATTTATGCACTAGATATTTTTTAACCACATCCTTCATCAAGTTGGCATGAAAGATAATAAGAATTTTTCAATGGAACTTTGGGAAAATCTCGCCCCTGTTTTCTTGGCTGGCTTGCTGACAGAAGTGGGATGGATGGCCTTGATGGCTGGAGGTGGAGACAAGGAGCCAGTAGGGATCTTGTGGCAGCTGACAGAAGCCCTGTTGTCCCTGGAGAAGCTGTGAGGTGCGGTAGTGCTCAGGATCAGTTCCACCTGTTAGTGGATATGGAGTTTTTTTCCCCCCACTCTCAGTTTCCATCCTTTCTGTAAGCACAAATATTTTTTGCCTCAGTGTACAGCTCCTACTTCCACAAAGTGGAACAGAGAAGAGTAACTTGCAGCTGAACTCCTCTGCCTAAACAAAAATCAAAGAGCAAACCCTTCCCTCAAATGATTAATTTCCACAGAAAATTTCAAAAATCACTAGGGGCAGTTTAATCCTTGGTGAGAAAAGGCAAGAAACCAAGAAACTGCTTAGCAAAACCAATTGGGCATCTCTCTTTGCGTCCTTTTGTTTGCAATGTTTCCTTGCAGCAAGAAAAGAATATACCACATTGGAGGATATTTCTGGCTCTGTACCATCCAACAGAGGCCTCAGCACAGTCATGCTGTGAGCAACCCACTGGCTTGAAAATGGGTCACGACAGCTGTAATAACGCAACATGCAATGGAACAACAATGAAGCTTGTTTTTTTTCCAATATATGCAAAAAGATGATTTCATTTAGTAATGACTGGAGGGTGGGAAGTGTTGAAATCTCCTACTGCTAAGCTGCATACTCTGCTGTACCTTTGTTTTGTCAACAAGGATGAGCTTGGCAACATAACAAAAACTTCCAGTTCTTTTCTCCATGCTCTTTTCTTTCTTAACCCCCCCCCCTTTAAAAATTAACTCCTTTTAACTTCTACGCTGAATTCATATATACTTAAAATATTGCAGCCTTGTGTTTTCTAAAAAGAAAGAAAACAATAACACTTTGTGAAACTGTCTAGTAAAAATCACATCTCCATCTTCAATAGGATAAAGTGGATCACAGTTGGCAGCCAAAGGTCAAATACGTCTACCTGACAAACTCTTTGAAACTCTAGCAGCAATTTTTTAACATCCAGAACAGATTGCAATCACGCGAATAACTAGTTCTTTTCCTACTGTATCCCCATGTATTATTGGTCTTTTCTGCTTTTTCTGTTTTCATTTTACTTCTAAGATTCCAATTAATCACAACCCTAGATTTTTTGCTTTCCTGGCAAACCACCCAAGAAAGACTGTCTCTGCAATAGACAATTATGACATTAACTTGTATTATTTATTTGTTTTAAGCAGAAAACTCTCATAATTCTAAATGGAAATGGAGATTTCAACAAAATGGGAGCATATCTAGCAGAAAAAAATTGATATAAAAGTAGTTTATATAAGCCTATTTTGAGGAAGCGTCCACCAAAACAATTCTCTATCCAAAAAACAAAGACCTTGAAGTGTGTTTCAGCTATACCTTGTCTCATAAGACAATTCAGTGCCTGCGTATGGCTGTTTTCCTCTTCATTTTATGCTACACAACAGGATGATTTTCACAAACCATGATTCCATGAAACTTTACCACCTTCAAGAGGACAATCAATGTGTTGTGGGGTATATGTACTCCAAAAGGGGTAAATATTCTAGGAATTGGTTCAAGATGCCATATTGACTCATTCAGTGTACTTTGAATTATACGTCATCATTTTATAGTCACCAGTTTATCACTATACTTTTAGCAATTTTATTAGCTTAATCCTTTGCAAAATGCTTAAAATACTATATCTAACAAGAGACCATCTAAAACACTAGGACAACGCTATACCCCATTGCATTTCCTGCTATTAATTAAAAGAAAAAATGTTTTTTTTCTTCTGATTTCTATTTACTCCATAGTTTCCTCAAAAAGCAGATATTAAAAAGTGTTCTGTCTTTCACCACAATGTTGTGTGCTTCCGTAATTGAGGTAAATCATCTCAGTGTCACAGCAAGAATTTAGGATTTTCTGTTGGTCCAGAGGATGAGATGTTGTATCTCTTCTTTATTTCTTATTAGAATAATGTTCCATGGATGCCTGTCTGAACTCAGTTGAGTGATGGAAGCCATTTATGTACAAACCTACTGAATACAATAAATCTGAAATTCAGTTGCACTGCATCCTATGTAGGCATGGTTTGATATCCTTGTAAAGTTTCTTTATCCTTGAGCAATTATTTTTGGAGTCTTTTCAGTTTATCTGGAGCAGAAGCTTCTAATATCGAAGCCCGACATTAGAAGCTATGTTAAACATTTCATTATATTCCAAAATGTTCCTTACAGTATCTCTCAATAGTTTTTAGTCATTAAAAAAGGAGCTCAGCTCAGCCTTCATGCATTTCAGGTTTTTCTGCCTGTGGTTAGAGGAAGTTTTTCTGTGATCTATTTTTTTTTTTTTTTTATCTCAATCATCTTCAAAGCTACATATCTTCCTTGAGCGTCTGCAATTCCAATTGGAAAACTGATAGTTATTCAGTCAATGGAATGGAGAAGAGATGGATGATTTTGCTTGTGGGGGGTCTGAAGACCGGGGAAGGGAATGTAGGAAAGAATAATCTTAGAAATTAGAATTTTCTAAGCCTAGAAAATTTGGAGACTGAGTAAGGAGGAGGATGGCTGAAGGACAGGACTTTGTGTGTATATAATTGCAGGCCAGAAACAGGGACAGAGCAAAGAACTAGGAGGTGAAGGAAAGACAAAAGTGATAGAAGGATGTGTTTGAAAGCTTAAGGGCGGTGAGGAAAAACAAAGAGAAATTAAGGGGAATATTCTCTTCTGTCATCTTCCTTGTGTTGCCTGGAAGAAAATCAATGGGAAGGAGTATCCTGTTTTCTCTGCCCATGTCCTTGAAGGCTATGTGCCCACATGAAGTGTATCCAGATGTTATCTAATTTTCAGGCTAAGACTGATCAGTCGTTGTTTTCGGCAGCCAACTGAGAGATGTTAGGTGAAAAATGGGGAGGTTTCACCCTTAGATGATAGTGCTGATAGCACATTTAAAAAAAACAACAACAACAAAAAACCCACTGCCTTCATATTTGTCCTCTGTAGACCCAGCTGCATTAGGGAGATGCTGCTCTGCCCTGTGTAGGAAGCACAGACATTCCCAGTAGGGAACATAAAGATTTACAGACAAATAAATGTACTTTATCTGAATACATATGTGAACAAGTGAAAAGGAAAATAGGAACACTGCAAGAATATTACACTCAGTAGGGCAGGCCACTACAAGAGGGTAAGAATGAAATTTTACTGCAAAGAGACTTTACAAACCTGAAACCACAAGAAACTTCTCTTATGCACAGCTAAAGCTAGCCTGTATCTCAGCACTATATTATATTTCATTGTCTTGTTTTCCCTTCGTGCATTTATTTGCATTTGCACCAGTCCAACCTTTGGTGGAGGAGAGCATTACCTGTTTCAGGACTTTTGCTTGGAAAGCATCACTTAAGAATTAATGAGTGCCTGCATGTGTTTGGTAGGAAGTTCAGTGATTTTTGTGTGGTTCTATTTTTTCCACATTCATTTGGAGCAGGTGACAAGGGAAGAACTCTGTACCTGTGGTTAATTCAACAGGTACAACATATTCTTGGTGTAGGAATGAATGTGAAGAGTATGTTGTGTTGCAGGCTAGATAAGAATGCTTTTTAGTTATATTTCTGTAATAAAGGGACAGCCTTGAGTAGCTTTGCTAAATCACAAAGAACCACACAAGCAAGCTACTTCCAAGTAACATTTTTTTTTTAACACTGTGGGAACTCTGTGGACACACAGCAATTCATGTCTAATCCAGATTCCCTCTCTGTTTTCTATAAACAAAAACAATTTGTTCAGATTGTCTTCTGCATTAGAACTCTAAGGAGATGCCCTTGGCTCTAGCAAGTCAAATGATGATTTGCCAGCTTCTCTGAAGCATTGTGTCTGCTGCAGGCAGTGGCATTCAGCTACCTCAAGTGTTTTCCCTGTGGTCTCTGACACCCTGTGAAAGCTGAAGGGATGTGCATCTTTGATCATTATCTCAGTCAGTCTGAAAGATGAATCAACATAAAAGATTTTAGCTGAGATAAAAACAAACTGGAAAATAAGACACTGATTCTTTTTCCTTAAATAAAGAAACTGAGTTGTAATAGCAAAAAATCCAAGTATGTGATATGGACATAGCTAGATAGAACCTACAAGAGAAGCGATGTACATGAGGACCTGAGCAGGAGACAATAGGGAAGTATAGACTCAATTCTGGTCACCAATTGCATAAAATACAAATACAAAGGTCGCAAAGGTTTATTTTTTTCCTTGCTAACTTGGATGTTAAAATGTAGCCTTTATTCATATCAAACAACAGAAATAGTAGCTATTCTTCTGAGATGAACAAATTAACTGTTATTAAAGTCTGACATACATCACCTGATAGACTTCTATGGAGATGATGTTTACATGTATTTGCGTTTTCTGAATTGCTGTCTGGAGTGGCTAATGATATCTTTGTGGTCTATATACTCCAGAGCTTTTATAAGGTAACGCAAGAAGGAAAGAATGTGTGGATGGGTAGCCGTATGGAGCTATCCAAGCTTATTCTGGGACTGAACTACACTTGGGTGAAGTGATGTGGTGGGCATGTGGGCCAAGGAACGTTTCCTTCTCTCAGTGAGAAGAGGAGAAAACATGTGAGAGAGAACATACTGTGGCAGGAGCCTTGGTTCAGGAGCTTGACATCTGGTCAAGTCACAGTTCCATTAATTATAAAGTAATATAGAAGACAAGGCTATATACAGTCATTCAGGAGCCCTTTAAGTCTCAGTTGCCCTGAGAATTGCTTTTGTTCCATGGGGAACAGAACTAAAAGATGTGAAAATTAACAAAAACACTTTGTACCATATATTATAGACACATCTAACCCTTTTCCATGCTCAGTAATTTATGGTTGGCTCAAAAACAAAAATTACCTGGAAAATATTCTTCGCTGGGGTGTTGCTGCTGAACAGCAGTAGTCCTTCTCTTAATAGCTAAAAATGACATGTTTTTAAATACATTCCATTACTCTCCTCCTAAATAAAGGGGTTACTTCTCTGGGGTGTTTTGTGGGTTTTTTGTAAAAGTGAGTAACCATAAAGATTTTCAATGTCAGATCTCTTAATTCCCTGGAGAAAAACGAAAAAAAAAACCCAACAAAAACCCAAAAAAACCAAACTGATAACAAAAGAATATCTCATTTAAAATAAGTCTTAACAATTATTGTATTAGCTCCTCATTTGGTGTCTACATCTTTAATTCTTCATAGAAAATGTATTTGAGTTTAATAGCAGTTGCTTTTATTTTATTCATTTTTATTCATGTCTTTTCAATTTGAGAGGCTTTTTGTGTACGGAATGCTTTTAACTGGAGAAATGTCTTGGGCAGTTACAGGGGAAAAAAAAAAGTGGTTGCATGAAGGTAATTCTTTGGTAGCTGAGGCAGATAAATGGGAAAGACCTTGAGGATCTGCACTGATAAGGGGTCTGTGATGATGGGGAAATAAGGAAATGTGCAATATTCCTGGAAGAGCTTTAAATCATATGTTCATCCTGACCTACTTTTCTCCCAATCTTTTTTGGTCTGCTTGATGATGCCTTGATAAGGGTGAAGCTTAGAGCAAATAGTAAGAAATCTAGCTTAAAGAAAATAAGACTATATTACTAGTGGCCTTGATGGAAAATAATGCCTGATTTTTACTATGGTTCTTCCATACATATCCTTTCACCAGAAGTTTCACTACCAATGAGCATTAGTTCCAGACCGTAAGGTTGCAAATAGCTCTTCACTGCAAATGTAATTTTTTTTAAAAAGGAGTCCTTCTACCTCAAGTCAAGGTGAACCCCTAGTAGCGAGGTTGTTATAGGTATAAGCCACTGTTTTGGGCTGTCTTGAATCAGAGGCAAGTGTAACAACTTGTAGGAGGACCGTCTGATATGAGTGTCCACTCTTCTCTAATGCATCGTTCAACATAACTGCCTCACAAATATGGGCTTTCAAAGCATCCCAAAGAACTCCAGCTGCAGATGGCAGCCCCGGTTCATTCCAGAAGATTACAGATACTTCCATGTGACTTTATATACTCCAGTTGATTTTCTGCCTTGGAAGCCAGTGTCATCTCAGGTCCCCTTTTCTATTAATGGAGAGTGACAGAAATATTTCTAGAAGATTCTGTCAGGCTTGACCAATCTCTCCAAACCCTGGGAATTACCTCCTGACTGGAAGAAATGAAACTCCCAGGTTTCTCGCTTAAGGAGAAGCAGAATGTATTACATCTTTTGTTATATCTCCATTGCACTGTGAACCACCTCTTCAGGACACAGTTCAATTTCAACTGCTACTCTGTCAGTACAAATTGCTCATGAGAGCATGGCTCACAGCACAACTCCAGCATTAAGGAAGAAAAATAATAATATGTACCTAACATTCATTCATGCTGGAAAGTTGAGTGAGAAGTTTCTTGCACACAGAATAGTTGCAGACACTTAACATGTACTTAAACCAGTATTTCTTCGAGTACCAACAAAATCTGATTAAGGTACAGGAAAGACATACTACGAATTAAAAAAAAAAAAGCAAAACAGAAATGGTAGGTGGATCCTTACAATTTTGCCTATTAAATCACAGCAAATGATAAAGGAAGAAATGTTATTTCTGTTTCTTTTTTTTACACAGAGCTGTCAAAACAGAAGCTATTAGGATCAGTAGCTTCCTCTATGTCTCCAGCAAATGCAAGAACCCATTTTCTGAAGGGTGTTTTTATTTACTTTTAAAGCCATATCACTGGGAACTTTCATTCTTTGGCAAAGGTTATATTTCAGCCTAGACGATTCTGTTCTAGTACACTCAAAGTCTAGGACAGTTTTCAAACTATAGTGCAAGATTAGTGGGAAAATAACACCTGCATTTACATGATTTCTTTTTAATCATGTCTACTTCAGGCAGAATATTACTAACTTTTGTCTATCGAATATTTAAAAATAATCTGAACTGAATGAGCTGTCAAGGCTATATATAGAATTGAAAGAATTAACTTTCTTATTGGCTTATTTTGATTTTTTTTTTTTTTAATTCTTCAAATGCTGCTGTAGATAGAAGTGCTACAAAAATAAACAAAAATGAAATATGAAATGAAGTAGGAAATACTCACACAATCAGGATAACTTAATGGATGGTATAGATTTGAATTGGACAACATCCAAAATATTTGCATAGTCTGAATAGTGGATAGATAAGCACCATAAAATTAAAATGCATTTTTAAACAAGTGCATTATACAGAAAGATTCCTGCTGAGGTGTATAAAATGGCATTATAAAAAAAGAGCAGCAGGTGCTAAAGCAAATTCCAGACTCATCTATGTGTGAAGAAAATGAGCATGTCAAATTTGCTGTTACTGGAGAGACTGCCATTAAGGACAGGCAGAAAAACTGGGAGAAAACCTGTGATGCTCTTCTGCAGTTAGGCACAGGCAACCTGCAGTAAAATGAATCTCTTTCAAGCACGCAGAGCGCTGACCACTTGCTAAGCCCCATGTGGTAACACACATTTCTTCAGAACTGGGGAGTGTATGTAGTAAAGTGAAGAAATCTGTGATTGGCTCTGAATTTCATGGCTCATACAGCCATGCTCTGGAGATAGTATGCCTGTAGAAAATGCAAAGGAATTTGCATTTTAATGTAGCTTGCCAGCAGCAAGGGTTAAGAGTACTCCTATTTGTTTGCATTTGCAGTGGGCAAAATTAGTGCCTAAAGACAATGGATACAGATTGATGTTGTGTGTGCTCACTTAATTTGGCATCTGAGGCTTTACTGTTGAAAACTCCTTAGTGGTCTGGTTAAACCACATATCCGCAGGCTCACTAATGTTTAGTGTATCTGCTCTTGCTGAATCTCTGCTTTCTGCTGTTCCCTTTCACTGTTTCTTCTGTTGCCTTTGGCTATCTACTAGTTGTGTACACTAAAAACGCAGCACTGCCTCTCAGGATATTTCAGGCTTTTTCTTTGCAAGATTAGACAGCTTCCTATCTGTTCCTTAGCTGGAAGAAACAGAGCTACCCTTTTAGGCTTTTCATCCTTTTAAGGGCTAATATCCCCCTTGTTTCTTCCCACCTTTCCCTCCACTTGCAGTATCCTTCAGAGCAATTCTTTAAGTGCTCTCTTTCCAGAATATGATTAGGTTTTAAAGCCATTTATTTGGATTTAAAAGTGGTTCAGCCTTGGTGTACTACTTACTATGCTACTGTATTTGGAAAGAAAATTTGCTTTCAGTGGGTAGATCCTTTCCCTTACCAAAATCCTTCTGCCTGAGTTCTGCAACTTCTCTTAAGACAAATCAATTGAGAAGTACCTCTTGACCTTGCAGTCTGATTAGCAGTGAAAAACTGAACCAGAGTCCTTTGGGTTGGAGCACAGTATCATGAACAAATCATGGTTATGTAGGCTATATTTCTGGCCTCTCAACATGAGTGATAAATGGGCAGCAGCTCACTGTGGTGATTTAACATCAGATTTTTCTTTCAGTTTCAATAGGTTATAGGCACTCTGAGTTTTCCTGGAGCTTCCCACAGTCACTTCTTGGAAGGGACCATATCTACAGGTTTAATTTCTCATAGGGTAGGGTTAGACTAAGATACAGCAAGACTTCTTTGAGTTGCCCATGGTCATAGTGAAAAAGCTGATGAAGGGAACCAAACTTATGCTTATCAAATCCCAGGAGTCTGTGCATTTGTAGGACCAAACATAACAGAAACCAATAAAATTATTTCAGCACTATTTATACCTCTAGGGTACAGAAGATCAAGAACAAGGTAGACTTTTTTAAAAGCAAACCACTCCCCTTCCCTCCCCTCTTGGAGGGGGGGGGCGGGGGGGGGGAACGGGACGACTTTCTGATGTATGTTCCTTGCTACAGCAAGTGGAAGAATCACAGAAACACTTACATAATGTTATTAATATTAATCCTGAAATCAGTTAGATTTCATCATTTTGCTAGCTCTTCATTGCTTTTCCAGACCAACAGAACTCTTCTCTGTTGGTTAGCAGCTTCTTCCCAATTACCACCCTAAATTATCTTTATCTTTCCACTGCTTTTCTCCTGACCATTTTACTTCTGTTTCACAGCTTCTCCCAAATAAAGCCACCATCCTGGATCTTTGTCAACTGCAAATTGAGATGGATCTTTCAGGTCTGATCTACAGTCCATCTAAGTGGATGGGAGTTCCTGATGAGTTCACTGTGCTTTCCAAGAGAGCCTTTATAGTCCGTCACCTTAGTTAGACAAATATGTAAGGTCTGTGTTGGTAAAATAATGTGCCTAATGAAGTCATGTTGCAACTTAGACTCCAGAAGCCTTTATTTATGTGCTTTGTTGGCCAGTTCAGGAAGGAGAGAGAGGGAGTCAGGAGATTCAGCATTTCAGTAATGTGTAGGATCTAACGGCAAACAGGAAAGCTATTATATATAAGAACAAGTTCTTCTTTGTGAAGACATCATAATAAAGCCATTTCTGGGATTATTATAGTATCATTTGCCTTCCTTTCACTCTTCAGCTCACTTGGGCACTGCGTGAAGCCAACATTCCTGGGAAGAAAACTAAACAAAATGCTCTTTTCAAGTTCCTTTCCATTTTTAATGTTAGGTCACCTAGATATGGAAACTCCTTAATTCACAAAGGTGACGTTATCACTAATGATCTTTAACTTTTATTTTTTTTTAATTTCTTTCTAAAAGGTAGTGCTTTTTCAGTTACCACCCAATGCAACACATTCATTTCCTCATTTTAATTTTTATAACTTTTTTGCAAGTATTGCAATGCAAAGCTGCATCATTTTGCAGCTGCAAAACAGTCATCTGACTTCTGATTAAAGCATTATACAATAAGTAGTCAAAACAATATATTTCAAGAAGTAAACAAAGCTATTATGTTGTTGATAGATTGATTGACCAAAATTATCAATAGTAGGAACTTAAGTGATGATTCATGCAGATAAATTAGTTAGGCAATATTAACAAACAACTATTAGAGAGCTGCTAAACCAGCTTGAGAAGCAAACAACTTGAAAAATCTGGTCATGGTTTGGTACTTCATGTGATCTAAATGTTGTACAACAGAAATAAAAGTAGAAAGTGGGAAGTGCAGTTTCTCATTAGGAAAACAGAGATTCAGTAATCAGAAAAGGCAAAATCCTACCCCAATTTAGTGAATCCTCAGCAGTTTCCGAAAGGGGTTGAAATTGTTCTTTTCTTATATAACTACAATCCCAGCTAAGGAGTTGATTTAACTATTTAAATGTTTGTAATCATTAACCTTTCAATAAACACAGCTTCAGCTTATTAAGCTCATTAGCCTGTAACAAATGAAGCTTTTGAACATGCCAACAAGCAAAAGTATAACTGTATTCGGAAAGCAATTAAATGCATTTGGAGAGGATGATAGGCCTCTTGAGGGCTATTCAGTGCGGAGATGTGGATACAGTCTCCAATTCAGGAGCTCTCTAAGCAGACTTAGAGATACATAGAAATGAGTATGGTTGTATCAAGGGGATGCTGTAGGTGTTTGCTAGTTCTGACTTACTGTTACTCTTTGGTTCCAGTTCGAGGTCTTTTTTTTTTGAGGTCCAGTTTGGTCTTACTCACTGCAGCTGACTTCAGGTGTTACCAAAAAATAAGCAGCCAACTTGCAGTATCAACACAGCAGAGTTACAGAAAGCATTGTTTTACGTTCTGTAAATGAAGTGGTCACTACAGCCTGCTGGTGGTACAGTCTCCATAACTCAATCCCTCTGTAAATCCAGTTTTTCACCGAAGAGTAAATGTTACTCAGAATGGACAATTAAGGCTGATTCACATGCAGCTATTACCAGAGTGATTATTAACCATATGCGGTGATAATGAAGGTATCTAAGGGCTTTAATTTTTCTTTGCACTTTTTTTTCTTTTTTCTTTTTTTTTCGGCATTGGCAGGAACACCCTTGGAATTGATCAATTTGTGTTGCACGCTGTGAAGGATCAATTTTCAGTGTTTTGTAAACCTAGGCCAGGTCAGGAAGGAATTCTTGGCTGCATTTACATTTTCACACTGCATTTTTCATTTTCAGATCATACATTACTCTCTTAGAGGATCACTCTTATAAAGATGATTTTGTCACACAGCAGTCAAATTTGAGTTGGGACAAACTGTTGTGCAGGTGATCCTTAGGAAGAGAACTATAGAATCTTCTGTTTGGGCATTTTTGTAATTTTTTTTTTTTTTTTCCTTTAATTTTCTACTGTTTTCTTTTCTAACTTCAGGAGGTTGCCACTGATAAGACAACAGCATTATTGATTTAAAAGGGTAGACTTCACAAGGAAATTAACATGCTCCATATGTCCGGTCACTGCTGAAGAGCCTAAAACATGCAGCTATTAAATGTAATGAATGAGGTATGATAGATGATGTCTCACACTCCTAAGCTTGTAATTAAAAAGGAGGGAGAGGCTGCTGGATAAAGAGTGCAGAAAGCATCTTTCAGCCACAAATCTTTGACATAGAGATGTCAGTTGTTCAAAAGAGGTTTTAACATCTCTGATATGAGGACGGCAATGGAATGGAAAAGTAAGCAAAACAAAGCACTGGAAGGGCATTTTAACATTGTGTTAGGCAAATGAGAGGATAAATGATGACTGTATATTGGATGGCAGTGGGAGGGTTATAAACATTACAGAGACAATTGCCACTAAATGAGGTGTATCCCAGGCAGCTGTCCTGATGCATTTGGAGACTGTTTTCAAAAGAAAAGATTCTCCCTTCCACATTAAAACAAAACAGAACCCTTTCACGCAGCTGACGTGCTGTGACTTGCTCAGCAGCTATGTGATTTCAGCCCTTCTAGAGGCAGGCTGTGCTCTGGCTGCCTCCTTTTGGGCATAATGGTCACCTAGCATAGACAACAGAGAAAGTTGTATGAGCAAGCTAGCCTGCCCAGTTTGGCTGGGCTTGTATCTCTTATGCTTCTTTGATCTATATGTGTAAATCTGAGAAGCTCCGTGCTGGCCCAGCTCTAGCTTAAAGGTGTGATTTACCAATGCCTTGCTGCATTACTCTGCTCACAAGAACTACTAGTTTCTTTCAATGGTAATTTTTTTCATGTTATATGAATCTGTGACTATCTGAGCTTTTTGTATTTCTTTAATGGAAATTTTCAGCTAGCTGGTGTAAATGCAGTCCAATCTGAGAATGTAGTACTTGTGTTAAAACTAGCAAGGTTCATTTTGTTACTGTTATTAATATACCTATCTTTTCTGGAGCACTGTTCTTCACTAGGCTGCAGAGTATGGGATCATTTCTCAGGCAGGGACACTGAGGCAGGACAAAGCATCTTTATATCTGGGATAAGGAAAACTTGCTGCCTTTGTCTTGGGAAAACAGCGCTACAGCTGACATATGGTTTCTTCATTGTAATGCAGTGACGTATCCAGAAAGCACTGCCCCTCTTTGTCCTGTGGGAAAATTATAGCCTAAAACAACTGTGGTTATTACTTTAGTAAAATATTCTTATTTCTGAAACTGAACTCATTCCTAATATCTTCTCATGTCCTTTTTATGCTGGAAGTCTCAGCAGTGCTGACTTTTGGGAGCTGAAAGACTCAGTCTCACCCATTGCATTAACTTAATGATACGGGCAGAAGTCTTTCAAGCCACATTTCTTTTCCCTTGGTCAGGATATTAATGGTGATCTATGGTGCAGCCTCAGGTGATTGCAAGTACCAAACATATATCTACATATAACAACATCAAAATAAATGAAAACAAATGAGCAGGCAAAGTCTACTGGTAAGTTTTACTTGGTTGAAAATCTATTCTGGCACAAGCTGGTATATGGGTTTACTTTTTTTTTTTAATTATTATTATTATTATTATTTTTTTTTTTACTAGAGGCTGAGCACCACTTATCTGTAAGACGGAGCTCTGGCAGGTAGGTCATAACAATTCACAACTCATCCCATTACAATGGAATGAAAACTATCTGCTATTTATAGCTCTAACAGGAGAGAGCCATATTGATATATGCCTCTGTAACAATGAGATGGTCTGGACCAAAAGATTATCTCAGGGGAGATTTTGCATATGTGCAATATCCCTTTATGTGAGACTTGTTGCTGCTGTTTGTACTGCAATAGCACCCAGATTTGTTTCATAGCTTTTAGGCTCCACTGTACATACTACAGTCATCTCAAGAGTGAGAAGCATTTCTGGGCCAGTCTGAACAGACTGGAGAGAGCATGTGTCAAAAATAGTGCCAGGCCAAAGGCCTCCAGTCCTGTCTTTTGGAAGTCCCTTTGTGGGAAAGGTGACACAGGGAAATCAAGAAGTCTGGCAGAAGCTGTGTAGTAGTTGCGGCAATAAAAGGAAGAATTCTTGAAATTTTAAAAAGGAAGCATTTTCCTGCTTTATGAATAGTGCTTATAGGTTGAATCCACCATTCACAGGCAAGAAACTCCAGAAGTGCGTTGCTACACCTCACAGTATAACAAGCATATCACCAAGGTTGGAAAAGATATCACGATATCGTATCATGGTAACCTCTTCCTCCCTGGGCAGCAGAGCAGCTGCTCTACTGGGGGGCAGGATGGACATAGGTTTCACCATCTGGATAGGAAGAGAGAAAAGTAATTGCATGGCCCTGCATATTTTCTCTGAAAACTCATTTTCTTATAGAAATGCCTCCATGAAAATTTCTCCCTGAAATAATTTTCTTTCTCTCTGCCCTGTTCTCTCTACAACTCTTCGGCAACTGAATACAAAACCAGTTCAACACTGGAACAAAAAATGATTTCTTTTCTCACTTATTTTGAGAAATAGAATGAAGGTTTCTGTTTTACAGGCAAATCAATTCCTTTCCCAGCCCCACTTTGTATTTTAATAGACACTAGAAAAATACCCATTCTCTCTAAACTTGACAAATGCCAACACAAGGTGAGAAGAAACCATCGTTTCTTTCAGTAGGGTATCTCTTTTTTCTATGTTATGTAAGTGAAACACTTTGTCTATCACTTGAAAAGTTCATTTTCTTCTGCTGCCTTTCACCCCTCATTCAAATCTCCCAAGCCAACCATGGCTGTGCAACATAACTGACTCTGGTATAAATAAGAGCTGAGAAAATGGAAAATTAAGAGCTGCTCTAGCCCTAAGGCTAAGTACGGCCCTCCTATTTGTTTTCTGTGCTAGACTTAATACTTTTTTCTCAGCTGGGTACAGGAGTTAATATACTGCATAATCAGAGGGAAAATATCATCTTACAGAAATCTCATTTCTTATCATAAATCTCTGCAGATACTGTATATACTGTGTCATAGTATGTGGACAAAATAGGGAAGAAACAATTTGAGTGCATAATTATTTGCAGCTTTAAGACTTTGAGCACTGGAATTGGAGAGAAACTCAATACTCTTCTTCCATCTGTACCACACTACTTCTGAAATCAAAAGAATTTCCATGTGGAAATTTGCTTGTTGAACAAAAGCCTTCTGTCCTGTCCAAGTATTCAGTGATGGAAATTCACAGTCCACATATATATTATACGTATATAGTATACATATGTCCATCACAACAATGGTGTGAAACTGTCTCTCTAGCTACCTTATGTATTTAGTTCAAGTGCCCCATGGTGCCTATGCATTCTGCACAATGGTTGCATCTTCAGAGTCAGTGTTTCTGGGTAGCCTTGGTCTGTGGCAGGCTCTGCAGAGACAGATTGTGATTAATGACCTATTCACACTATGCCTATTTACTTCTAAAATGGGACATGAGTTTGAAAGAGTGCTGGCCTTAGGCCAGAGAAGTCTCCTTTAGATGTCAATTTTTCATTATTCATCAACTCATAGTTTATCTAAGGTTAAAAACAATAGAGAGAAATATTTGGATAAAGATGGCCACAGTAGGAGAGATGTAAGTTTATCTGTGTAGCTCCTATCTTTTCAGAAGCTTTTTAAAAAGATGTAAATATGGTACAGTAAGAAGGCAGTAAGAGAGAGAGCTTAACTTTCATCATGGATTTATCAGTTTGAGTATTGCTTCATAAAAGATACATGAAACACAATCTCTATCACCCAACCTAGGCCTAAAGCATCCCTTTCACTCTCAGTCGTGTTGCAGGAATACTAAATACAACCACTCAGATTACTTGGCCTATGATCAAATTTGTGCTTATTTATTGATTTATTTATTTATTAATCTAAAATGCAACTAAAACCCTTTAAATTCAACCAACCTAGCAGTCAATTGTTCTCCCATTGTAGCATGTACCTGTCAAGCTGTATGCTGGACATTTTATCCAAAACGATGCTGTGAGAGATAGTATCAAAACTTTGCTAAAATCCGCATCTACTTGTTTCTCTTGGTCAGCTAGATGGCCAATCTTTTCATAAAAGGAAATTAAGCTTGTTAAATGGGACTTTCCCCTGGTGAACCTGTGCTGGCTGTGACCAATGACTGAATTGTCTTTCAAGAGTTTTAAAACAACTTATCTCAGTATACTTTCTTTTGTCTCTATAGCACCGAGTTGAAATAAGATAGAGCCTAATTTAGTAGATAGAGGTGGTTTAACTGGCACTATGTGTAAGATTTGAAATAAAACAGAAATGTAGTGATGCTTTCCAACTCTTCAGTCCGGGCCCTAAATACCAGGCTAGCCTTCCATGAAACTCAAAGGATCAGGATTCTTTTCAAACTGTTGAATCTCTTTGATCTTTCATAAGGCTGTAAAAATAGGAATGCTTCCTTACAAATATGTTTGAGCTTCTTTTATATATGTGGAGAGAAATACTGAATAGTACTGATGCATTTGAAATATAAGATGTTCTTTCCCTTTCCTCCCAACACATGCTCTCAGAAAGTTCAGAATCCTGGAGTCATGCTGTTTTGTGAGACTCTCAGACTTCCATTGCACATACACGGTCTCTCTCAAGAAAAACTGTAGAATCATAGAATGGCTTAGGTTGGAAGGGATCTCAAAGACCATTTCATTCCAGTTCTTGCAGATGAAGCTGCCCAGGATCCTATCTAGCATTGAATGTGTACAGAGACAGGGCATCCCCAGCCTCTCTAGGCACCCTGTTCTAGCAGCTCACCACTCTGAGCAAATATATATATATATATATTTCTAAAATCTAACCTAACTGTTTCATCTTTTAGTTTAAAGCCCCCTTGTCCTGTCACTATCAGACTGCATAAAAATATAATTCTCCCTCCTGCTCTGCAAGCTCCCCTCAAATACTGGAAGGCTGCAATGAGGTCTCCCTGGAACTTTTCTTCTCTTTGTTCTCTGGACCCGCTCCAGTAGCTCTGCATCCCTTCTGTACTGAGGTCCCAGGCTTGGATGCAGTACTACAGATGGAGCCTCACAAGGACAGAGCAGAGGGAGAGGTGACTGTCCCTGCTTCTATCCCTCTGTTGATGCAATCCAGGATACTGTTGGTCTAGTCTTCAAGAGCAAGCTCATGTCCAACTTTTCATCCATCAGGATCTCCATGTCTTTCTCTACAGGACTGTTCTCTAGGAGTTTACCCAGTCTGTACTCTTATCTTGTATTGCCCTGACTGTATTGCAACACCTCATACTTGGTCCTGTTAAACCTCATTAGATTCTCATTTGAAAAAATTTAAAGTTTTTAAGAGTTTGAAAACTCCAAACTTTCTCTCTATTCCTTTTTCTTCCCATGAATAATGCTAAAAAAACAAGTGAAAAGATTATTTTTTTAAACCTTCTGACTACTGAGCTTTGACTGGCTTTGACTCAGAACTTATTCTTGTCTGAGCCTGGCAGCATGTGTGCTGGTCTGCTTATTATAGCAGAGAGCACTTGGCTTCCCTTACTTCTCCCTGAGCTGGTTAACACTTCTTGAAAGCAAGGAGAGAGGGGTACCTTAGTCTGGTGTCAGGAGCTGGATGCTTCTGGTAGTGGACTGCTCGTAGGATGGAAGCAAAAGATCAATCAGGCCTTCAATGCAAACAGAACTACATGGAATTGGCTGCACTTCCTTAAGGAATAACAAATCTGAACCATTCCGTTGTGCTGAAGTTCCTACATTTCTTGTGTATGTGACCGGTGCTGAAGGGCTAGCTGGCACAGGGGAATGTGCCTTTATTACCTGCAAGAGGATCTGAGTGGGTGATGCACAACAAATATCCTTGCCTTTAGTATCCCGTGTCACAGGGAAACATGGAGAAAGGGGAGAAAAAAAAAAAGCCAGCTTGTCCTCAGGTAGAAAACTGTGAAGAAGGATCAGGAAGAGAGAGACTGTGTGTTTGTGGAGCAAATATTACATCATGTTACTACAAAGCTAAAAGTTTTGTTTGGGGATTATTTTCCTCTATATATTTTTTGTTTGTTTGTTTCTTCGGTCACTTGATGAACTCTAATTAAGAAGACACTGTCTCCAGCAGCTCCACTCACATAAAAACTCCACATACCTCCCTTTTTTCTTGGCTGAGCCATTCTGAGAAGTTGGTTCTTAGTTCAGTAACAAAACAAGCACAGTTTAGTTTTTGCAAAGGGCCTTTTTTCTCCATCACTGTCTATTTAGCTTTCTAATCATGTGGCAGCTTCAGTCAGTCTTTAAGAGAAAAGGAAGACTGCTGTACACGAGAATGGCTTGTGAGCTCTCCTAGGAAAATGTGCACCTGCTTTCTGCCCACGCATCCACCCTCATCTCATATCCAAGCCACGAGCTGATGTTACACAGCTGCTATGAGGCATTATGTCAGGGCTCCATTTGCCAGCATTTCCACCACTCTGTATCACGGTGGTGTCTCATAACAGCTCCCAGAGCAGCTTCATCAAGCTGCTAATGTCAACCAAGTAAATAATGTATGTTTCAACTTTAGGCTAAATATACATTTGTCTGATAGACCATAACAGCTAATTCATTGGGCTAAGCAATCCTTAGCTGTATATTTACCAGACCAATGGAGTGCTTACATCTTTGACATATTAATCAGTATTTAGGGAAGTTTAAAAATAATTATCAGAAGTAAAAGAGCACTGCTGTTCATATATAGCATTTATGTGGAAGAAACTTTCTTCTCTCTTGTGTTGCTTTCTATCTGGAGCCCCTAGAGCCTCAATCAGCAGAAATACTTAGAAACAAACAAGTAAGCTGGAATCAGTGTCTTACAGTCACTCATTATGAGCATGACTTCTGTAGGCCATGGTAGGTTCTTACAGGATGCAATCTGTTTCCCAGTATTGTTTCAGAACAGTTGATACTATGCAAGGTACTTTAACTATGTCTTGTTTCTTATAATAGAAGAAACAAGAAAATGCTGTGATACTGGTCTACTTGCTCTGGCTTCTGAATCTACTAAGGACAATAGGAATGTATGAGGATGCTTTTGCAGGACCAAAATACACAAAGACAAGATTTAGATGGTTTATGCACTACAGCAAGAATCACATTTTGTATTCATTTCCCTCGAGGGCTCTAAGATTCATCAGTGCTGCAGTTTATCTTCTTCCTTGTTCATCTGAACAGTTGGCAAAAGTAGGTGGTTTTACCACTCGCAGGTCATTGATAAAGAAAAGGAGGTATCGATGACTGTGGACCTTCCCTGAGGAAATTCTGAAGATGCCAGATGGTAAATACCAAAATAAAATTCAATGCTGTTGTGGGAAGAGGTTATCTACTGTCATCAGCAAACCACATCAGCAGTAGATTTTTTCTTCCAGTCCTTTCTGCTGTTAACTAGGATGGTGTACATAGGATCTTGTCTCATTTTTCCATCAGGTACAATTTTTAAAATGTGAAGTCCACACACCTGCAGCTTTCTCAGAATTTAAGCTAGATAAAGCCAAATGTGTTCCTGAATTTCTGGGAATAATGCTCTCTGTGAGATAGTGACACAGAGAAGAAAGCTGCCTTAGGTCAGAACACTATGAAGGTGGCATAAACACTGGATGCCCACTGTTACCTAGACAGAAGTAAAAGTGTAAATTACAAATAGCCACTTAGTGAAAAAGTACTGAAAGCAAGTTTTGCTGAAAATCTCTGAGAGATGCTGGGCTGAGGTTCCTATAAAGGTTTGCCATCGTCATCTTACATAGAGGAAAGGAGAAATCTACAATGAGAGATACAGGAAAGGTTGCACAACCCTCTACAGAAATCCTGTTTTCAAATGTATTTGCTTCAAACTCTATTCCTTTCATGCAAGATCTAATTTCACTGTAATCCAGACACCAGGTTTTTCTGAACTTGAGTCTGAACTGACAACACGTGCCATTTCACAATTAATTCATTACTACAGTCTTCAGACATTTTGCATGTCAAAGCATCAATTGTCTGTTCCAGAACCTAATTGTGTTGTTAGTGGCCTTTGTAAGCAAATCTGCTACAGCAGTTTGATCAATTAATATTTTATGCAGAGATTAGTACAATCTGAAAAAATAAATAAATTAAGCAAAATACAAAATTGTAATAAACAACATGTCTGTCAGGAAAATATTTGTTTAAGAATTCTGATTATGATCATGATTTATTAATGCACTTGTCAGCATCTGTTTCTAGGTGCATTATGCATACCTCAGTAGGATTTGCCCTGATTTGTTGAATAGAAGTCAGAAAAAAATAAACAAACTGTGTAATGAAAAATATTACAGTCTAAATATCATCTTTTTAATGTTTGGGAGAGCTACTTCTTGACCTCTCTCTGAATCTGGTCTTTCTGTATAAGTTTATCACTAACAATGAAAAACATCTCCAAAAGAACCTCATAGTCTGTGTTACATGTTCTGTCAGAATCTGTGATCAGGAAAAGCCACCCTAACAAATCTAATTTTTCATATTTCAATGCTTGATTGTGAATTGAATAGCAACATACCATCTTTATACCATTCTCTCTAGAAGTAGAAATAGCAGATAGATTTTATAAACGGTGAAACTTTCATTTTCCTACTCAAATACCTTCACATACATCATAATTTCTGGAGAATCTCCTTTGATGTTGAAAGTGGATTAAAATGAGGAATGAATGCACACTGTATTTTTACTATACATATCATGGTGTTCTTGTTTAAATGAGCTGTTTTACAGTCATGACTAAGATTTCCATGTTGATGTGCATTTTCTTTATACTTTCAGCCATCCTGTCCTACATCTGAATTTTCTCTCCAGGCATGTATTCTGAATAGCTAAAAAAAAAAAATCCCCAAATAAAAAAAAGGAAAAATCATTGTTATTTTCACATATGAAGGGAGATAGCTAAAGTCTGTGAAAATTAAAATTCTTTTTTAATTGTAATTTCTATTTCAAAAAATCTCAAGAGCCTTAAGGTAGGGTTGACTGAAAATCAAATTCTTACAGCTACTTTTGAAATGACATTTCTCATAACTCCTGCAGTATCTTCTCTGTCTCTGAAAGAGCTATTCTGAGTTTGAAAAGTGTAATGGTAAAAGTTTTGGAAGTTCTGGATTTCCACTCCCCCTGAAGCACAAAGTTTCATAGCTTATACATTGAACCTTAAGGAATAAGTAGATGCATCTCATCCTCTCCTGGATTTAAGTCACTAAAATCTTAAGTAAGATGTAGTCCATGTTCACTCTGTTACACAGAGCTTTCAGCTCTGGTAGGTGTTTATTTGTCTTGGCAAGCTTACTTATGTGCTGAGTCTTGGCAGGCTCATTTGAGATAAACTGTCTTCAGCTTCGTGCTGCTAAGAAAAAGAAGACTGTATCTATGTTCCTTTTGAGACAAATTGTGTTGTAACTGTTGAGTCACAGCCTGAGCCACTGATTGATCACCTGGGGAAAGGACCCAGTCAGCCCTGGGAGCACAGGTGAAGCAAACTAAGTGGCCAGAAGGGGTGGAGCCTGGCTGCACCTCTCTTAGACCTCATTTAAGGGCTAACAGCCACTGTAGAAGGAGTTCTGGTTGGAGCCTTGTAGGCTCTTTTCTGTAAGCCTGGATTGTTGGAGGTACGTGAGCATGTTTACTTTTCCTGTGCAATACTATGCTATCTGCCCTGGTCTCTTTGTTGTTATATTTGCAAGAAAGACATTGAGGCGCTGGAGTATGTTCAAAGAAGGGCAACAAAACTGGTGTGAGGGATTTGGACCACAAGCTTTATGAGCAGTGCCTGAAGGAGCTGGAATTGTTCAGCCTGGAGAAGAGGAGGCTCAGGGGAGACCTTATTGCTTTCTATAACTACCTGATGGGGGGTTGTAGTGAGCTGGGGGTTGGCCTCTTCTCTGTCCTAACTGATAATAAGACTAGATGGAATGGCTTCATGCTGCACAAGGGGAGGTTTAGGCTGGATATTAAGAAATACTACTTCACTAAAAGAGTGGACGGGCACTGGAATGGGCTGCCCAGGGAGGTGTTGGAGTCACCAACCCTGGAGGAAGGCAGAAGGAATTTTCCAATGCAGTAGAAGTCTGTTAAGTAGATAGCACTGGTGCGTGGAAGAGCCATTTCCTTTGCAGCCCTGTAATACAGATAAACTGTGGCTTGAGGACAGAGGTGGCCTTTCTTGAACCTTATACATTCTTCTGATCTTTGTGAACCCTGTTCTCTAGAGTCAATTCCAGATACTCATTCAATGACTCTTTTTAGATAAAGAGTAGCAACAATCTATCACTTCCTGGATACATCAGTTCTCTAGTCAGATTTATTTCTCTATACCTTTCAAGAGGTCTGTCTTTTCAAAAGAATTTAATGATTTCAGTAATGTAATGATTTCATCACTTCTTGGCATGATACCAGGGAGGAAATACCTTTTGTTAAACAGTTTTAGTTTTCTAATCTATTCAGTTATGTATTGTATTTGACTTCTTGATCTCCTGAGTGTTTACAGTTCTAATAGGTTCTAATAACTTCATCTTATATTTATTTCTTAAGAAGGCACCTGGACTTTCAAAAGTATAATGCATTATTTACTTGCTCATTTTCTTGATCCCATGGAAGGAAAATCTGTTAACAAAGATTCGTTCTTTAAACCTACTGTAAATATGGTTTCTTATTTATAATGAGCAGTAGAGAAGATCTTTGGAAAAGAAGAATTATAGGGATGCTACTAATTCACAATACAAAAGACCGAAAGCACTCTGTGCTACTCTGTTGCTCTTCTGGTTTAGGAGACTCAACAGGTAACAAATATATGGGTACTGGTTGTATCTTCCTTTACAAAGGTGATGGTAGCACCTTTTCAGTTCTCTTCCGGAACAGTCACAAAGCATTTGAAGCAGAGAGGAAACCTTGCATTTTCAATTTCACAAAGACACTATAACAGCTACTAAAAAGAAGAATGTAACAGGTATCAGCTGGCTTTATTCTTTTTTTTTTTTAAAGAAAATTTCTGACATGGGGAGGAAATGGGAAAGAGAAAGTAGCAAAATCTGCCCAGGTAACTGAAAAAATCTTTGGAAAGCTTGGAAGTACTAGTGGACAGAAGCAGACAAATTGCTTATTGCATGGCATTTCTACTTACATTTTATTGCAACAGCTACTAAGCAAAGTGCAAGAGGCTTTTTATTGTCATATCAGATATACATGGTAAAATTTAATGTAGGACTTGTCAGCTTTAAATACTGGAAGTATCAATAAAATGTCAAATTATACTTGACTTCAATGCTAAATGGCGATAAAAATACAATCCAAATTTACAGTCGTCTAGTCTTCTCCCCCTCACCCCCATCCTTTCATCTCAATAAAGCTCAATTATATGAGATTGGCTGGGAGGAGCTAAACTTTCTTTTCTGCTAGTTGCCTGGTAATTCATTGGGGTTTACATCACCAGTGAAATGTTCTTGCCTTGGAAATCAATGGCTAAGGATGGGAGGGGGAACCCAACTTTTTAATCATGGCTTTGAAGTAAAGTAATTGCGGATTTTAATGGCTCATACATCTCCTTGACAGATCATCCAAGTTTGTTGGAAGTTTTGAAAGCAGTGAAATCAATTTCTTGGATAGTTAGCTAGCAAAGAGAGAACGTGGATGTTAATTGGTGTGTAGACTTATTACTTTATATCTCTGTATTTCTGTGAAATATTTCACATGTTGAAGATACTGACCAAGAGTGCAGTAAAGGGGAATACAAGCTTCTACAACTCATATTAACTGATATGTTATATTCTTGATGCCTCAGTTAGCATAACAGATCTGATTGCATAAGTATACTATTGTGACTGGCTAAGTAGATAGTGAGTCTGGGAAGATTTCTAAATATTAGGATGTGTTAGTTGACAATATGGGGTCTCAGAGTCACAGCATCTTATTTCAGTATTTAGGGTGCTCTTATCTAATACTCTGCAATATAGCTTTGGTCTCAAGCCTTTAGCAAAAAGAAGTCCACTTAGGAAACCTGCCTGGCCAACAGGGAGTTATTGTAGATGACATAACAGTCCTTTCAGGCTTCAGATGTCCATCTGGCTTAAGAAATCATCACCCAAATAAAGGTTAAATCTTTTCAAATGCAATAAACACTTTTCCCAAATGCTTCGATAGACCGTATCTGTAAATGTCATGGTGTCAATATTAATAGTCCCTACTAATGTTGGTTAAGCTAATTCTCAGTGCTGCTAATCAAAAACATCCCATTTACTGTTTGGATTACTCTGCCATCATGTAAGGAACTGCTTGTGTCTATTAGCACCATTTTCATCAGTGATTTTTGTGAATGATGTGAAATACAGACCAATAGGATTAAATACAGCTTTGAAAAGAAGACATTTGTCTAATTTATTAAGATGTTACTATCTTGTGTTGCAGATTTTTTTGTCTAATTTCTTGCAGTTGTCAAAATTGGCCTGTTTCTAATCTTAAGAATAAGCACAAATCAAGAAAAACTGTCTTGTTACTATGATAAAAACCAACCAAAAAAAAATAAACAAAACCAATGACATACAAAAGAGACAAACCAAAAAATAATAACAGAAAATAGGAAATACCAATTTTTCTGTGCCTGCAAATAGTAAGAGGCATTGTCTCCTAAAAGAGCTCTCTGGGGGGGGGGGGGAAATACACATTTTGAGGAAGACACTGAATAGCCTTTTTGTAAGCATTGGAGAATGGCAGGCAGATAAAGGCTTCCCAAATGAATCTCTGGGGCAAGGAGAGCAGTATTTCAAAGAGGAATGTAGTATTCATCAAAAACTGTAGCATTAAAATGGTCTTCCTCAGATGACAGAAAGGCTTCCTGAAGTGGCTTCATTTTTCAGTACTGGCCCTCAAGAGCTGAGTTCCACTACTTGAAAACCTAAGATATTAAAATGATCTCTGAACTTCTCATTGAAATGGCATCCTACCTGTAGTTAAGGTTCAGCCCTGACATCTTCAAAGAAAGAAAGGAATCAGGAAGTACAGTGTATTAGTTTTAGGGACAGTAGTCTTTCCTGCCAGTATTAGGGCAACGTCGCTTGATGGTGTTCTCAGCAACCTTTTGACTAGTATTGTTTAATTGTACAAAAACGTCCAAGCAATTTGACAATGGAAGTCTGTCGTGTGGTGAATTTTTTAACATAACAGTGATACAAGACCAAGGAGGACCCCAGTCTCTTTGATCTTTTGTTTCCCCTTGACAGCAGATCACAGCAAAACAGCACTGACCAGTCCCTCCAGCAAAAGAAGCTTGTGGCTGCACCTCATTCTGGACTTAACTGTTTCTTACCTGGAGAATAATTACCCAACACATGATCACTGCTGTCAGTGGATTTCTGGTATCCTGTACTGCTTTGGAATGACAGCTCAAATGGAGAAGAGTTCTGGTATTCACATTTCCAAATGAATGACAAATCTTACAATAGAGGACTCCAGGAATGCCCCTGAAAGAAATGAAATGGTGCTTGGCAAGGATAGCTCATATTTTCTGAGTTTAGTTCCTATGCAACTGAATTATAAGGAGCGCCAGGGAAACTTTGACAACTTAGAACTTTTGCAATTTTTTTCAGTGTGTGTAGGGTGTGTGCTTTGCTCTGCTGTAGACTCGCAGCATGATATTAGACAATTCTGACTCAGTTTCAGCAAGAAAAATAATAAAAAAGTGTTCAGTGTAAAGTGCTCTGGTATATAACCATCTTACTGTTTAAAAACTGCAGTGTATGCAATCCTATAGCTTTTTGCACTCTGGCTCAGAAGTCAGGCTGACTTCTTTATAGGGATGTGGCAATACTTGGGGTGCTACAGCATCTGAGCCTCAAAAGAGATCTTCAAATAGTAAGGGAGGAAAATCACCTGGCCATCTCTGTCCTGGTGAATTTGCAATGTATTCAGAGGTAGCTGGAAAAGAAAATCCTGGTATCTATATTCACTTCCTGACTGGATTATAAATAAAATAGTTGCTTATTTCTCAAGCTTGCACGTTAGCATTGCATATTTGAAGTCATAGAATCATAAAATGGCCTGGGTTGAAAAGGACTACAGTGGTCATCTAGTTTTAGCCCACCTGCTATGTGCAAGGTTGCCAGCACAGAGTCACATCCAGCCTGGCCTTGAATGCATCTAGGGATGGAGCACCCACAACCTTAGGCAACCTGTTTCAGTACGTTACTGCCATCTGTGTGGAAAAACTTCCTCCTGATATCTAACATAAATCCCCACTGTTATAGTTTAAAACCATTTCCCCTTGTCCTATCACAATCCACCCTCCTGAACAGTCATTCTCTCTCTTTTCTGTGTGCTCCTTTCAAATATTGGAAGGCCAGAATGAGGTCTCCCTAAAGTCAGGATAAACATTTTGTTTTAGTTGGAAGAGCAATTTAGCCCTGAAAGACAATGTTATATGGAAAATTGCAATTTGCAGTGTTAATACCTTTTTAGTCTTGGAAAATGTCTACTCCAAAAAAGGGGGATAATGGAAGGTGCTCATAGCAGAGAGATTGAAACTAGAAGGTATTTAAGATTTCTTTAAACACAAAGCATTCCATGATCCTATGATTCTATGATAATTGGAGATGCCAAGAGAGACTCTTAGGTAGTGTACCCGCTAGTAATAACACTATCTCCATGAATTCTGACTCTTTAGTTATTAGTAAATAGATAATTGTATAGGTAACTCTTTGAAAATACCATTTGTTTTTTTTTTCTGATGAGGTGGATAATGGGAAGATATATTTCTAAATCATATTTAACTATTAGAAGTCAGTGAAAGATTCAGGCATGAATCCATGAACCAG
The DNA here is from genome assembly GCA_035772895.1 of Perdix hodgsoniae. Classification (NCBI taxonomy): domain Eukaryota; kingdom Metazoa; phylum Chordata; class Aves; order Galliformes; family Phasianidae; genus Perdix; species Perdix hodgsoniae. Next base: position 1,721,124 of record JAPSGF010000013.1, read on the forward strand.
AATATGTAGAAAATGAGCAGGTAGTAGCTAAGTTTGATGTAATGTATAAATCAACTTTCCAGTTAGTCATACTAAGCCAGGGAAATCCACTTTCAAATAGATTAGAAGTTTCCATTAAGGAGTCTGTCATTATAATGCTGTGGAGACTATTCCTGAAAGGTTTCAAAAGCCAAACAAGAGCCGATTAGCTTCAATACCAAAGGAGAGTGACTTATTGAGTCCAACACTATTGATCTTAAATACAATCTCAGTGTAGACAGCAACTTCAAAAAGCAAAATAACAATAAAAGAAAAAAAAAAACACAACTCGAAGCAACTCACAGTATGACAGTTGTAAAGAGAGTGGAAACAGTTCCTATAAGCAGCACTGGAGAAATGCTGCCTATGGTTTTGCCTTTTTGCCTTTAAACACACTTTGAATCAAATTTCATTATAAGTCAACCCATGTAGATCCTTTTTTTTTTTTTTTTTTTAGAAAGGACAGATAAATATAAATATTTCCAGTCTGGTCAGCTATAGCAACACCAAGTGGTTTGCATAATGGAGATATTTTCTAGATCAAATATTTGAAAAGTATATCTGCCTTGACTCTAGAGCTCAGTCGAGTTATCTGTAAAATAGATTTGACTGTCCTCATTCTGAGATCAGGTAACAATGAAGCTGAGACTTTGAAGTTGAAAGCTTACTGCCTACATGCTGGCCAAGTTTCCAAGGATATGAGAAACCTTCCTTTACAAATTCATCCTCCATATAGGAATCTTTTGAACACTCAGCCCATGTAACATTGAAACTGTGCTTTTAGTGTACCCACAGGCAATGAATGTATCAGCCACGTTTTTGTGGCCAGATATACAAATATTCTTTGTTATGAGGGAAGATGGGTGGACACAAGGCTCCTGTTGTACTAGTTTAGAATAATATATATGATACAAGTAGGGAAAAGGTTCCTGGAAGAGCACTTGGATTGCTCCAAAAGTAATGCCTCTTATTTATTCCTGATACAATGTGTACATGGAACGCACTAACGGTATATGATAGAGTAAAAACTCAACTTCAAAACACTACTATTTCAACAAAATCACTGCTGTTAGCTGTGCATTCTCACCAGTGATGAACATGCTCAGCCTCACATGCTCTCAAACTGTGAACACTTGCAAAATGAGTGACTCTCTGGAGGGATTAGTAAGCTGAGTTAACGTTTTTGGATGTATCCAAAAGCATAGGTTTTTCAGAAGGGGGTTCAAATTTTTAAGGAATAACTTCGAGAAGTTGATGGAAAGTGGACAATTATTTCTTTAGCCATACTGCCACACCCAGTGCCTATATGTACACAGACATATTAATATATTTACAATTTGATGTTTCATTTAATTATTTGACTTGGACTGTTCTTGTGAAAGTAATAGCAATTGCTTGGATGGAATATGGTGTCTTTTTTGTTTGGACTTTCCAAAATGTTTGCGTAATGTTGGACTTATGGACTTATAATGGTGTGACACTTACGAAAATCTACAGTGAAAATTTATGGGTAGAAATCCCAGGAATCATGCTTAAGAAGGCAGTACATTTTAATTAGAGACTCACAAGTGGATCACTGAAATATTCAAGTCATTCTTTTTTTTTTCTTTTGTCTCCTTTTATTTTGTTTAAAAATTTCTGTAAAGAAATATTATCCTCCTCAGAAATTGCTTCACTCTGGTTCTGTTATTACTCTGTCTGTCATTCTTAAGGGGCAAAACAAGATATTTTGCTTCTTATATGATATTCAGAAATGGGAAATAGACATCTTTCAAGTTAAAGGCTGATAAAAACATATGCATTTATGCAAACTTACATTACCATAGTGTGTTTGCACCTGCTTTGTATCAAATTCCAGTATAATTAAGAAGAAAATAATGAAGAAAAATGCATCAATCGAATATTACTACCTAAAAAACCAAAACATTTACATTTTTGTCTAGCTAGGTAACTGGCATTTGACTAGTTCAAGTTGCAGCTTAACGGAAGAATTGCTTCTGGCAAAAAAGCCATTAAGACATGTCAGCTCTGACAGTTGAGCAGGTGCCTGCAGGCACTTCTGGATAACTCAACATTAATGAAGATGTTCACGATATTTGTTGAATGTTAGTTGTGTAAATTGTACGTGGACTCAGGTGAGGAAAAAGAGGGGTTCCTATAATCCTTAGGTTATAGGTTGATGACCTTGCAGTTACAGATGGAAAAACTGCATACAACTCAGTTTAATGACCCTCTTGGCTTAATAATGTAGCATGTAGTCATTAGTAGACACAAAACATCTGTTACAATCACATATCATAGATTTTGTAGTGGTAGAAAAATCAAGAAACAGATGGGTTCCCTAATGCCAAGAGTATTAGTATTTATTTAGAGACTACATATTGAATGTAATCTTCTTTTTGTTTTCTCACCTTCAGCAGAAGGGATAGCATTGCTAATTTAATCAGTGGTGTAAAGCATTTTTCAGAGGGAGGAGGACTAGATTGTGTGTATTCCCCTGAATATGGATGTCATACAGAATGTTCATTTCTAGGAAATAGGGAGATTTTATTTTGGGGAAATTGAAGACTGGGCCTAATATGACAGCCTTCATTTTACAGCATTTAGATCTTGACATACCAGAGTTAATAGTAATCTGACTACCAGGGTACAAATAGCCATGATAACAGCAGATGCAGGGCAGACTATCTTTCAGACTACATGGAAGGTGCCCCAGAGAGCTTGTATGGTGTCTGTTGGTGTGCTGGTGGTGTGACTTGGTGTCCATCAACATCCATACTAGATGACGTACAGCAAGTTTAGGTATGCCTGTGTGCAAGGTGAAATTATCTCCAAAATTAGAACTGCTATTTCAACTATTAATTATCACTCATCTTTATGAAGCTTGTCAGGCTTTAATTTATTTATAAAGTCTATTTTTACTAGAAAAACCTGTTTTGCACATTCATCCTCAAATTTTGACAGCATCACCTTCCCATATGATCTTTAGCTTCAGCTTTGCCAGCCTCTATCTAAATATAATGATTTCCAAATAGTTGAAGTCTACCTTGTGCATATTTCTATTGTATGTCAGAAATTTAAGTTCTGAATGTGATGATCACTGAGTCACCATATCTAGTGAGATCAGATCCCTAATATTTTATCAGCTCTCCACAGATACTCAGATTTCATTTCACCATGTGTCAGGAGTTTGAAGAAAAAGTACCTCAAGATGGCTGCAATTACTTCACTTCATGAAGATTAGCTTGAGAATTTGATGTAGAGATGGCATTTACCTTTGCGTCTCTCAGCCCCAAAAGCTAAAATGCATTAACAACTTATATTTAAAAGCAATCTTATCTTTTTCTCTGAGTACTCTTTTTTGTTGTTGTTGTTTTGTTTTTAGTTCTATCAGAATTGCTCTTCATTATCAAGTTCTTGGCTGTGCCTCACGCTTCCGATTGAATTTGAGGCTTCTCTTGTCCAGAAACCAGCAGAGAATAGTTAAATAGGGCTTTATGGCGACTGATGCAAAACAGCTGCATTCATGATGAAATACAATTAAAAATTCAATATATCTTATCTGCTCCAGCCAGTGATTCAGTTGGAACAAGCCAGTTGCTGCTGTTGAGGATGTCCTTGTAAACAGGTGTTAAGAAAAGTAACTGCTGAATTGTATTGTTTCTCTTAGGGGAGAGAGAGAGGATCAAGGTCTAAGATATAAAAGTTTGTTTATTTTAATCCTATGTACCATAACTTTAATTTTTTTTTCTGTAAAGCAGTGCTGATTGACCAGATTCATTCTGCAAACTGTAGGAGCAATAATTAAATGTTTGTTTTCAAGTCAGACAAAGCAGTCAAGTTATGTGTGCTCATACACAGTATATATGCCAAACTCAGAAAAGAGAAATTAACACAAATCAAAGTAGCAACTACAAAAAAAATTACAACCTGTTTTTTTTTTTCAGTCAACATACAGTAGTCATTTCCTCTCAGCGAACAAGTAAGGATGGTTAATTATAATGGGGGAATTCATCATTAGGACAAGTATATATTTTTATCATCCATGGTATCTGACAGCAGTTAAATAGATGTCTAAGCCTTCATCAAAGCAAGTATGAACAGAGAATCCCATGGGGAGCTTGGATGTACTAGAAGAAATGCATGAAATACGTCTCTGTTTCCCACTGAATCAATTCATGTACTCTGTTTGTTTGTTTACCTTTGTTATGTTGATCACCTTAAAGGAACCTTTTCCCAGTCTTGAAAAATAAGGAATGAGTTATCTTGAAAATGCAGTACTGCTCTGTTATATAAATACGGTGGGAGATAACAGAAACGTGAAACTGCTTTAGAAGCTCTCTCGAGACATTTAGAAAAATAACAGTTGAAGCTATCTGCCTTGAAGTTAGACATCTGCTTAAGAAAGTCTTGCTCTACTGACTAGTATGATGGCACGTGCAAGTGATGTTACTAGTAAGAGACTGATTCCACCTTATGATGGATACATAAAACAAATGGCAGGAATGTCCTTGGGATATTGCAATGTCTGTCTTTTGCAATGAATAACATACAGCCTCAACATTTAAATTTTAGCTAAGTAAAACTCATCCATGATATGTAGAAACCAATGTAAACATTTTCCTGTATATGACTACAGACCCCAGTTTCATTATTAATTGCAGCCAAGAGGTATCCATCAAGCATCCACGAGAAATGAGAGATACAGGTTTATTTTAGAAGAAAGAAATAGATGGCTTTGATTTTGTGTCTGAGGTGAGAACATGAATCCGCAGGTTGGCTTCTGTTATCCATAACGAAGGCAACAAAATATTATCCGCTTTAGTAGTTAAAATGGGTCCAGCCTATAATGTACTGTTATTTTAGAGTTATTAGTACATCCTTATGGATAGTGAAAAGTGAACCTGAATAAAAGTCAGAGCCTACTTACTCCTTCCACACACCTCACCAGGCTGGAGAGGTGTCAGCTTTGCTGTACTTTTACAAATAAGACCAACATTTTATTTCTCAGACCTCCCGTGATAAGTCCATGCAGATAAATGCAGTAATGGTGTGAAGAAATGGTTTCATTAGATTCACAATCATGCCTCTAATAAACCAAGTGTTTATAAATTCCTATTAAGGCTCTCCTGAGACATCTACACTGGTAAGGGAGAAAAAGAAAGGGTAAAAATGAGATAGGGCAGCTGGCAGGGAAACTGGAAGGTGAGCTGGTGGTTATATCCACTCTAAATTCCCTGAATTTTGCCTGGGTAGCACCTTAGTAGTTCCTCAGCTTTTGCTGTCCTGCATCACTAAAACTAGACTCAGTGTATATCTTTCTCATTATTTCACCTAGACAGAACCTAAGATGAGTTCCATGTGGCTAATTCTGCTTGCTGCCAAACCTCTTCCTTTTAAACATAAGTATATCCAAAAGTTTCAGCTTCATCAGAAGCTGGGTTTGCATCTGGCAACACCCTCCCTATTCTGTGCTTCTGCTACTAAAACTCATCAGCTAGAATTTATACCTCAGTCAAAACACTTGTTTCAGTAAAGTTAAATTTGTTACAGTAGGTTTCAGACAGACTGTACGTGAATTAGGTATTTCCAGTGACACAGATGTATAAAATACCAACACCACACGTGCACACAAAAGCTCAAGCAAAAATAACATGATTTTTATTTCAATACAACTATTTACGGATGAGGATGGTGGGTAGGCCCGAATACTGAAATAGCACCATCTTTATTCATCTTTATTTAATCCCCCATGACTGTAGAAGTATAACTCATAACATTCTTTTTTGTTGTTTTTGATGAATTTGCTCTTAGTTGGTTTTTATTTTTAAAACCCAATTCATAAAAATAACGTTTATGGAAACGGTCTTTGGAATACATTCAAGTAAAAAAAAAAAATAAAATAAAAAATAAAAAATTAAGTGATAGACAACTTTGAGGTTTAGCTGAAGACTATACTCAGCAATACATCAGCAATATTCTATTTTTTTTTCTCCATCATGTCTAATTTTATTCTGTAGGACAAGAGTAGAATAGAAAAGAGAAAAAGCTTTTGAATCCATGTGTGCCAGGTGATAATTCACCTTTTTCCTTATGACAGTAGTTAAGTCCTGTCTTAGTCCTGAAATGGACCATAAAAGTGGCATTTTTAATTTTTTTTATTTTTTTGCCTATTAGAAAGTATTGCTCATTTCAATAATTTTTTTTTTGTAATTATCTTAGAGTTTTAAATTACATTTTCCATTTTTTTCTTCACAAAAACACAGTGAATTTAGCAAAATCAAAATAGCTTTAGACAGAAGAATTCTTAGAAATTCTCACATCCACACTGTAAAAATAGAAAGTTGTAACTTCTTAAACTTTCTTGGAAGACTGTTGTCTCCCTTCATTTTGAAAATTTTGTTTTTCAATAGATTGCAGTTTTTCAACAAGAGGAAATATTGACTATGTTATTTTTATTTAGCTCTCGGAGAAAATGGAAACATCTTTTGAGACCCAAATGAATTTCCATGACTTTTTCCTACTTAAGCCACAGAACTCACCTTTCAGAATAAGGAGCTCGAGGATTTCCAGGTCTCCTGCTCTGGTTACTCGCAGTGTTCCTAGGCAGAGCAAAGAGTGTTATGCTTTTATCTTGGATCTGTGACTGTTTCTGTTTGCTGACTACATAGTTAAACTTAGGCGAAATAATGTTGTCATCTCCCATCTAACAGTGCAAAATCATATAAAGGTAACCAGGGAATAAAAGCTAATATTAAATCTGGTATAGCTGAATCTCCCCATGTTTCTTTCTGTACTCCAGGGATAACTGAGCAACACTCAAAATGTATTTCCCAAGGCTTAAAGCGGTGTGAAAATACAAATATATTCATGTTACTGAAGAATAACATTGAATGTGAGCATTCAAGAGTCCAATGCTCATCTCTTAAGTATGCACATAAACATAAAAAATGATTCCATTGTGAATTTATTCTCAATCTATACGGTTAATAGAAAAGAATATCAGCAAAGTGGACTTTCTGATTGGAAACGTTTTGTCTTTACTAATTTCTAATTGATTTTGTTAGCTGTGGCTAGTGGTTTGGGTGCAAACAAGGCAATGCAATAGGGAAACTCATTGATTGCAGTTTCAAATCAAACATTCCTTGAAGGACACACAAAAAAATTACCTTTGCCTTGGAAAGCTGTGTCACTCTACAAGAAATTGTGTTTGTATTCCAACAGCTATTTCAAATTGCAACAAAGGACAGTATCATGTTTAAAAAATAAAAAGAAGTCCCTTCAGCCTGGTTTCATCTTTTGTTTCTGGGACAAGTGAGGATATCAGAACAATCTGATTATTCATATCCAAGTTTGACTGGTACCCATGTGATGTGTAACTATAGTTTGTAGATTCCGAAACAGGAGCTGACTTTTGGGAACTGAAAGGCAGTAAAAAGTAAACAAGCAAAGAGCAACAACTACTACAGAAAATAAAAAATAAAAAACCCTCTCCTATGACAGATAAGAAGCTGCAGTTAAACCCTACTAAGCTCATTTTTGGTTTTGCTTCACAGACTTTCTTTCAGATTATGGTACTTCAGGGACCTCAAGGCATATTGATTGGGGAAGTTTTTGGAGACCATTAAGTTTTTCTGGGGCTCTTGAGAAGAAGAGGGCAGAGTCAATATGGAATCCTAACTGGAGAAATGACAGTAAGCGTGTTGTTCGCATTAGTACCGGTTGGCTGGTTATGGCCAGTAACTGCATGATTAGAAAAAAAATTGAAGTAAATAGAAGTATGGGAAGAAAGAACTGGTGGTGCCAATGATAAGATAACATGCTAAATTCATGGTAAGAACGATGTGAACACTCCTAAAACATAGATTCCATCTTTAAAACCTTACAATCTGAGCAGAAGTTTTCAAATTTCTTGGCTTTCTAGCAAGAAACAGGTGTTATCCTAAAGAGAATATTTCCATATTTTTTGTCACATCTGTGGCAACAATGAAATCACCTTTCCTTGTGTTCTGAAAGTCTAGCTTTTTTCAGTAAGTATATACAAAGCAGGGAAAAAAAAACACAAAAACAAACAAACAAAAAAACCAAAACAAATCAGGAGATAAATCTTTGTTTCAGATTCCTTCATATTTTGGAAATCATATAAGTCATTAGTAGACGTTAAGGTTTGAACCAGAACTCAGTGTCTAGAACAGCCATCTTTCTCCTGCATCACGCTCTTGAAAACTTAAGTTGTGGAGGCTATACCTGGATTCTGAGGTTTAGACTTTAGCAAAGTAAAGAAATATCTCTAGACACAAAAATAACCAGACCGCCCTTGATCCCTGAGAAGGAAAATACAATACATTCCTAGTTAACTTCCAGGTCTCTACCTCTCTACTGTCTTCATGGTTTGCCTCAATAAAGCTGCAAAATCATTACCCTTAGTAGTTTGTGAATACTGGATGTAAGGTATGTCTAAACACTTTGACTAGATGGCAGAAGAGGAATTCTGCTATGAGTCAGTTGTGAGATATTTGAAAGAAAAGAGAAATGACAATGAAAGGGAGATGAACGCATCAATGGCAAAATATCAGTATAAGTCAATGTGTTCTCACGAGAAGTTCTACCTGGTCTTCCTATGAAATTACTTCAGTCTCTTGCCATGTTCCTGATGTCTTGTCAAAAGTTTACTTTCACCAAATTGTTCTTGGCAAGGAGATTAAGGAGCATCTCTGATTGCAAGTTTGTAAGCACCAATTGCTATAGTAGAAAGGCTCATAGAAGTTGAATGTTCACTAAGGGGAAAAGGGAGAGTTCTGCAAATCCATCTGAACATCCGGTTCTGATCATAACTGCTCATAGCTGCAAAGTAACAGAGGGGTCTGCACTAAATCTCTTATAGATCAGCTGCCTTTTCACTCTCAGTCTGTGCTGGGGTAGATTACAAGATTCTTGGTGTGTTAACTTCCTCTGAACAGATACTTGGTGCCTCTGAAAAAGAGCATTCACTAACAGTCATGACGGTTATGTACAGCCCCCAGAAGAGCTGTGTCTCTTGAGTTTGTGTTTGATCTCTTTCTACTTATTGTGAGTTGAAAATCTACATGTGTTGGATTAATACTTTAAAATTACATTTGGAGATGCCTCAGTGAATTCTAGCAGAAGAAATGCAAATAAATGTAGATTTCTGTTATTATCAGCTTCATCAAAGCAAACAAGCAGCAGCCAGGCCATTATTAGACTTTGATAAGAGTGCATATTGAATGATTTCCCTAAGGGATTCAGTAAAACTCATCTCATTCCATTTCCTTTTATATAATAACATCAATTGTTTCTCACAGGAACACCTGCATACAATGTTGTGTGACCTCTTTATTTATTTATTTTTACTTCTTGAAGGGGAAAAATACAAAAGCTATTCCATTTCATTTCTATATTGAAACTTCAAAATGTAAGAAAAAGACTTGAATAAAGGTATTCAGACAGAAGCTGAGGAAAGCAGTGTTAGAAATGCATAATCATGCATTAATAAAATAATGGCTCTGAAAAGAGGATGTTTTAGTGGCAGAGATAAAGAGGAGACTGAAAAGAAAGAAGGAAAAGGAGAATGTCTGAAAATATGAATTTCTTTCCTGAGAGCCCATAAAGTGGGGAAATTTACTAAAAAGAAATAACTTCCATGGCTTCTAATACTCAGTAGCATTTGGCAAGTAATCAAAGTTGATCTTCTTTCCATTCAGAGCTATCATCAAAATTATTATTTTCGTAATACCTATAAATATATATAAAGCTTAGACATATTTATAACTCCATTTCAGTGGTGAAAAAACTTGTCTTGAATAATATTCTACAAGGTCACCCATGAGAAAGAAATCATTCCTAGAAACAATCATATCCTTAGACTGTCTATAAAATGGATTCTGTGTGCATTTTATGACTGATATTTAGAAACTTCTCTGCTTTGTTGAAAATATCCCTGAAAGAAAAAAAAAATAAAAAAAAATCTCTTGTTCTCACCATGAGCATTTATCTCCATACAGGATTTGTGAGAAATTCCAGGGGACTATTTACTATGAGTAAAAACCTTACCCTCTGATACTGATTTACTTTTATACTCCTGTATATTACTAGCACATTCATGATATATTTGGTTAGTGGGACTTCTAGAAAATAGCATTTGGACTGCTGTGTGTTAAAATTTCCAATAATCTTTGCAAATATAGCCATTTCCTGTGGCATCTAATGGGTATTGCACAAATATTTGCAATGCCCCGGTTTTATTAGACAGGGAAAATTAGAAGAGAAACTTGTGACTGCAGAAGAGAGAGCTAGAACTAATTACAGCATCTAAGAATCTTCCATATCTTAACCAAGAGGTTATTGATTACCATTCAGAAATTTATTAAAGCTTCACCTTACAGTTCACTCACTGTCTTACCTTTCTCTGATCTCCAGTCTGACTCTGATTCAGAGTTCCATTCCAGTGAAGAAGTTTTCTCCAATTTTGAATCACTAATGACAAATTTATGTTCATCTGCTTAGGACCACATTCTCTGTTGGTGGAAATTCTTTCTCCTCTGAAGAAGAGACGATCTGTACCTGCTTTTGATAGTGCTAGAGAACAACAGGAAATAGCTAGAAACTGCAACTCGAGGTTCAGACTGAACACTAAAAAATTATTTTACTGGAAAGATTATGCAGTACCGGCAATAATCACATGAGAAGATATGGTATTCCCACCCTAGATGATTTTTAAGACCTATTTGTACAGAGCTGTGGTTGACTGGAACTACTAATGGTGATTGCCCTGACCTAAGTTGAGGTTGCAGGAGAAGACCCTCAGGTGTGCCTTCCAACAACTGAGTCTATGACTATCCAGATAGTTATCTCAGAGGAATATTCTGATTCCTCCTGGCCTTTGTTCTACTGGGTGAAGCAAAGCAAACTTTCTAGTCTTTCTTCTGACTTTATGATCTCCTTTAACTGCTTTGCATTCCTCTGCTCATTCCCACTTCCCTTTTGCATCTGTAGTCTTGGGTGAACAATATTTCTGGGTTCTGACTGACATAAGAGTCTGTGGTTCATCCAATGCCATTCCAGTATTAAATGTATCCCTGTTTCTCCCAGAAAAATCTCACTTCATGTATGTAAATTAATGTTTAATTTCTCCATGATCACATTGCCTTAGTGACTCATGATAATCCTATCATTCAGTTATTCACCTAAACATTATTTTTCCTGTCATTTCCTAATGATGATTCACTAATATTATTTATATTCTATACTGAAAATTGCCTATAGTCTACAGTAACATGTCCTTGAACTTCATAGTGCCATCTGATTTCGATTAATTTAGATCTTAATGTCATCTCATTCATACTATGTAGTATTCAGATTTTCTTCAATTTTGCCTAGTGCCTCCAACTCTGTTACAGCAAATTTCATTAGCACAGTGGAGAAATATTACCCTGATGCCAGGTCTAGGGAATCCTACTAATAACTTCTCTTCAGTTAAATATTTCTCATTTTAGCATATGCTGTTGTAACTTCTTCTTTAATCATGATTTGCCTTGTAGTTATTCTACTAATAACTATTTTCTTCAATATAGCTATTATATTCCCATGCTGCACCATATCAAACGCACTTCTGAAGCTTGAATAAATTAAGCTCACTTTATTTCTCTTACTGAAAATATAAAGAATGATTCCTAATCAACAGATGAATTAAGCACTAATAAAAGGCAGTAGTCTCCCATATAGGGAAATGAAACCAAAAAATCAGTTGGAGATCTCAGTCTTTCTAGTTCTATGCCATTTCTTTTGCCTTCCCTGGATTTTACAACTGATCCCTTTGCTTTTTTTTATTATTATTTTTTTCTGGATTTGAAAGGATGGTTCATAAATCCAGATGACCAGATCCAGAATGGAACTAGCTAACCACATATTTGACCAAAAAATCTAGAAGTGGAGGAAGGTAATTTAGTCACATGAATTTGTTTCCCTCTTGATTTTCCTCTTTTTCTTTTTGATTTTTACCAGAAGAAGAGTTAAATTGTCTGAACTATATTTTAAAGACCAGAAAGCAGAACTGAAGAGATTCCATGTCCATTCTTTGTGAATGTTAAGCTGAAACTGTTTGTGCCAATCAAAAATTCTCATCCTTACCAGCTGAACTGTAAGCTAACATGGGAAGAACTATGGTCCTGCAGCAAGGAAAACAGAGATGACACTTCTACCTATAACTGCATGACAAGTTACAGTGATCAGAGAGCACTACTGTGCTAGAGGTTGTGTAAAGAAATTTGGAGTTCAATTCTTGTTTAAGAGGTGACTAAGAATTCAGTTTCTTATCTAGATATAGGAGACTGATGCAACCTAAAATTTCCTAGGATATCACACCTGGCACCCAGAAATTGTTCCAGGATGTCAAAATTCTTATGCAAGTCCCATGTTTTATCTGCCAAACTTGCATGAGTGTCTTGGATAGCCCAGGACTTTTCAAATAGTTCTACATGCAGTAAATTGGAACACTAAAGTGAAACTTTACTCTTCTCTAATACATGTTTTTCACACCATTGGTTTATAGAAACAAATGGTGTTTGTTTTATTGTTTGTTCAATCATGTTCACAAGAAGACAGAGCTAGAATTCAGTTGAGAACTTTATCCTAGGTACCTAGCAGTGCGTTGATGTCTGAACTATTAGTACAGTCAATAAATAACTTGTCACAGAGGCTGGAAATCTGCTCTTGCAGCTGACTGGCCGCTTTCTAGTTTAGGGAGACCTAGATCTCCCTTGATGACAGTTGCTGTTTAGACACCCAGACACAGTGTAGGTACGCAGATATAGACATCTCTGTTTAAATACCTTGATTTGGTGTTGATTCCCACCCTATATTAAAGTAGTCTGCAACTGCATGTCTGGATGTACTGAATTACCTGGGTATTTTTTTTCCATTCCTGTGCATTCACCCACCAGCAGAGTATTTGAACAGTTCAGTGCTTTTCCTGTCCTGGTTTTAAGTGCTATGTTTGATGGGGCATCTAACTTGTGATGTTATTGCACTCTCTAAGGAATCTCAGGTAGGCCCATCCTGTTAGTATCTAATTCACTTCCTTTCAGTGTTAGTCCATTAATCCCATCTATCAGAGATCCCTATGTTCAAAAAATTATTAGAATATAGTCATAACCAACTATAACCATACCTACTCCTTTGGGCAATGATATCATGATGAGTTTTCTGTGTGGATGCATTTTGCTTGTCAAAGTGATGCAGCAAGAATTTTATTTTGGAAAGGAAATAAACTACAAGGATGCTTTGCACTACAGATTTTTTTTTTTTTTTTCCATTGGTAATGCTTTCACTGATCACCTGTATTGCTCAGCTGCAGCTGACTTAAATGAGACCTTTTAGTCATGCAGCATTCTTAATGTCGTTTGGCTTGTTCTTCATTATGTGCTTTTAAAAATCGTTATAGTAGATTAACTAACTAATGGTGGTTAGGAAGGAGCATTCTTCCTAAGTCAGTTATTTCAGAAGCTGAGTTTCTGCTTATGCTGTTGGGAGCAGCTGGTTCTGTTCATGGTTGGTGAGAGAGGACTGGACCATTAGCTATGTCAGCATGGTGACACTTTTTGTATTTACAAAACCAGCGTAATGACCTCAGAAAATGTGACAAACCTGCCATATATAATGGCATGAAAGCACTTCACAGAGCTCAAAATTCATGGCCTGGGGAATTCTGAATCAGAATCATTCCAAATAAATAGTCTCTAACTTCTGAAATTGATGTTGTGGATTAATAAGTGATAAAGTAAAAAGCTTTTGTGTATAGAAATTACTACCCAAACCATTTTTGAAGCACTTCAGGTTTTTGAAAAAGAAATGTTTGGGAGATATTTTGAGTAATTTTTAACTCATCCTCCCCCACCCCCATCTTTCATCCGCTGAGAAAAGGGAAGTGCAGAAGTAAAAGGAAAAAAATAGGATATTATTAAATATTAAGCATATATTTAATATTTATTTATTTGAAGTACCTCAACATCAGAAAGTTAATATTCTTCGTAAACTAGAAAAAAGATTGAAAACAAAATTAAACCCAAACATTTTAAGCAGGATTTTCAACTGCTTCTATTTACAATATCAGCAAGCAGTGGAGTCAACATATGGAATAGCAGCAGGGTCCAGGACAGCATGACCTTCTCAGTTTTTGACTATTGTGAGAGGGAAGGATGCAAAATGGCAGTCAAGCACCCCCTGTTCTGGCAGGTCCTGGCAGGCTGGTCTTCCACAGCTACTGGGAAGATGTATTTCCCTCTTCAAGGGGCCGGTATTATGGAGGAGCACAATCTGAAGAACATAGCAAAGAACCTCTCGACAGTGAAATCTGCAGTGAACAAAGGACTTTCAGAACAAAGGTACTCTTGGAAGCACATTTTTCTTGCATATCTGTTGTGATTTGATTATTTCAAAACTAGTGTATTCCACAGTACATGCCATGGTGAGTGGTTAAGTGCTTGAGTCTACATCTCTTGCACAGTCTAAGTGACATTACTCAGCCTGAAGCTTTCTTGAATGTGCTTCTGGCACTCCTTTAATTTGTCTTCAGCGAGTCATGAAACCAAATAGCAAATAACCCAGCATATAATAAAAATAGCAAATAACCCAGTATAGAACAGTAGGCAACTCCACGGTCTTATTGCTCATCTACATTAGGCAGTGAAGACAAAAGCCTCATCCCTCACACTCCTCAAATACAGCTGTCACTGAAAGAGCTATTTTTACATCTTTTTTTTCAGATGTGCTCTTCTCATCTTATCAAAATTCATATTCATATATGTCCAGTGATAATGTTTTCTGACACTGTGTCTTTGGTTGCTTTTACTCTTTCAGCCCACTTTCAAGAACAGTTAGCTTGAGATCTCATTATGGGTCTGTACCAATGGCAACTCAGAATGGTGAGTTGAGGGAACTCAACTTTTCCAAGGCAATTCAGTTTTATCAAACAATGTAATTGCTTACAGCCAGGGTTTGTCACTGTTATCACTTTCACAGTATGATGTCCAAGCTTCAGATTTGTTGAAATTTTAACTATTTGTAGCCACAGGATTCTAGGAAGAATGGAAATATCCTGCAGAGTCCCTGTCATATGGAGAAATGCATTTCCACAGTCCAGGGATAGAGATGTACAGCAACTTTCAGCAACCTAATTAGTTTCTTGATCAGAGGAAGACAACTCTTCAAGGCAAATGAAAAGGTCATTGCAAATCCCAGAGAAATATTCATGTCTTTTGTCATATTAACTGACAGATATTTAAATATAAGCACTCACTTTTCCTGCAGACATTGTCAGAAGATGCCAGACAGCTGACAAGCAGCAGTGAATTCGTATCACCGCCCTGACATACCAACAAAGAAGTGAATAAAACTACTAAATGCTCTTTTTGTGCTGCTGAGAGATAGGTCTGGGTCAGCATACACTTACAAGTCTGGTGATACATAAAGGACATTGTGACTTCTCTGAAGATGGTTTAGCCCAATTAATAATATTAGCAGGGGAAAGGAAGGCTGTTCTGTTACTGGAGCACCGAGAGAGGATGTAGAAGGCTGGAGTATGCACCAAGATCTCTGTAAACCTTAGTAAAGTCTTTTAATATTTTTGAGGACTAACACTCGCCTGCATATTTATTCCAAGACTGACTTTAGGTACTGCGGTGGTGTGAGTTTACTTTTTTTCCATCTTTTTATCTGTAAAATGGAGAAAAAGGCATTTCTTTTTTCCCACCATTTCCTAACCTATCCTAACTGTAACCAACCTATCACTAACTGTAAAAGCCTCAGGGTAAGAATAGGTCTGACTGCAGTTATGATATGAATAGGCAGCTGCCTGATATCATTAACACAGGACCCTAAATGCAGAAAACATTAACAAAAGAATGAAGGCATTTTGATCCCAGAGGAAATCATATTTTGTTGCATAAAACTGTGTAACTGGACTCCAGTACTAGCCAGTGTGTACTAGCAATTTTCTTCCCAGCAGTGATCGTAGAATTAATACTGGGACAATCATGGTGCACATGTGACTGCAGTACAGTGAACTTTGGCTACTTTCTTACCGTGGGACACACTGGTAATATTGATTGCATAGAAATCCCAGAGGGATGTGATTTGAAAGTGATCTGATCTCTGAGTATCAGCTTCAGGATGTTCCTTGTTCAAGATATGTGAAGTAGACATAGACATTTCAGTTTAGTTTGGACAGCTCTTTGAGCAACTTGATTTAGAAGAAGGTGTTCCCTCCTGTGGCAGGGAGATGACTAGATGATCTTTAAGGTCATTTCCAACTCAGAATGCTATCTCATTCTTCCAGATGATGTGATCCTTCTTCTTGGCCCAGATTAGGTTACTACATTACTGCTCTTATAGCATACTTTCCAACCTAACAGTGAAAAAAAGATGTATGTTGATATGTTACGTGGCCACTATTTAGTGTATGCAGCCCGTACATTTTGTCTTGTTAAAAATATTTAACTGACTGTTTACAAGAGATCCTATGCTGGGATAAGAATTCAGTGAAGTTGGGAATGCAGAAATTTTTAAACTAATTTTTCACCCAGAATATCACCCAGTATCTATCTGAATCACAACACAGTTACTTGTGAAGCTGTAGGGATGGGAACCATGTGTGAAAAAGAAAATATATCCTAAAAGAACCCAAGGATCCTAGGTATTTACTTTTGCCACAGAAGTGCATTTGTTCTGCACTAACTAAGCAAGGAAGTTTTCTACTTCTACACCTGTAGAAAAACTCTACTAGATAAGAAATCATGCTCGTTTATGATTCTTCATCCTGATATTTCTCATGTTACAACAAGACTGTGGTACTAATGAAATGGGGCCAAGCCCTTTTTTTTTCGGGAAAACAGAATATAAGAATATAAGAATAGAAGCATTCAATTTTGATTTAAATTTCAACAAATGTGCCCATTTTTCGCTGATATGTAATGCAGGAACATAGGGAAACAGCACATTAAAGGAGTGAATCTTTGTGCAGTTTAGATTGTGCTGCTTAGGAAGCACCATGTCAGTAAGTATTTTGATGGTAATTTGTTACTTCTGAGCATTACTTTCAAACTATGCTTCACTGTGCCTGCTTCAGGATAATGATGGTATTTTATACTAGAGAGGATACAGTCAAATGCATTCCTGCGCACATAACTAAAAGCACTGTACTGAGGATATAGCAATATCAAATTCCTTCACTAGCAAGAAATACAACTAATAAAGAGACTGAGGTCTTGGATCTGTCCCTCAGTTTTAATAAATCTATTTACTTTTAAATGGATGAATAGCTGGAACAAGTTCAACATGTACCTGAAATACTGCCATGGAACTGAATTCTAGGCGATCTCATCCTGACTGGAAGCTTGCTGCTCAGTACATTACACTGGGTATGAGCAACATGGGGAATTGCCATTCAGTTCAACTCCTTCTTTCTAAATCAGGCTGAGATTTGATTCACTGTGAAACACTGTGATCACTGTCAGTGTTTTAAAGAAAGAGAAAGCAGATGTAAAAAGGTGATAGATACATTTCATAGCCATTATTGTTGCTGGAAATGTGTCTGATTTAGTTTCCAGCTAAATAAATCCACATACCTCTTAGCCTTACTTTCTAGAAATGGTCTCAGGTTTTAGAGAACATCTTTCGTCTTCTCAGTGAAAATTATACCTGTACAAATAGCTGATTTTAAGATTGAAAAGATGAATAAAAGTGACGAAGAGGAAGGTGGTAGAGGTTTTTGATGGATGTTGTTTTTGGGGGGGGGTGGTCAACCGGAAACATTATTTGGCATTGTTATATTTTTTTTAAACTTACAATGAATAAAAAAAGTTAAATATACACAAATACATAGATCAGGCTAAATGCTTTCTTAGTCTAAAAACATTTCTTACAATTTCCTTGCAAATGTAAAGAAGATGAGATGAAAGTGTAATGTCAAAAATGTCAGCATAAACAGAAAAAAAAATTAAAAACATTAGAAAATGTTAAACAATCACTGAAATGTTTTGACTTCTTGCAAGCATTTGTTTGATATATTTAATTGTTTAATGCAGCTGTTCACTGAATTTAAAGCACATCTGTTAATTTCTGCTTTTGACTTCAGTCTGGATTTTAAGGAAGTAAAATTCTAAAAATAGTGTCTGATTAGGCAGTCTTTCCCTGAGTAATACTCAGAAGTTTTCTCACATTCCCCTTACTTAAGAAACAAGGGAAGATTCTCCCATGTTTTTTGAGCAATAACTGCAAAAGCAAGCAACTTGCTTGCTACTCTTGCCATAGACTACCCTAGGAAATTGTTTCTTTTCCTTTAATGTTTACTTGTTGGCAGTAATGTTTAGCAGCACCTCCAGACATATGTATATAAGCATACATCTGCAATTTCTATGAGGGCTGATGGAAATCTGCATCTGCAGTAAGAAACAAAGAAAACACTTGACTTATGGTGTAGTTTTCACTCTTCACATTTACACTGCACTCATCTCCACAGGCATCTAAGTGCATCTCCAGTTCATTTGATAATGAATGTCCAAACAGTTGTAAGCCTATAAAATGTAATGCATTTCCCTCTATTCTAATGGAACCTTGGCTGTAATGTCTCAGTCCCATGGTTTCTTCTCCTGGTGCTAGTCCTTAAAATTCTTCGGTTAAAAGAGGTTATTTACTCTTCATAGCTACTGAAGTAATGTATTTTGTGTGAAATAGTATTTTCAACATATATTTCACAGTCAAACTGGCAAAATAAGGTCATGGCAGCCCTAAGTGATGCAGGGTTTATCTGTTTTTAGGATCCTATTCAGCAATTATGTATATTATGGGCAAAAGCTGAGTCCTATAGTCCTGACTGATCTAAGAACAATCCCTGAATCCCTGAACATAGTCTCCCCAGGTCAGATTGTTAGAGTCTTTTACCTACATAATTAAGTAGGTATATGCCTAGAGGTTTTCTGATATGCCTGAACAGATTATGTCCTTTAACATCTAGCTGCTGTAAAGCAAACAGGATTTCATTCAAGACCTTTCAGGTGAGCAGTGCTAGATGTAGGAGGGAGGAATATTTCAAAACAAAAATCCTCTATTTTGAATGTCACTGCCGAGCTATTTTCATTTACCTGTGCACTGCACTGGTTCTGGAGCATGATGTTTTTTTCACTGGAAAGTAGTTTATGTGTAACACAGGTTACGCAGGCAGCATATTGTAGATGGATGAAGTGCTTTTCTAATAAAAGAACATGTGATCATGTGACATTTACACTATTTCAAAAATGGGGAAGATGCACTATTTGGTTGTTTTTCTTTAAATTGGTGAATTTTGCTTTGTTTGCGAGTCAGAATTTAATCTACTTTATCATGAATTTAAGGTTAATTTGTTTTAGCTTTAAGTCAAGAATGCAAAGCAAAACCTTTCTAGACAGAGCAGCTCTCCGTGTTTCAGTTTGAGGTCTGGTAGATTAAATGCATTTTAAAATAAAGTACATTTCAAAGCATGCCAGAATTCTAGATGTAAAAACAGTTTGATTATCTTTTTAATTATTTCCTAAAAAACATAAAAGCAACAAACAAACTGAAACAATTTAACAGTCTGAAGGATATTTCTTTCCAGATTCTTTTTGCCAGAAACAGCAGCAGGAATATCCTGCCAGTAAGCTGTTTAACACAACATCCAAGCATTCTGAGAAGAGCTAAAGAAACATTCTGTAGATCTCAAGCTGCAGATGAAATTCAGGTGTTCATTTAAAGACTATTGGCAACATGAGGGCCCAGGCTTTTCCTTACCTGATGAAGCCTAATTACTTTATAAGAGAGCAATGGACTAAATTAACCTCTGGAGATACCCATCTCTCTTAATTACCTCTACAATGAGTATAAGGTGAATATGCTTAACAGTCCCCTGACTATCAAGTAGAATTTTCCTAAGTGAGTTGTATTATCTCATCTTCCCCATTCTTTTTATGTTGCTTGTATATATATGCACACACATATGTATATCCATATCTGCTTCTACTTAAGCTTTTTGCTATTCATATACATAATTGTATAATCCAGCCTGGAAGCAGCACTGCAGAGCTTCCAAGATGGAGCGAAGCTCATCCTTCTTGTCCCTGGATCTCCCAGATGCTATTTACAAGTAACTTTGCCAGGTTCCTGGGGCAAAGTTTGATTTATTTCTACCTGCTCCATGATACTTCTATAGAAATGTGATTTTTTGATGAAATGTCAGGCACAATTTTTTCAGTGTGACCAAAATTGATTGAGAATGGACTCATCCCTTATGCTAAATACTCCACTGGAGTCCTGTAGATTTTCAATGGAGAATGAAAATCTGCCACCAGGTGATTTGTGCCAAGAAGAACAACTTATTTTATGTAGAAAGGGAATCTGCACAGAGATAAATAAACAAAGAATATGGATGTTCATGGCAGGTGTCTTTTAAAGCCTATCATCACTGTATGATCCTATGCACTGATCTTACACTGGCTTGGAACACTAGCCTGATATGCTGAGTGTTAAAGGTGACAAGAGAAAAAATACTTGTCCTTGTAAAGGTTTTCGTGTTTTAGGCAACAGCATTAGCAATGATGTCTCTGAAGATCTCTCTTCATGATAGTTTTGTGATTTTGAGTGAGTGGGCAAAGAAAAGAGGACCACTTTAGTGAGATTTTTTGTCTTAAAATAACTAGTTCGTTAAATGCCTTTTAGGATGCAAATCAGAAATGGTTCTAGTTAAATCTAGCCCTGCTCTTTTCTCCTGCTATTTCTTGAAGTGCATAAATCCTAAACTCTTTAAATCCCTCCAGCCACAGGTATTCTCTCTTGCTCACCAACGCAGAGCCGAGTTTTGTTAAAAAACCAAGGCAACAACAAAACGAACACCTCTTTAGAGTTGAAGTGAGTCAGAAAGAAAAATCTGCTGGTCTACTTGCTGGAAAAAAAAAATAAATCGGGAAGTTGATATCTAAAGTGAAACTAAAACATATATACATGTGCATGCAAACGTTGGTGTTTTGGTAAATGTGGAGATGGTGTATGGCAAGACCTACACTGCTAATATTCATACACAGATATGATATTTAAATTCATGTGTACTCTTTCAAGAGAAAGATAATCTGACTGGTGAGCAGCAAGTATTGGAAACTGAAGGGGTCACATGGTTTTCCTGTCTTCATCATCTGCTAACTGCAAACATACCCTGTGGACTTACCTAGAATTTAAAAAGCCCTACTGAAATGTATTGTTTTTCTTCAGCTCTTCCATATGCTTTCCAGTGAGTTATCAAAGCCAGTATTTGTTTAAATCTCCATGGGTTCTTCATCCATTTTAATGAGTTGGGGAATTAATAGTTCCCTGCCAGGAGTTACAGTTTCCATTACAGGATCACCAGAAAGAAATGTAAGCCTGCTCCTGTTGACTCAGTGTCTCAGGGCATGCATCTCTCTCTGAGCTTCAGTAAGAGAGAGGAAGCTATGTCAGGCTCCTTTTTTGAGGCATAAGCCTCCTAATAGAAGACTTTTTGAGAATACAACATCTGAAATAACCACAGGATTTATCTGAGAAGACCTGATCTTCTCTGCCTTTCCTTTTTTAAAACAAGGAATATTACCTCTCAGGTCTATTATGAAGGTAATATTTTAAAAATTCTATGCTGTTCATCTCCATTCTTTATGGGAGATGATGCTTCAGAAACATCATTCCAACTAGTAATTCTGGCATTTTCCCCCTCCAAAAGTCTACATCCCAAGACAAGCACCAAGATTTTCAATATCCCATGTGGATGGAACCATAATTATCAATTATTAGTCATAACAGAGCACAGTCAAACTAATGTTCTTTAAGGATAAGGAATAATATACCACTAGAGAGTATCACAGCCAGTTTTCAGTGATGATCATTCATTGTCTCTTCTACCTTTCAGCCAACGCTTAACACTGGTGTCATGGGCATAGATTGATCTAGTTCACGCCGTGACAACTGGTTGCTGCAGACTGGACATAGAGGACAGGAGAGTACATCACAAAATTGATTGCTATCTGAAAGTTTTAGTTTACCTGATGACATCAAAAGAAATGTTAGTGTTATCCATTGGAGGCATAAATGTCAGCTGTGGCAATTTACTGGGGGAAAATCTCAGCTATCAGTGTTCATTCACTCATAATGTATGCTACAGCTAACACAGTTGTAGTGCTGGGCAGAGAGACACTTGTCTATAGTAGTATGGACCAGTACTGTAACATTTTACTTCTATAAATAAAATCATGCCAAGTAGGCTTTCAAGAACCAGCCTTAAAGATAACTAGCTAAGATGATAAGCAAGGAGCAGGGGAGAGTTCATGTTTAACTGGCAGATCATTACCTGATACTACTCTAATGGTTGACAAGAAGGCTTTCATATTAATTTCAGTATTCATAGTATATTTTAGTTTGGGATACAGAATTCAAGTTGATCTGATTTTTGCATTCATATCACAAAAGTGGAGGATGACTGATTTTTGGTAAGCAGAAAACATTACTGCTTTTATTTTGAGAGCATTGGACTATTCAAGAAGTGGTTGTTGGTAGAGAGAAGGCCACTTTTTGAAAGAAGTAACTAACTTGACCTTTTTTTTATTTCTCTCACTCTGCCGGTCTGCTTTATTTCCAACCTCTTTTTTTCTGTTACTGTTTGTGAGGTTTTTTGTTTGTTTGTTTTGCTCAGAAGAGCTGAAGTTCTCTCTGGGCAGACATGAGAAGTGAGAGTCCTTTAGTCCTTTCCTTTGCGATCATATTTATTGTAGAGGGTAGTAATCTAAATTGACAAACAGGGATGAATCAAGAAATGTGGTGGTTTCCGTTCAGAAAAAACATGGATATTTGAGATCTTGGAAAAATCAACTCACTGACACATACTGGTAGCTATTACAGGTAGAAAAGCTTATGTTTCCAAAATCAGATAGATCCTGTGAAAGTACATAACATGTTTCCCAAGCAATATCTGGTCATGCCGGGAAGGGAAACTTTAACCAATCCTAATGCAAATACACAGATCAAAATTTAAGGATGATGCCTGTGTAAGTAGATTTGACATTTCCAGAGAGAATCAGATGTTATTTAACGGGCAGTGTGTCTCAGCCAGATCTGATAGATCCTAGCCCAAGGCAGTCTGGCTGCAGATGGCTTGTGTCTGTGAATAACACAAAGGAGTTTGTTTTGTTTATGCAACTGTTTTCATTTTTCTTTAAGCAGTAGTCTTGATAAAACAGCTGCAAAAAGATTTTGCAATAGCGGTGATGGGCCATATGAGAAACAAAAGCTAGACTTTTGTTGAAGTGATCCTTAATAGAAAGATTATGCTGCTTGCTGTTTTGAAAGCAAATGTACAGGAGAAAAGAAAGGAAAGAAAAAGTGCATTTGTCCTTGTTCATTGTGGCTTAATAACCACAGCACTAAGTGACATAATCACTACAAGCTGCTGCTGTTCTTTTTATTTTCCCCGCAGGCAGCCTCTTCCCTCGATGTGCCTGTATCAGATAAGGAATTAGGAACCACTTGCTACCAGTGCCGTAGGTGAGTGAATGAATGACCACTGAGCTACTGCACAATCTGTTTGATGGCATCCCATGATGATCAGAGCTTTTCAAGAAAAGGAGGTCCTAGTGCCAGCTCAAATTACTGTCAGCATTGTTGAAAAGGATAAGGTTGGGTTTTTTTTTCTTCCACCAACATTAGCAATGGGGTTTAGCTGGACAAGCTTTAAGAAAGAACAGGAATGGTGTAGGAAAAAGAATAAATTACCTCTGCAATTCTCAGGTGTGCTGGAGAGACTCACTCAAACCTGGAGAGGGCTGTTACTGAGGCTCTAGATTGGGAGGAAAAATCAGGGTGTCTCATTCAGTACTTTGCTGTAATTCTTCCTTTAATGTTATTGAGAAAAGAAATGCCACAGGCACCACTTTTCCCAGTTTCTGTGGAAAGTATATTTTTGACTTAGCAAGAACATAAAACAAATATGGAAGTATCAGCAGAAATTCTACTTTCTTACAAGCTGTAAATACACTGTAAACAGAAGCAAAACTAGTATCTCATACAGGAGGTTTGTAGTTGTACCTGATTTGTTCAGTTTGGGGGTGTACCAACTCCTCTTTGTCAATTGAAGGTATTAATTAAGCAGCAGGAAGTGTAGAACATACAGCCTATTTATAACCCACATATTAAATTGTTTCTTTTGTGGAGAAAGAAGTAAGTACCTGCTAGGCCTCTTGCCAGAAGGTTTAACTCCAGATATTCATTCATGAT
The DNA here is from genome assembly GCA_035772895.1 of Perdix hodgsoniae. Lineage (NCBI taxonomy): Eukaryota > Metazoa > Chordata > Aves > Galliformes > Phasianidae > Perdix > Perdix hodgsoniae. The sequence goes on from JAPSGF010000013.1 coordinate 1,745,454, forward strand.
GATATTCGTGTATGATGACTGCCTTTACAGTAGCATCAGCAGCACAAGATTCAGACCCAGCTGGCTCCTCTCTAACACAAGGAAGAGAATTCAATTGCATAGAAGAAAAAGCTCAAACTCTGGGTGTCCTTTGTTCTGTTGCTCCTCTTTCTGATAAGGAATACCAAATTGTGTGATTTCAGGAGCAGACGCATGTGAAAATGTTAGAAATGGGAACAGTAATTAGTGTGCTCTCCCAAGTAGGAGAAATCTTGATTCTCTGTTTTCCCAGAACAGATGCATGATTCTGAGCAGACCAGCTCCTGTGCCTTTTTTCTCCAGCTGCTGCAAAGGATAATATTGTCTTGGCATTTCAAATGTATGTGGCAATAATAAACACTGAAAGGCACTCAGAAAGAGGATGAGCAGAGGAAGATTCATAGAAAAGCAGTAACTTTGTTTTAAAGAATTCATGAAAACAAAAATGATTAACTGACTTAAGAAGGAAAACTCAGTGTTGCTACAAAGTTGGTTCTGTAATACGGCATTGTGTGAACTCTAAAACACTAAGTTTAAGAAAGAAGTTCTGATTTCTTTGGCATACTGTGATAATTAATTACCCACACAGGACACTGAAACTATGGGATAAAGGAAACCTTGACCTTTACAGTAGTGAAAAGTAATCAAGTAAAACTTTTCACTGTTTTTACCTGTTTCATGTTTCTGTAATCAATTGAGCCAAATTAGTAAACCTGTATGGGGACAGGTCTTAATGAGGAAGAAAATGTAGAACTGATGGAATTATGGGGGGTAGGGCTCTACAATTTGTTCTGTATATGGTAGAATTTTGATAGGAACAGATGGAAAGGAAAAGGAGGTAGATAATCAGATTAGAAATCACTGGTAAAGCTCAGGAGGAGATGAAATTTGAGCAGGAAGAAAGGGATGAGAGGCAAGATATAAACCAGGTTAGAATTATGCAGCAGTATGAATGTTGGGAAGATAATTTTTTGTACACTTTATTTTCCCAATAGCAGAATGAGAGCCACAACTGAAACAAATGAGGTGATCAGAATGCTGCCATGACTGAAATGAGAGCAGAAGAAATGGAGATGGAGCTTCTTCCAGGTGGAGATTGGGGTTTTCTGAAACATAAAGCAAAAATAATAGAAGGAAAACCAGTACAGAATGAATGATAAACTGACTACTTCATCCTAAACCCATCATTTATCTCAGCTAATAAACCTTAGAATTAATTGTCACGAGTAGAAAATTCATTGCAGCATATGGGAGGAAGTCAGTGTTTGCAGCAGGTCTTTGTACACATTTATACTTCATATCCGTCATGTCTTTTCTTCCTCCCCTAGAAAATATAAGATATTAGCTAAGTTAAAAGTGATTCCAGAGTAAAAAACATCTTACCATGAAGTCCTTGGAAACTGGAAGCAACAGCAGCAAATGAATGAAGAGACATCAGTAAACAACTTTGTGACCTATTCTTAGTTCATGCTGAAGACAGTCTTCCCCATTTATGAACTGGCAGAGCTACTAATAGTGGTAAGCTAATCATAAATAGACTTCTTTTGGTTGGAGAGCCAAACACTTCTCTGATTCTTATCAGCACATGCACAAGGTGTACTGCACTTAGTAATTTCATAGGAGAAGTTGAAAAGAATTGGGGTTGGAAAAAAAAAAAAAAAGCAGCACCCAACATTTCATCTAACATTTCATCTTTTAGAGATTTGACTTTGATATCTGGGTTTGTTTCAGTCCTCCTCTACTTTGATGGCAGAACAGACTTACAACTTGAAAGGCCAGGTACTGCTAGGGAAAATAAAATCTCATATACACATCCAAAAGTTTAGAGATAAATATTTCAAATGCATATAGTTTTAGCTTATAGAATGAATAGATTAGCAGCATAAGCTGTCCTATATAAGGGCCAAAACTAGGTTAAATATATTTAATTTATTATTGCAGTGAACAACTTCAACCTTGTTATTTAGTTACCAAGACAAGTTAAATGTGCAGTACAGTAGAAATAAATGAGCAATTGTCTTTGCAGTTGCTTTTAATTACTAGGCACTGTGATCTGCTCCCAGATACATGCCAACAAGAAATGAAGAAAATACCTTTTGAATTGAACCAGAGTTTTAAATGCAAATTTCAAGGTGGGATTTGATGTGTTCCTTCCACTATTCATTATTTGTTTTATGATAGAATCTTGCCTCATGGAGGCTTGATACTCATTATACTACGGATTTTATATTAAGCCAAATGGGAGAAAAACACAGACAAAAATAGAAGTTGTAATCTAGAAGAACCACAATTATTTGTGAAATTGTTTTGAATTTGGCAAACAGTATCAGCAGCAATCCTCTGCACTGGGGGGAGAAGGAAAAAAAAGGTTTGTGGATAATTTATTTTTAAAAATTGAAACTCTATCACCTTACTACCATTACTAAATGAAAAATCTTACTGCGGGTGCTAAAAAGACCTCATTTTGGGAGTTCTAAAAGAAAATATGAATGTTGTTAGTAGTATTTTTTAATGAAAATCTGATAAAACATTTAAACATTTTTTAAATGAAAAAGAACCGATGAAAGTGCAAATCAAATGAATAATTTTGCTTGGGACTGAATATAACACCTACTGATGATGGGTTTTAAGAAAAAGAAAAAAGACAAAGAAGTTTTCTCCTTTTTTATTTAATCTACAGAAATATCTTTTGATTTTTCAAGTCAATCATTGAATAAAAGATCCGCTCTTTGTTCCCATGTAGTTGTTATCTAGAGAGTGTTGCATGAAGAAAATCATAGTGCCTTCATCTTGCAGATCAAAAACTAAGCACAGAGAGAACAGATGTGTTTCCAAGATTACATATAAAACATAGCCTATAGAAGGAAGATTACCTAAGCACCAGCTAAAACAACAACATCATTATACCCCTAGTGCATGGAAATAGAGAATGGACTTTCAAGTTACAATGTCCAAACAAGTCTCTTCTTTGTAAAAGACGACTTCCCCATATTGATGTTATTCACACAGCACTTCAAGTCACAGATTCCATTTCTGAAGTTCTACATTTGGTGACAAGCAGGTACCTGGGTGTAGCACAACCCCAAATATATCATGATCTTTTGCAGTGATTAAGGGTGAAAGTTCAAGCTTCCTTTTCTTTTTCCCCAGTGCATCTCCAAAGTCCTTATTCTGAAGTATATTGGAGAGGTAGCCCTGGGAGCATTTTTCAGCATAGTGCAAGTGAGACTTTCTTGAGAACTTGCTTGTTTCTAATAGGTGTGTTGCCTAGAAATTGTTTGTTTGGGAGAAGTGGTCTCTCTTTCTTCATGTCTGTCTAATATACTCAACCTGATCTTTCCACTATCCTTCCAGCAGCTGTAAAAATCTCAGGTTAAGAGCAAGTAGGATATAGGGTTTTGCTCTTATAGGGATTGGTCCCAGCTCCACTGGTTTGAAATTATATGGAATTGGAAATGCTCTATGAGTCATTGGCTATTGGCATACACCTTACTCAAGTGAGGATTATTTTTCTGAAAAAGACTGGGCAACTTGAAGCATAAACAAAGTAGCTGCCAACAAGAAACAAAGCTGGGATGATAACAAAGCATTTCCCCATGGTACAATCCCAATTTAGGCAACAAATAGCATTGCACATTCAAAACTTTGCTGGTATTAAAGGCCTTTGCTTTCCAGTATTGAAGGGAGAGAATGAAGGAGATGCACAGTGTGAATACTGAATTGAGCTGTCTTGGAAATGAGGAGAAACACTGAATTATGCTTAAACTGCAGGCATTTGCAGGTTGTTACACTTCTGAGGAGATGTTGCAGCACTGGACACTAGTCAAATATTGAGTACTTTTGTCACCTGTCCAGGACTCTGGAAACTTTATTTCAACTCAGATCGAAAAACTTCTGCTCCTCTGGGAATGATAATTCAGTCTCTACTCAGAAGCAGAGATGTTGTTCTTACCCACATCGTATTTGTACTGCGAACATCAAAACAGTGAAGACTGAAAGTACTGAGATATGAAGGCTATTTAATCAATTTAATCTTAATAAAAAAGGTCCAGCTGCTGTTGTAATCAACAGAGATTTTCCCATATTACACAACAGGAACTGTACTGAGTCCACATTTTAGCTCTTATTTTGGCTTTCATTCAGTACCTTGTAATGGCCAGTGTAGATAGTCTTTCAAATCACTAATGGACCACTGCAGGGGAGGAACATCTTTACAGTTCCAAGGAATCATGACCTTCCTGTGCAAAGATCAAGCTTTTATTTAACTGAGATTTCAAACACTTTTTACAGAAATGGCTAGGCAATTACTCCCTGGCTCCACTCCTTTCTCTCTCTCTCTCTCTTTTTCTTCTTTTTTTTTTTTTTTTTTTTTTTTTTTTTTTTTTTTTTTTTTTTTTTGTTCAGTGGGAACTTTGGCTTTTTGAGGCAGCAATTAAAAAGCCCCACAACTCTCTCTTTGAGTTGCTTCATTGTTCCTGTTTAATTGTCTCGGTTTAGTCTGCCAGAGTGAAAGTACCTTGTTACAGGGTTGTGAACCTACAGTCAACTTTAAAAACTTCCGCTTTCCAAGTCCAATGTCAAGTATATTTTTTGGGGAACTTTAAAAGGAAGAGATAAAAAATAGAAAAATGCATGAGGTGTTTCCTAAATCAAAGACTTTAATAAATGTTAATCTAAGTTGTTATAGATTCTGAAAAGCAGTTATAGGCAGCTGAAATTTTCTCATGGCTTACTGTCAAATATACAAGAGAGTGTTTGGAAAGTCTGTAAGCACTGTAATCATGGATAAAATATATTCTGCAACGGGACTCTAAATTTGCAGTAATTATGTACCATTTAGTTAATCTTCCTACATTATTTATGAAGAGTATTTTGTAGTTAAATGCTTGAAGAGTTGACAGGGTAATGTTCAACAGCTACTTGGAACAGAAGTGATGGAGTGGCAGTAAAAAGATAATTTCAATTTTAAATGACTATCTTTGTGTTCATTTCCCTGTTTGTTTTTAACTGAAAGACATAGGGTGAAGTCTTTTTCTTAAAAGGATGATGGAAAGGAAAAGACTGTTCTCTGCATGTGTGTGTGTGTTAACTGGTATACATGTCTGTATGCCAAAGTCTGGTTTACAGTTGATGCTTCAGCTCTATCTCCTTTTCTACACTCAGCTCCATGAACACGAACTGTTCACCACCCTGATTTTGCATTTACAAAAGTTACAGGCCTGGGTGGTGGAGGTCCTATGAAAGATCAAGGTTCTAACATATATTCTGACCATGTAGCATACACATGTGCTACCCTCATGCTTACAGTCTTAGCAAAGGCACAACAGGAAAGTCATCAGGGAGCTAAGGATGTCAGAACTGTTCTCCTTTCCCTCTTGCCATTGCCATGGAAGAGGAGACTGGGATGAGCCACTTGTCCGCACTGACATCTGAAAGCTAAGAAGAGTAGTGTGGAGGGATGCCTCCCAGATGGAAAAGACAACAAGGGAAAAAGAGGAGAAAGTGCCACATGTACACATGCTGTGCTGACAAGTTTGTCTAACTGATAAATATTCAGGAGAACAGATGTTTTCCCTGACTTCACAGGAATTGAGACTATGCAGCATTTCTAAGGCTACTGTATGGGAGCAGAGGGGAGCAGCAGATGAGTGTGTTCGTATGTATCCCACCAAAGCTAGACACTACTTCCAGCTGGGCAGGTGTTTAAACTGTTTCTCCTTCTTTCACAGCTCCTAAACTTTGAGATTAACTGGCATTAATACAAATGCTTAGCTCCCTCTGGGATTTCCTCCATGCATAAAATCTGCTTTATTTGCCCATGTGAGCTGTCTGTGCAGCACATATCAGATTCATTCTTTGTTTATAACCCTGTGAGACATAAAATGCAAATGCTGTTCCTTCAAAAGCAAATTAATGCCATTCATTATAAGGTGGGTAGTGACTTGCCACCACACAATGACAAGCCTGTTGAATTCAGGGGTTATTATTACCCAAGGAAGTGAGTGGCATGAGATAGTCTTTTGCAAAATGGAGATGAGCACGCTCACCCTCCTAGAAAGGAAGAAGGATGCCAATCAGTTTGAACATATCCTGCTGACCATGCAAACATTTTTTCTGCAACTCATACTCTGACACCTCATAGTTATGATGTGTGGCTGTAAGGCATTGTCACTGATGGAGCTTCATTTGATTTAGAACTCTACGCTGTTTGTTTTGGAGGGAAAGCCACCACATCTGCTGGCAGCCCGCATAATGCTTGATATGCAGAGGTTCTGGAAATGCACACTGATATAAAAGTGGACTTCAGTAGCAAAGCTTCCAGACAGCCACAGGCATTGTAATTGATAATTAATTTCCTGGAGTTACAGGATTGATTATGTGACAATGTAAATATAGGGTCTTCTTGGAATGGGAAGAGCAAAACCAGCCTGGAGAATGGAGGAAATTTGCTTTCTGATAATTTTCCTTGCAATTACAGGAACCTGCTGCCCATTCCAGAGACAAAGAAAATAAATACTGTACACTCAGTGTTCAACTAGAATCCGAAGAGTTGGACTTAAAACTTTTTCTTCTCCAGATTTGGCATTTAAGTTAAGCAAGATATTAGGAAATATTGGGCTCCTGGCCAGGAGGCCATCTTCTCAGGAACAACTGAAACTTACAGTAAGAGTCAACAAATACTCTGAAAAAATAGTTCCTTTCTGACTCACTCTGTGGTTTTATTGAAGCAGTTTGATTTTTTAAAAAGAGAATGACATTGAATTAATGATACGAGAAAGCAAACAGTTTAGTAAAAAAGAAACTGACAAGTTTCCATCTGCTATAAGGGCTTTTATCCCTATTGTAAAGAGCGATGAGCACGTACAGGCATAGAGACTACATACAGCTATTGACACTTGCTGATGAGCCATAACTTGTTACATTATGGCACTGTGAACTCATGGCTTCTGCTAGCGTAACTATGTTCTCGTACCACTGTGGAAACAAGCCTCTCCCAGGCTCATTATGAGGCTAAATAAAATGGCTGCACAGATATTAGCAGGATAAGAATCAATTTTTATGGTGGTCCCTGTTCAGCGCAGCAAAGTGCCTTACAGAAATCTGAGCAGTACTAGCCACAAGATAGATAGTTCAGTCTGAAAACAGTATTCCTTTTTCTTTCCTTCCTTCCTTCCTTCCTTCCTTCCTTCCTTCCTTCCTTCCTTC